>JAGFNQ010007024.1:0-59878 GCA_024364735.1 Boesenbergia rotunda | reverse complement strand
CTCCTCAATCAGATCTAGCTCAGCTCGTCTTTTCTCCGCATTGTCTTCTCCATATAGATGTCTTCTGTCAGACTCACAACCGACCTCCATGGGGGCTACCGCCTCACTCCCATAGACTAACTGGAAGGGAGTGCATCCTGACCCTTCTTTGGGTGTGGTTCGAAGGGCCCATAGGACACCAGGCAGCTTGTCCACCCAGGATCCGCCGACCTGATCCAGCTTAGCTCTGAGCCCTTTCAGAATCTCTCTATTGGCTACTTCGGCCTGGCCATTACTCTGGGGGTATGCCATGGAAGTGAAGGCCTGCTTGATCCCAAATTCTTTGCACCAATTTCTGATTATCCGACCTTGAAACTGCCGACCATTGTCTGATACCAGCTTGTGAGGTATGCCATACCGGCACAAAATGTTCTGCCAAAGGAATTTCTTCACCGCTTGTTCGGTGATCCGGGCCAAGGCTTCTGCTTCGACCCACTTGGAGAAGTAGTCCACTGCCACCAACAGGAATTTCTTCTGACCCGCTGCCCTGGGGAAGGGTCCTACTATATCCATGCCCCACTGATCAAAGGGACATGATACAATGGACGTTCGTAACATCTCAACTGGTCGGTGCGATAGATTCTGATACTTCTGACAAGAAAGGCAAGAAAGAGTCATCTTCTCTGCATCCTTTTGAAGGGTCGGCCAAAAATAGCCGGCCAACAGGACCTTCCGAGCCATGGACCGACCTCCTAAATGGTTTCCGCAGCACCCCAAATGCACTTCTCTGAGCACATAGTCCGCATCTTCCTTTCCGAGGCATCTGAGTAGTGGTCGGGAAAAAGTCCGCTTATATAATGCATCCCCTATCAGAGTGAACCGGGCCGCTCTTATCTTTAGTATCCGAGCCCGCTCGGGGTTGTCTGGCAGAGTTCCTTCTTTCAAATAGGCGATGAATGGAGCTCTCCAGTCCCCCTCTATCTCCATTTCTGCTTCCCTCTCAACCTGAGCCACCAGCATAACCTGAGGTGAAGGCTTGGGGAAGACCCATGGACGGACAGAGCTGGCCAGCCTAGCTAACTCATCCGCCTTGGCATTGTCCCCTCGGGGGATCTGTATAATCTGAACTTCTTGAAATTCTGCTTGTAACTGTTGATATGCCTCTACATAAGCCTGTAGCCTCTCGTCATTCACTTCGAACCGCCCAGCCACTTGTTGAGTTACTAACTGAGAATCAGAATGTAGGATGACCCAAGTGGCTCCGACCTGTCTGGCCGCTTGAAGACCTGCCAAGAGGGCTTCGTATTCCGCCTGATTATTGGTAGCATGGTACTCTAGGCGCACGGCCAGATGAATGGGGTCTCCCTTAGGAGACATCAATAAGATTCCCACGCTACTCCCTGCCCGGGTGGCTGACCCATCCACATATATTTTCCAGACCTCCTCCTCTTCCTCTGTATGAAGTTCACTTAGGAAATCTGCCAAGGCCTGAGCTTTGATCACAGTTCTGGGCTGGTACTGAATATCATATTCGCTCAGTTCAGTTGTCCATTTGACCATCCGACCTGAGACCTCAGGGTTGATCAAGACCTTCCCGAGTGTGCTATTGGTTAGCACTCGGATAGGATGAGCCAGAAAGTAGGGTCGCAGTCGCCGAGCCATCAACACAAGGACATAAGCTAATTTCTCGAGTGTAGTATACCTACACTCGGCCTCTTTAAATAAGTGCCCAAAGAAATAGACCGGTTGCTGCTCGGTCTCTTTCTGGGTTACAAGCACAACACTCGCAGCTCCCTCAGTAGCAGATAAGTAAACATACAGTGGTTCTCCTTCCTCGGGCTTGGCTAACACCGACAGGCTGACCAAGTAAGTCTTCAATTCTTCGAAGGCCTGGTCACATCCAGCATCCCATTGGAACTTGGTGGCCTTACGCAGAATTTTGAAGAATGGCAGACTCCTATCAGCCGACCGGGAGATGAATCGGGACAAAGCAGTGATCCTCCCCGTCAGGCGCTGTACCTCCTTCAGGTTTCTAGGAGGAGGCATGTCTAGCAGAGCTTTCACTTTACCCGGATTGGCTTCCATTCCCCGCTCGGTTAAGATGTAGCCGAGGAATTTACCATTCTTAGCTCCGAACAGGCATTTGGCTGGGTTAAGCTTGAGGCCATACCTCCTGAGAGTGCAGCAAGTCTCTTGCACGTCTGCTATTAGGTCGGCAGCTCGGAGGGACTTGATGAGGATATCGTCCACATACACTTCGACGTTGTTCCTGAGCTGCTCCTTGAAGACCTTGTTCATCAGCCTCTGATAGGTCGCCCCAGCATTTTTGAGTCCGAAGGGCATAACAGTGTAGCAATAAGTTTCCTCCGGCGTGACAAAGCTGACCTTCTCTTGGTCATCCAGGCACAACGGGACTTGGTGATATCCTTGATAGGCATCCAGCATGCAGATAAGCTCGCTTCCCGCGGTGGAGTCTACCATCTGGTCTATTCGGAGAAGCGGGTAACAATCCTTTGGGCAGGCTTTGTTCAGATCCCTGAAGTCAATGCAGACCCTCCACTTGTTGCCCGGCTTGGAGACCAGCACCACATTGGCTAGCCAGGCGGGAAATTGCACTTCTCGGATGTGTCATGCTTTTAGCAACCTTTCCACCTCGGCCTGGATGATCTTGTTCTGCTCGGGGCTGAAATCTCTCTTCCTTTGCTTCACAGGTCGGGCGTCCGGGTAAACATGCAGCTTGTGCTCCATGACCTCGGGTCTGACCCCTTTCAAATCTTGCTGGGACCAGGCGAATACATCTTGGTTCTGGGTCAAACATTCTATCAGCTGTTGCCGGAGGTCGGGTGATAGCCCAGGAGCTATTCTCACTTTGGTTTCTTCTCAGTTAGGCACTAGCTGGACCTCTTCTTTTTCTTCTATCAGCTCAGCCCAGGGGGAGGGCTGAGAGGACTGCACCATGTTACAGTTGGCCGGTGGAGCTCGGAAGGTCTTACTCACCTCCACTCAAACATCGTCCACGTAACATCGACGCGCTACCTTTTGATCTCCTTTAGCCACTCCAACTTGATCACCCACTGGGAATTTGACTTTCAAGTAGAAAGTGGACACCACGGCTCGGAACTCGTTCAGCACCGGTCGACCCAGGATGGCGTTGTAGGCCGAGGGGGCGTCCACTACCAGGAAGGTAGACCACCGAGTCCTTCTTAAAGGCTCTTCACCGAGTGAGATGGCCAATTTAATCTGGCCCAAGGGCTGGACTTCATTCCCCGTGAATCCGAATAGAGGTGTGGCCACGAGCTGGAGCTCAGTAGCTTCAATCTGCAATTGCTCAAAATCTTTTAAGTACAAGATGTTTACCGAACTCCCCGTATCCACAATGGTTCTATGAATCTGGTAATTAGCTATGATTGTTGTGATGACCAGGGCATCCTCATGAGGTACTTCTATCCTTGTAAGTCTGCAGGGCCGAAACTGACCTGCGGCCCCTGAGCTTGGGCGGAACTGCAACCCACTTGGTAGATATCGAGTCGCCTAACCTGCGACTTCCGAGCTCTATTGGAATCTCCATAGGTGGGGCCCCCAGAAATCACGTTGATGGATCCATGCACTGCATTTTGTTGATTGACTTGCTCTTCGCTAGCATTCCTGTTCTCGGTGGAGTCGGGGGGTCTGGAACAGCTGTCGGGCTGCAGAAGCGGTCGGGCGGGCCGGGGACTTGGATTGGCCAGGTGATGTTCTTCCCCGACCTCGACCACCTCCTTGGTGAGCCCCTTTTGGACTTCCTCGACCGGCGCGACCCCGACCTCTGCCGGCCTGCCAGCAGTCCTGAAGGTCATGCGTGTGGCTGTTATGGAAGGAACAATAGGGCTGCCACCTGGAAGGGATGCAGCCCTGGGCCACTTGCTGAACTATTCCCCTCTCGACTCCTGGTCGGTGCCCCATAGCTCTGGGGCTTCTGAGAGGCCCCCTAGGAGGTACATTTCTCTGATGTTGCTGAGGATTCTCGGGCGCAGATCTAATCTCCGGCCGCCTGGCGGCTTGTGCTTCTTCAACGTCTACGTATTTACTGGCTTTCCCCAAAAGGCTTTCAAAGTCCTTCGGAGGTTTTTGGATCAAGGATCTGAAAAATTCGCCCTCTTGTAAGCCCTGCGCGAAGGCACTGACCAATACCTCGGACGTAGCAGTGGGCACATCCAGCGCAACTTGATTAAACCTCTTAATGTAGGCTTTTAAGGGCTCTTTGGAGCCCTGCTTCATGGTGAACAAGTTTAAGCTGGTCTTGTGATGTATTTTGCTACTGACAAAATGCTGCAGGAACAGTTTCTTGATATTGGAGAAGTCCTTGATCGATCCCTCTGGGAGTCTGTCAAACCATCGCTGGGCCGACCCGGCTAGAGTGGTCAGGAAGGCCCGGCACTTGACACCATCGGGGTACTGATGCAGCATCGAAGCATTCTTAAATTTCTTTAGAAGTTCTTCAGGATCAGTAGCTCCTCCGTATTCAGCAATGGACGGGGGTTTGAAATGCTTGGGCAGTAGCTCCTCCCTGTGCGCTCAGTCGGGGTCGGCGCAAGGGGAGCCTTCCCTTTGTTAGCTCTGGTATGACTGGATGTAGCTTCGTGAGGGTCTGATTGCCCTGCTCCCTCAGCCGGGCCGAACAGCGCCCGGTGGAAGTGAGGACTCTCAACTTGTCGAACCCCTCCTTCGGTGCCCACCCGAGCAGTCTACTCGGTCGGGCCCGGCTGAGCGGGTCGAGCGGCCGCTTGCTGTGCCTCCGCCAATTTCCTGGCTCTAGCTTCTATTAGCAGATCCAAGTCTTCCTATGAAAGAGTAACAGTCACCCGGTTGGATTCACTCATCTTCGGCTCTCGATCAGGCGAGATTCCCACAGACGGCGCCAAATTTGATCCTGTCGACAAGCGAAGATCGGCTCCCAACCGGTTGGCTCGGTCTAACCAAGATGACTCGGTCTGCTGTAGCGTACCCAGTCTACTGCAACTCGGGGGGTCGGGCTCGGGCACAAATAGGGACCAGATTCAAGTCACTCGGCTCGGACCAAAACAGAGCTCACAACGTAGTGGTGTGGTTGTAAAATGGCAGCAATCCCCTCTACAGAGTCATATGGGGGTTTATATAGGGTAGAGGTAACTCTCTGCTGTGTCAGGGCTGGCAAATCTCATTAAGGGAGAGTCAGTTGACAGATGGTGATAGTGACAACCATATTAATGTTGTGAGACTGCCATAGCCGCAGGCTCGGCTCAAGGCATAGGCAATTAAGGCCTATGCCTAGGGCCTCAATAAAATTAGGGCCTATTATTAATATTAATTAATGAATCCTATAGATGACAACTCATGATAATAAATGGCATGTTATTTCCAATTCTACATTTCATTTAAACATTTATCCTTATTTCCTCATTTATTTCCTCGTTAATTATATTCATTAATTTTATATTAAATTTATCATATTCGATTCCACGTACCATTTACATCTCACATTATTTTTATTTCCCGTTAAATACAATCCTAATCCTAATTTTATATATGTACTATTCATTTTACTTATTTACTATTATTATTATTTTATTCTTCGCATGACGTTTTATAATTAAGTACCCATTTAATTATATATCTTATAAAATTCAATCTAACTCTTCTTTTTAATATCTCTCAAAAACCTTTACTAATTATATCATAATTTTTCTCTCTCTCATTAGTGATTCACGTAGTTTTTTTTTCTCACCAACAATTTTATATCTACTCTCTCGCTGATGATACTCTTAGAAGATGCCCTTCTCTTCCCTCGTCGATAATATTTTTTTCGCTCTTTCTAGTTCTTCCTCGATAACAACATGAATTAGGGATTTTTTATTCATACAATGCAAAGTAAAATACTAATCTTTTTAAATAATATATTTTTTTCATTTTTCTTATGATGAAAAATATTTATTTGTCGAAATTCTAAATAAAAATATTTCCTTGGGATATAGGAGAATTATAAACACCAAATGTTATACGTAAATGATAAATCATGAATGAATTCAAATATAGTTAAAAAATATAAATGATTTCCTACCCAATATTTGGACAAAATGATAATTTGTCTTGAAAAAATAGTGCTCATGGTGGACAAAATTATTATTAACATTTGAAAATAAAATTTTAATTAATAATTTTATATCTCATAAAGTTAAAAAATTAAATTTTATTTAACAATCTATTTTTAAAATTAATATTTTATTTTTTTCAAAAAAATTAAATATCAATCTCAAGTCCTACAGTAAAAGGACGAGAGAAATGTTTTAAGTAAAAGGACGAGAGAAATATTTTTAAAAAAACTTTAAAGGATTAAAAAATATTTGCCTAGGGCCTTAAGTATCCTCGAGACGGCCCTGCATAGCCGCCTGACACCCTGCCTAATATATCTCTTCTGTCCCTCCTTAACTTTCAGCGGCTCTGTCAGGCAATGATTATGCCCGGGGGGGAGGGGGGATTGTCTTCTGAATATTTGATAGGAAAGGCTTATATGATATGAAAGGCTTATAATGGTTCGGCCATCCCCATGTGATCACGAGTACCTTGCCTCGGACAACAGACTTTGAGGGGCCGACCTCGGATGATCGACCCCGAGTCTCCCGACCCCGGGTGTTCCGACCTCGGGTGTTCAACCCGACCGTTCCGACCTTGGGGGACCGACCCCGAGTGTCCCGACCCCGGGTGACCGACCTTGGGGGATCGACCCCGAGTGTCCCGACCTCGGGTGTCCAACTCGATTGTTCCGACCTTGGGGGACCGACCCCGAGTGCCCCGACCCCGGGTGTCCCGACCTCGGATGACCGACCCTGGGTGACCGTTGGCCTGGCCTATTCACTACCGGTTTAGATCGACAATCGAACCCGACCGAGCTCCTGATCCTTCTAAAAATCATACGCCCGGATCAGTAGCCATTGTGGCAAACAAGGGAAAAGACAAGAAGAAGAAGGCTTCATCATCCGATTCGGAAGAGTCAAGTGCATCCATGGATAGTGATGAGGAAGCCTATATGGTATGAAAAATGAGAAAAACCTTTAAACATTTTTCAACTAACAAATCTCATAGTAGAAAAAGTTCAAGGAGCAAGAGTAAGATAAGAAAAATCATTTGCTACAATTGTCAAAGTGGACATATGAGAGATGAATGCACTCTTTTGAAGAAAAAGGACGGGAAGAAGAAAGAAGAGAAGAAGAAAACAAAAGAAAAGGGGAAGAAGGTCCAAAGCTTAAAGGCAACATGGGATAAGTCATTATCATCGGAAGAGGAGGAACACCATGTGTCCCATTTTGCTTTAATGGGAATTGAAGATATTGCCTCGACTTCATTCGAAGTTGAAGAAGGAAAAAGTTCAAGTGAAGATGAAGGGAGCTCAAGTGAAGGGGGAGGCTCAACTTCAGACTCGGATGTCTCAGTAAATGAGGTATACAATCTACCCACTACTACTTTAGTTAAAATAATTTCTGGCACAAATGATGACTTGTTTAAAGCTAAGAAGAAAATCAAATGTTTGAAATATGTAATTTGCATGCTAAATGAAAAACTAGAATCCATGACACTTTAGGGATAACATGTATCCTTCCTACTCTTCTAGTTTAAATGATTCATATTTGGAAGAGGAAAACAGGGAATTAAGGGTATGTTTGGTTGAAGGTTATCTTTAATAACTTTGGTTATCCATCCAGGTTATCAACGAAAATCTTGTTTGGTTTACATCATCAGCGATTTCCAAGTAATGATCGATGTCCGACACGTAAGCAAAAGGAGCATGCAACCTGGAATCGGAAAACCATAGGAAAGTAAGGTTTTTCTTCATTCCGGGGTTATGTAATTTATCATTGCAAAATTATCCTCCAATATTTATATTTAAGACAAAAATAATCATTACAATTTATTAAATTCCGGAACCATTATTCGCGACCGATGATCGACAACGACGGTCGGCAACCATGGTCGGCGACCGACGACCGCCGGCGACGGCCGACGACCGGCTACCTCCGTCGGCGACCGACGACCGCCGGCGACAGTCGACGATCGAGGACCGAGGATCGGTGACCATGGTTGGCGACCGACGACCATGGTTACCCATTCTGAATTTTCAAACATAGTAACCATATATGTTTACAATTTTAATTAAGTGTAAGATTTAAATTAATGTTTAATTTTAATTAAATTATAATTTAATTAAGTTAAAATCTTAATTATGTTAAAGTTTTTTTAATTTTAATTAAATAATGTTAAAGTTTAATTAAGTTGAAAGTTTTAATTAAGTTTTCCTTATTTATCTCATCCGGTCTACTTCTTCAACTAAGATAATCCTCTAGTTTTATGAAATTAGTTAAGTTGATTTTCAGGGTTGTCTTAACTTGTGTTAGATTAAGGATAGCTTTGAGTCTACCAAACGAGCTTTCTTGGATAAGCTTTTAGGTCATGCTGAGTCACTTAGATATTATTAAAAGTAATCTCGTGTCTTAAATAAAACTTTCCAATTTATTTTGCCCAAGAGACTTAGTACTAAATTTTATTTTAGCAAGTTAGAACTAAACCTAATTTATCTAGTTCTTGATATCTTCGAGGTGGTTGAAGTTTCAACTAATTTGGTGTCTCTCCTCAATCACATATTTTATGTTTTATGCAATATTTTGTTTAGTTCTACTTGCTTAGTTATAGAGAAACTAGTATGAGAAAGGTTTTTAAGTTAAATTGAATCTTTGATAGAATTTTTATTTTAACTTAATTAAGTTTAATTCAATTTGAATGTTTAAGTTAATTTAATTATAATCTGTTTAGTTAATCAATTTAATATTTAATTATTTTTCAAATTAATTTATTAATTCATTCCAGATCAAAACTTTGAACTTATTTATTAAATTAATTTCGAGTTGATTAATTAAACTTCAGTTTAATTTTCAATTAATTAACTTTAATATGTTTGATATTTGCTAATTCAGTTATGAATTGATTTTCATTCATTAATTTAATTTAAGCTTTTAATTTTGAATTAATTATGCTGGTTAAATTATATCCATTTAAAAAAGTGTACTTAAGATTTAAATTTAAATTTAAGTTTGAATTGGTTTAATTTGATAAATTATCTTTATTTGAAATATTATTTTTAATATTTAAATTCTTAGTAATTTTTAATTTCGAATTGGTTAGATTATCTTGTTTAAATTATTATTAATTATTAATTTAAAATTTCTATGATTTAATTTTGATTTTATCCTATTGTTTGAATTAATTAATTTGATTGAATTTATCTATAACTTATCAATCTTAATATTTAAATATCTATTATTTAAGATATTATCTTTAATATTTAACTCTTTACTAATTTTTTATTTTAAATTTATTAAGTTATGTTTGTTTACTTATCTTTCCTTAGAATTTAAATTTTTATTAATTTTTAATTTCGAATTTGTTAAATTGTTTGTGTTTAAAAATAAATTTATTATATTAACAGCCCCTAGAATGGCCCCATTACAAGGGAAGGAGGTAAATTCATGTATATAGGCAAAAAATATATGATGGAATAGAAAATACAAATGGTCAGTTCCTAAAAATTGATCATTGTTACGTCAAAAATATAATACGTCCATCGTATACATTACGCCCTGGGGCAATTGTTTATGTTTAAGATCTTATCTTCAATATTTAAATTTTTATTAATTTTTAATTTAGAGTTGATTATGTTTAATATTTAAATTAATTAAATTATTTGTGTTTAACATCTTATCTTTAATACTTAAATTTTCTTTATCTTTTAAATTTATGATATTATTTAATCAAATCGAATTTTTTAAGTTGATTTTATCTATAGAATTATGCTTACGATTTAAATTTTTATTTAAGATAGAAATTTCCAAGTTGATTTTATCTAGAGTATCTATATTGTCTTTGACAATTTATATTTTTCAAATTAACTTTTTATTAATTATTTCTGAATATTTATTAATATAATTAATTAATTTTGAACTATCACAAGATAAAATTAAGTTATTTAAATTGACTTAATAGTAGGATTATTTAATATTGAATTTTAAAATTTCGAATTTTCGGATTTATTATTTTATTATTATCAGAATTATTAATTGGATTTGTTAATTAAATTTTCAGAATTATTAGTTAAATTTCCAGATTTATTAATTTCATTTTCAGATTTATTACTTTCATTTTCAGAATTATTAATTTCATTATTAATTAAATTTCCAGTTTTATTAATTTCATTTTCAGATTTATTACTTTCATTTTCAGATTTATTTCTTTCATTTTCAGAATTATTAATTACATTTTTCAGATTTATTAATTAATTTCTTTCATTTTCAGAATAATTAATTACATTTTTCAGATTTATTAATTAATTTTCCAGACTTATTAATTTCATTTTCAGATTTATTAGTTTCATTTTCAGAATTTTTAATTTCATTTTCAAAATTATTGATTAAATTTCCCAATTTATTAATTGATTTATTCGGATTTGATAAATTTATTAAATCTGAATTTTTATTAATAAAATTATTTAATTTAAGATTTTCTAAATTAATTAAATCTGAACTTTTATTAACTACAGTATTTAATTTCGGATTTGTATTTTTAAATTTTGTATTTGAATATTCAGATTTATTTTATTAAATTTTTTATTAATTAATTTATTTACATTGATTTGGGCAATATTATGTTTGACCCAATTAAGATTAATAGATAAAAACTTGATTAAAATCTAGAGTATTACTCAATTTCTTATTATTAATTAAGGTTGAAAATTTTCAGTTCTAATTTAGCATGCAAATCTAAATTGGTTCAAAAAATATTATCTAAATCATCATGGATTCTAAGATTGTTTTTGTAAATTGTAAATTGACATATAGGAATCTCAACCCCTAATTTAATAGGCTTTTCTGTTGGTTTGGATTCGTATCTAGATTCAAGTCTGACTTGTTCCTCTATCTTTTATGGATCTTCATGAAATTTGATTAATCGATTGTAAAGGTCATAGACATCTTTTAATTCTCTAATTTTGCATAACATTTTATTAGATAATAATTTTAAATTTTAATTTATTACCATTGCATTCATTTCTGTGTCTTGAGTGGATCGCTTTAGTAACATGTCGTTGTCGAAATCACCCATAATTATGAAGTATCTCATCCAATGCTTCCATATTCTGATTTAGTCAATTTCATATGGTGGAGATTTCTTATGGTGGAAGTTTGTGAACGCTTCTCCCTAAATATCTTTGTGCAACATTTTTCTCGCACGGAATAAATTAAAAGAAATATCCCAAGACTTTGATTTGAGGTAAGTAGTGCGGAGGAAAGAAAATAAATAGTTCATATTTGCAAAAAAAAAAAAAAGTCGGAAAGAAAAAAATTTGTTTGATTTAGTTGCACTAAAATCAATCTTCTCGATGATTCTAATGGTAGGATCTAAAACGAAAAACGATTAAGAGGGAAAACGGGCAGACGAGATCCTCTGCGACGCTTCCGCCTCTGCACCTCTGCGACGCTCGCTAAACGACAAATTTTTCTCACGCGAGGAGCACGTGAAGAAGCACTTAATCACAAGGCGGAAAAATCTCACGCCCGCACTTCAGTTCACGCGAGCCCTAACCCTCACCGTTTTTCTTCGTTTCTCGCCGCCGCCGACGGGCCTTCTCGCCGCCGCCGACTACCCGACGAGCCCTCCTCCTCCCTTCTCGCCGCCGCCGACGAGCCCTTCCCGACGAGCCCTAACCCTCCTCCTTGCGGGCGCATCGCAGAAGGTAACGACTCGTCGGCAACGACGATCCTCTCCTCCCTTCTCACTGTGGGCAACGACTCGTCCTCCTCCCTTCTCGCCGCCGCCGACGAGCCCTTCCCGAACCCTCCTCCTTGCGGGCGCATCGCAGAAGGTAACGACTCGTCCTCCTCCCTTCTCACTGTGGGCAACGACGATCCTCTCATCCCTTCTCACCGTGGGCAACGACGATCCTCTCATCCCTTCTCACTGTGGGCAACGACTCGTCCTCCTCCCTTCTCGACGAGCCCTTCCCGAACCCTCCTCCTTGCGGGCGCATCGCAGAAGGTAACGACTCAGCTTACATGTTTGTTTTTAAAAAAGATACTTGATTGGATTGTAAGAATTTATTTTCAACTGGATTGTAAGAATTCTCTACTTTTATCTACATGAATGTGGATCGAAAGAAATGTACGATACAAAATTTTGTTCAACCAGAGCTTGTATTCAACTTATATGAAGTAATTGTTTGATGCTATGTAGGTTCTCTAAAACCAGAGCTTGTATTCAACTTATATAAGTAATTACTTATATGAAGTAATTGTTTGATGCTACTTTTCTCTACTTTTATATGAAGTAATTGTTTGATGCTATGTAGCTTGTCCTGGAGGAGCTGTTACATTTCTGCTAGTAGTAATTTTTTAATGTAGCAATTTTTAGTTATTTACACTTGGTCATCATTATTACTGTGTGATCTTTAGAATTCTGAACAAGGCTTCTTTAATCACAGATTATGGAGGGTGAATCTACAAGTTGTCGTAGGTTGCAATTTGATGAAACAATTGAAGAGTATTCGGATGCAATCGGAGACCATAGGGCTGATGAAGGTAATGAGATTCATATTTGGACTATATTCAACTTTATATACCTCGAATTTTACAAAATTTTATTAAGTATATGCATTGTTGATTAGTATGGTTGAATTGTTTGTTTAATCACAGAAGATTTTGTGCCAAAAATGGGTATGGAATTTCAAACAGAAGAAGAAGCGTATGATTTTTATTTGAAATATGCTAAACAAGTTGGATTTGGTATAAGAAAGACAACAGCCCATAGTGATAGATCTGGAAATTTAATTGACAAGATATTTTGTTGTTGCGCACAAGGTAAAAGGGGAAAGGACAAGCGTGATATTTATGTGAAAGAACATCGTCCTGAAACAAGATTTGGTTGTGATGCTAAACTGAAGATTAGTTGTCGAAATCATGACAAGTTGTGCAATTTGTTAAAGAGCATAATCACTATCTTTCAAGCCCAAACAAAACACATCTCTACAGATCTCATAGGAACATTTCTTCTGATGCAGCGATACAAATTGAGATGACATGTGAGGTTGGAATCCCCCCAAAAGCATCTCATGATCTTATGGCGAGACAAGTAGGTGGGAGGGAGAATTTAGGGTTTATTCCTGAAGATTATAAGAATTACTTACGATCCAAAAGAACAGGACATATGAGAGTTGGGGATACAAGAGGTGTACTTGAATATTTACAAAAAATGCAGTCCGATGATCCTAATTTTTTTGATGCTATTCAAGTTGATGAAGATGATTTGATCACAAATATTTTTTGGTCTGATGCTAAGATGAGAGCTGATTATAGCATTTTTGGAGATGTTGTTTGCTTTGACACAACCTACAGGAAGAACAATGAAGGTCGTCCAATTGCATTGTTTGTAGGTGTTAATCATCATAAGCAATCCATAATTTTCGGTACAGCTTTATTATATGATGAAACTGCTTTGACATTTGAGTGGTTGTTTGATACATTCACCAGAGCTATGTCAGGGAAAACACCAACAACCATTCTTACTGATCAAGATGCTGCAATGGCAAGGGCTTTAGCTTCCAAATGGCCTGAAACACATCACCGTTTGTGTATTTGGCACATTTATCAAAATGCCGCAATTCATTTGAGTGGAGTTTTTTCTCAATTCAAAGAGTTTGCTAAAGATTTTTCCTCGTGTATATATGACTTTGATGAAGAGGAAGATTTTATTTCAGCTTGGAACATAATGTTGACAAAGTATGGACTTGAAGAGAATGCTTGGTTGAGACGATTATTTCGCATAAAAGAAAAATGGGCTTTAGTATATGGACGACAAATGTTTTGTGCGGATATGACTACAACCCAAAGAAGTGAGAGCATGAATAGTGTTTTGAAAAGATATGTCTCTTATCAGCATAAGTTTTTAGACTTTTTCCATCACTTCCAGAGATTGCTTGATGATCGTCGATATGAAGAGTTAAAAGCTGATTTTAGATCAAATTCAAGTGTTTCATGTTTATTGTATCCAGTGGAAATATTACAACATGCGAGTTCTACTTATACTCCTGAGGTATACAAGTGTTTTGAACAAGAGTGGTATAAATCTCATGATTCTAATGTAGAAATTTATGAGATTGTTGGATCACATGCAACATACAAAGTTAGTTTGCACAAAAAGAAGTGCCATCATATAGTTACACTTGATTCATCTTGTGAAAACATCCAGTGCAGTTGTAGCTGTAGAAAATATGAATTTGTTGGGATGTTATGTTCTCATATTTTGAAAATATTTTCTATGCAAAATATAAGGAAGATCCCAAATGAGTATGTTTTGAAAAGATGGACAAGAAATGCAAAAGACGGATACTTTGGAGGTAGTACTTCAAGTGTGAACACAGATGGTTTGGATCCAAAACTTCTTCGAAATATGCGATATCGGGATTTGTCTGGATTATCTATTCAATTGCATAACAAGGCAGCAGACAGAGATGACACATACATGGATGTAAAAAATGGTATGCTTAGCTTGTGTAAGATGGTGGACAAAAAGTTACAAGTTACTGAAGCAAATGTCCACCAATCAAACTTTAGTCAAGAAGCTACTGAGTTAGTTCAATCTCTAGAAGAAAACAGTCAGGTTTCAGCCAAAGGAATTAAACCCAAGAAGAAAACAATTTCAGGCAAGAGATTGCAACGAGGCATAGAAACTTCTTCTAGAAAAAAAAATGCGGCAAGCAAAAATAAACAAAATCCAACAATTGTTCAGGTTTTATTTTTACTAATATTTGAATTTTTTATTTGGTGTTATATTTAAAAAATCATTTAGAATTAATTAATTTTATTTTTTTAATAGGATATAGAAGAGCCTACGCCAGAAGCTAAATGTCCACCAATTACACAACTGTCTCAGGTTTATAGTTGTCTCAATTTCCACCATTTACACAACAAAAATAAATAACTTTGTCAGTGATTATTATCAGGCGACTTCCTCAATCACCGGATACCACGCGCTAGATACCACGTGCTGGATACTGCCTGTTGGATTTGTTCCTCCATCAGGATATCCTCCTGCTGGATATCCACCTTTCGGATATCCCCCAGCTGGATATCCACCTTATGGATATCCTCCATCTGATTATCCACCTTCTGGATATCCACTCGCTAGGTATCTTGGTCCATCAGCTCCACACCATGGTGAGTCTCATTTTTTATTACCAACATTCTCATATTAAGAGGTAAGGTGACATGATATTTATATGTGAGCATATTCTGTATACAGGAGGATATTACGGGCATGGAATGCATTCCCACGGATTCGGCCATGGCAAGTTCAAGCATGGAAAATTTATGGGGAAGCATGGCCAGTTCGGCTGGAAAAAATAAATGTTGCTCGAGTTCAGCTAGGTAAAAAATATCAGGCAAAGTAAAAAAAAGTTGGCTAATTGATTGTCTTGCTCTTCAGTGACAATTTTTGCTCGACATAAAAAATTTAAAACTGTATTATTCAGCATATCATCATACATCATTTCAAGTACATATTATGTTTATTTGAGTTCAAGTTTTGGCTCTTTATAATTAGTTAATGTCCTGATTATTTGCTTTCACTTGCCTTCTCCAGTTTATGGATTCAACACTTAACCTCATGAATGCATCATTTCAAGATCGCTAGCCCAAGTGCGATGGTGACTCCTTATTGGATCAAAACTTTTGTGATCTATGATGACATCTCTTTTGTGATCTGTCCGCTTGTCATGCCGGGATGTAAGAGCTTCAAAAGTTCAAGAGATATGTAATGCTTGTGGTTATTTGTATAATGCTGCGGGAACATTCAAGTACTCATTTATTCAATAAAAGTCGCATAGTTGTCATGATTTGCAGTTGCACCTGTTTGCCGTGAAGTACTTGCAATTATGAAGTTTTGAAAATGTTCTAGTTTTCACCTGTTTTCTTCTACTGAACATTAATGAAATATCTCGTGGTTTTACAAATTTTTTGATTTTTCTGTATCGTCTATCGTTATGTTTTAGCCTTCACTCTTCGCTCCCATGTTAACCGACCTATTATCTGTATTAGCACTGATATAATCTTGCATAAAGCTTTATGGAGAGATAATATTCATGATTGTGATTCAAAATAAATGCACAACCAACATCAAAATGACCAAAATATTCCTTGTATACATTTCCAATGGGACGTAAATGGATAACATCTGAGTTATTTTCCATTAAAAGAATGATATAAATTTACAATTGCTGTGAAGAACAAGCATCACAGTTTGATAAATACATATACTGTACAAGACGGGGTAGAACAAACTACACCAGTTTCACAATTTTAGAATTTTTTAATTATCAGGCAGAAGTGGAAGACGAAAAACACTAGAACCCACATTCCATCCGGATAGTGAATTAATATTCACCTCTTGTAGTTGCTCACTTGAATGCGGCTCATTGCTCTTGGCTGATGAGCTTTTCTTATCCATCTTCACAGGAAGGATCTGCAGCCTTGAGTTCAGTTCTGTTCCTGACCTCTTTGCGGTAAATTGGTAGCTTTCCACGAGCTCGAGTTGGCGAGCAATTATCTTGGAGCATTGTGGAAGGAGCTCTACGGGTTCTCCGCCAGGGATTACAATGTACTCAGTAGCCATACGAACCTCCTACAATGTACATAATTGGAAGTAAGTGCCATGAAATGTTTGAACAATATGAGCATCCCCATATGTATCAGACATCACAATGCGTGTTAGTGTAAATTGGTGGCAGCAACTACGTACCTCCAGAGCATCAATTTCTTCCAAGGTGGGTTTTCTCTTAGGTGCATCATCTTCCACTTCTATGTCGTCCGTGAATTTTGATGGTTCGTTTAGTCTAGAGCCAAAACTACTAATCCCAAGAATCATCTTAACTGCCTTTACCATTTGTGCCATCGTACTCTCCTGCGGATAAGAACGAATAACTGTAAGGGCACTAGCAATGCAACCAAGGAATCATAAAGCCAAGATTCTTTACTTTGATCACGAATATGGGAAGCTTGTGGAATTTTGCAACACTGCGAATCCAAGAATTTTGTTTCATTTCGGAACTTGATGCTAGAATTGCATTTGCTGTTCCAATGTCATCAGTCACATATATATCATTCTCATAGCCCATTACAGTTGCAACTTGCAGCAGATCAGCTTCCAAAATCTAAGAATGAATCAATATCACATCAATTGGTCCAATAAAAGTAAATTATTTAATGATAACGTGCTTGTACTCTTTCAGCAAACTCCGATGAAGAAGATGCTAAAAACTGAAATGGAAGGCAAAAAGAGAAATATAGACATGGGGTATGACACTATAATGTAATACCTTATATGACCTGTGATATGAGAAGGTAAAAGAGGCATGCAAGGGACAAAATTTCAGAAATTGAATGCTCATGACTGCAGTCTGATGATTACCTTATAAGTATAAACACAAATTGGCAATCTCCTCGGTGTGTATGAATTACTTCTCGCTTTCTTGTTATAACCAGCATTAGCATTTGCATCATCGTGTAAAGGCATGTCAATTGAAACATCCTGTTTAGAACTAATAAATTGTTCCTCTTCATGATACTCCTGTGGTACTGGAGAAGAGTTGCTTAAATCACCTTTGGGATCAATCTTGCGTGTTTCAAAGAGGGGAGATTTCCCTGTATTCACAAAAGAATGACAATGAACTATTTCTCAAAACAGGAATTTGAGAAACAGGCTGACAAATAAGGAGAAGAAACAATCGTATCTGCTAAAATAGCATCTACAGTAGCTTCCAATTTGTGATGAACTCGATACTCAGTTTTGGATATCATCTCAACAGCACAAGTAAATGTAGAGGGTCCTTTTCTTTCAAGGATTGTCTTTTGAACTTTCCTTTTCCTAGCCTCCTCATCACCAAGTGTAACACTCTACATTGAAATAAGTTCAAAGTAACTGATATATGAACAAATAGATTACGTGATATTTTTTCTTGGAGGAAGAGGATCTATTATTCCCACTTGAATCATAATTCAGCGACTAAAATATATACTTCTCGAGTTCAGGATCAGTGAAGGAAAACTGTGCATTAGTTTTGTGCATATGATATGCACTTAGCAAGATTACCAGAGCCTGAGAACCTTGTAAAAAAATCAGTTGTATCAGCATTCGTCATACTACATATTATATTCTCCTCTAGTTCTAGAATGCCAGGTTAAAACATAGGATGAATGATTGACATTCATAAAGGGGATTAAACTTTCAGAGTAATATAATAACATGGATGTAAATTCTCCTTTTTCGAAGTTACTGAATTCTTTCAGTTTTAGGTATCTAAAAATAGACTCTATGCTCAAACAGCAAGAAAGCATGCATATTAATTTCAATATATTGGCTGTCATTTTTTGATTTTCAACACTACATTTTACTTCCAAGGGAGTTTTACATAGGTTTCTAAGCAAATACAAGCAGAATCCACAAAACATTTCAGTTTTCAGTTCATCAGATACATAAAATCAGAGTTACTCGAACTCAAGCAAAAAGTATCAGAGATAATTGCCAACCAAAATATCACACAGGCGAACCATATGCAGATAGACAAAGTAGAGAAATAAATCACTACCTCTATCCCACCAACAAGTGCTTGTAGGAATGGATTTTTTATTATGCACTCAATTGTTACCCCATGAGCTGTTCCAACAAGCTGAACACCTCTTTGAGCTATAGTACTTGCTGCCATAGCTTCTAGCTCGGTTCCAATTTCATCAATTATGATTACTTCTGGCATGTGATTCTCAACTGCTTCAATCATGACCTAATGATGGTGGCACAAAGAGACATACAAAGTAATATTATTTTCAAGAACCATCTATCTAGTTCATGAGCTTGGATTTAATGTGAACTCCATGAGGGAAAATAGCATACAGTGGACCTACATTGTGCTGCATGCTAACATTTGGAACTTGCATTCTCCTAGCACGACCAATTCCCGAGTGAGGTATATCTCCATCACCACCAATTGCATTGGATGTATCTACTATGAATCAATACCTCAGTTCGAATTGTAGTTTGTCTCTTTCAATAAATCACAATACCTCAGTTCGGATCCCAGCAGCAGGAGACGACGCCGACAGTGTTAGGGCAGGGCACTGGCACGCGATGGCTGGGCCTCAGGAGAAGACGCGATGCGGGGGCCGGGGCTAGGGCTGGGCCCGGCGAGAAGGCCCGTCGGCGGCGGCGAGAAGTGAGGAGGAGGGCTCGTCGAGTAGTCGGCGGCGGCGAGAAGGCTTCTTCAATTGCTGCGGGCAGAGAAGGCTTCTTCAATTGCTTTTTTTCGCAGCTCTGCGGGAGAGTCCTTCTCGCTGGCTTCTTCACGTGCTCCTCGCGTGAGAAAAATTTGTCGTTTAGCGAGCGTCGCAGAGGTGCAGAGGCGGAAGCGTCGCAGAGGATCTCATCTGGAAAACGGGAGGGGGGGTTTAATCTGTTAGATATCTTGGATATCTAGTGTGAATGGAAAAGAGGTGATGCGATTTTAGTCCCACATTGAGAGTTTCATGGCATAAATATTGGTTTATATTG
The DNA here is from genome assembly GCA_024364735.1 of Boesenbergia rotunda. NCBI lineage: Eukaryota > Viridiplantae > Streptophyta > Magnoliopsida > Zingiberales > Zingiberaceae > Boesenbergia > Boesenbergia rotunda. Next base: position 40,252 of record JAGFNQ010007024.1, on the reverse strand, counting down.
TTTCATAAGCATGGTAGTTGTGAAGAAATACTAGGGGAGAGGCTCTCTCTCAGACTCTCACGCGTGGGTGCGCACCGGGGGTGCAAATCCAAGGCTTGGATTTGTACTGAACCAAGTGAACTTGTGTGCGTGCACGACCCGCGCACGTCGAATGTCCGACCGGTCGGGATAAAATTTGTCCAAGCAGATGAATCAAAGCGTCGGGAGATCGGGAGACTGCAGTTTGAGAAAAAGCAGCTCGGGCCACTCAACAAAGATAAGTTGAAATTAATTTCTATAATTTCAATTTATTGTAAATTCTTCGAATTTCCTCCAACATAATCTAGTTTGTAAAATATTTCTTTTCGATTTTAAAAACTTGTCAGAAAACTATGTACTTAACAGAAAAATTATGTAAGAAAACACAATGAGTAATAAGTATGTGTGTTGATTTTATTTGATTCGGAGCTTTTGACGACTCATACTCCAAACCTAGATCCTTCAGACTTTTCTTGATTGGTAGTTGATCCTGTCGACAAGTGAAGATCGGTTCTCCTCCGAATGACTCGGTCTAACCAAGCTGACTCGGTCTACTGTAGCCTGGGAGGTCGGACCTAAACAGAGCTCTTAATGCAGTGGAGTGGTTGTGAATGAATAGCGATCCTCCTCTTTGGAGCCCAAGGGTGGGTTTATATAGGGGAAGGAGAAAGGTCTCACTCGTGCGGGATGTCACATCTCACTAAAGATTAGTTAGGGATTAAGCTAAGTAAACGGCGATGTGAGACTGACATAGCAGTCTGCCACCCTGTGATCCTACTCCTAATTAATTGCTGGGCGACCACGTCGGATGACGACGACGTCTCTTAACGGAGAGTTTTGACGGAGCCCTTCGAGGGATGAAACTCAAGAACTCGACCTCAATCGTTCAGCCTCGAGAGCGCGACCTCAAGAACTCGGCCTCGAGCGCTCAATCTTTAGGAGCTTGGCTTCTATCGCTCGACCTCGGGAGGTTGGCCTCGGGAGCTCGGCCTCGATTGCCCGACCTCAGGAGGTCGGCCTCGAGAGCTCAGCTTCTATCGTTGGACCTCGGGAGGTCGGCCTCGAGAGCTCAGCCTTGAGAGGTCGGCCTCGGGGGGTCGACCTCGAGAGCTCGGCCTTGAGAGGTCGGCCTCGGGAGGTCGGCCTCGAGAGCTCAGCCTTGAGAGGTCGGCCCGGGAGGTCGACCTGAGAGCTCGGCCTCGGGAGGTCGGCCTCGAGAGGTCGGCCTCGGGGAGGTCGGCCTCGGGAGGTCGACCTCGAGAGCTCGGCCTGAGAGGTCGGCCTCGGGAGGTTGGCCTTGAGAGGTCGGCCCCGGGAGGTCGGCCTTGAAAGGTCGGCCCCGGGAGGTCGGCCTTGAGAGCTCGGCCTCGGGAGGTCGGCCTTGGGGGTCGATCTCGAGAGGTAGGCCTTGAGAGCTCGACCTCGGGAGGTCTTGATTCCCACTTGAGCTTCGGTCCGCCTCGACCTCTGTTAACCTTGAACTGGGTTGAACCGGGTTTTCTCCGACCGGGCTCTCATCCTTGATGAAAAACCGCTCGCCCGGATCACAAGCCTCCCCTTCAAGTCTAGTCGAAGGAGGCGTCCAGTCCGACTGACTAGGCTCCCGGCCCGGTCGGCCTGACCCTTTTTCCGCTCTCCCGCGCGCTCCTTGTATTCCGAGTTAGTCTCCCGCGCGCCCGACCTCCCAATCAGTTATTCATTAATGCCTGACCACGCGTCAGCTATTGAGTGGATGCCTCCGATATCGAGGCGTCGTGGGCGCGGCTTCGTTTGGCGTTCGCGAGAAGCTTCGGGGTATGGGGAATCGTGCTGATCGGACGGTGGAGACCGTAGCCCGCCATTTCTTTCCTCTCCATCCGACGGTCCTGGTTGCCTAGCCGATAGTATAAATAGGCGGCCCCCTTCATTTCATTCTTCCTCACTTTGCCTCTCGCTTCTCTTTTCGTTTTGTCCGACCTCCTCCGCCCGACCTCCTTGAGTTCCGACGAACAGTGTTTCCGGCGATCAGCATCTCACCCCGAGCCCGAACACTAGGTATTCTTTTACCCGCCTAAACCTTTTTCTGCTAATTCCCGAGTCCGACCTCATGGCCGGCTCATCTTCTACGCCCGGCTCATCCTCTGCGCCCGAGCCGTGGTATACTACTACCCGATCGACCCTGAGTCTAGGGTCTTTGGAAACCCTCCGCCATGATTATCGCATCCCAGAAGATCACGTTTTCGCTCTCCCCTCTCCGGACGACCGACCTAACCGAGCCCCGGTGAACTACTTTACTATCTTCAAGGATCATCTTCTAGCCGGCCTGCGGTTCCCTTTGCATTCCTTTATTATAGAGATCTGTCAGTATTTTCAGGTGTCCCTTTCCCAACTAGCCCCGAACTCGATTCAGATTCTATGTGGCACGGTAGTCATCTTTGAGTCCTTCCGAGTTCCCCTGTCTCCTAGGATTTTCCATCTCTTCTATTCCCTTAAGATGCAAGAGCCCGGGTGTTTCTTTTTCTAGGCCAGGATCAACACCGCCTTTATAGACAAGGTTCCATCTTCGAACAAGGGGTGGAAATCCCATTTCTTTTACATAAGCACCTTCCCGCCTGCATCCTGGCCTCTTGATTGGCTAGAGACATTGCTTGACCACCCCCTGCTCCCCGAAGGTATTGTGCTGACCCCGGCTTTCGGTCAGCCTTCTCTAAAATCGGAGGATGCCGTTTCCACGTCGGCAAATTGTTGAGCGAGGCCGTGCTCTACATTTGCCGGCTGAGTCAAATCCCCGCCAGACTGCCTGGAACTTATGGTAAATTCCCCTTCTTATTTACGACTCTTTTAATGCTAACTAAAACTTTTTCTGACTTGCAGCTCAGGCCCTGATGGACGCTCTCATGGATGAAGAGATAGCCCTGGCGGAAGAGGCCTTGAACACTCGGGCAGCTGAACTAATGGCCCGCCGAAATGCAATCCCGGTGAGGGCGACGCCAGTTCCCGAGCAACCGGGTCGAGCGGAGAGCGATCCGGACTTGGAAGTGCTAGGCCAAAGCGTTGCGGCCAACCCTCCCGAGGTCTGCGCGGAGGCCGGAAGGCAGACCGCTACTACGGGTCCGTCTTCTTCTCGTGCGCATAAGAAGAAGAAACGGCCCCGAGAAGCTGCTTCCTCCAGCACTCCCGCAATTCAGGTTCAACCTGAGCGGGCGCCCGAGCCTGTTTCCTCGAGCACTCCCACAATTCAGGTTCAACCTGAAAGGGCGCCAGAATCGACTGCTCCCTTCCTAGCCAAGTCAGAATTCGGCTGTCGACCTCTCGCTCAGCTTCACCTCGCCCGGCGATCTCGGCCCCATCCACCAGCGCTACTTTGCCCGAGCCCTCCTTGCCCGGGTTGAGTACGCCCCGACCGGTGGGTTTAGCTACCAGCTCTGTCCCTTCTCCTCCTGAGGGCGCCGATGATACAGATAGCGAAGAGGCGGCTGCCTCTCTTCTGGCCATGCACGACATTCCCCGAGCTCTGGTGGAGTTGCAACTTCCATCCGAGACTTCCCTACTTCGGATGGTCGAACCCCAGCCCCTTAACCTCCACGGTCATCTGGTTGCTGCTTGGGATCACGGTCTGTCCTTAACTGAAGGGCGAAGCCCTTTTAGCCTGGCCGATAACTTTGCCATGGACCTGATCAAGGTATTCCTTTTCCTAACCTTCGCCCCTTTCGTTCTTTTCTCATGTTGCTCGTTTCTGTATAGCTGTGGGTCGGGGGCCAGGCGGTAACCAAGGCCCTGGTCACGAACGTTAGGGAGCGCCGGGCGGCTGAGTACAAGGTAGAGAGCTTAGAGCATCAACTGACTCAATGTGCTCTCCCGGCCGGCGACGAGGGTCGGACCAGACTCCTAAATGAGGTGGTTTCCCTACGAACGCAATTAGCGGAAAACAACGTCAATCTGGAACGGACGCATGAGGTGTTGGCAGCCTCAGGCCGCCAACTCGATGAGCTCGGCACTCGGCTGGAGGCCGCCGAGGCCGCAAAGAAGACTGCCCTCGCTAGCGAAGTCCGTACTCATTCTGACCTGGACCGAAGAATCCTCGAGGTCCGTGACTTACAGCAAAAGCTGCGGGAAGTACTCGCCACTCACCAGCGGGCCCTTCGGGACAAAGATGCCGAACTTGCAACCTTGAAGGGTAAGGCGACCGAGCTCCAAGCTCAGCAGGAAGCCTTTCGGGCTTTAGAAGCACAACTGGTAAGTAAGGAGGCAGGTCTGTCGGCCAAGGACGCCCAACTCAAGGAGCGAGACGCTGAGGTGGCCCGCTTGCAAAAAGAGCTAGCCGACTTCAAGGCCGGGGAACCGGCCCGGATCGAGCAGGCTAGATTGGCTTACGTTCAATCTCAGCCCTTCCGGAAGGAGGTGACCCAGAAGATCGTGGCCATGATGAGGCATGGGGCAGAGGGCGCGATACAACAACTCCTGGAGGCCGGCCATCTTCCAACTGACCTGCTTCCCAACGTGGTGAAGCTATCCTTAATCAAGGCCTCGCTTCCTCCCGATGCGTTCCCAAAATTCACTTGACTTCATGGGCCCGACCTCCCTTCACCCGAACTATTGCTCAGTCTGCTTCCTTTCCACTTTTGAATTCTGAAAATCCATGTAATGATATTTGACTTACTGCCTTGGCCTCCAAGGCTCAATTTTGCGATGGCCCTGAGCCTAAACTCATTTCTGCAGATTTTTCTTTGTCTTTATCTCGTTTATCTATCGGCGATGCATGGGTTTTTCGCTAAGTGCCGCCTATTTGATGCGTTCGCTCTGTTCATTGAAGGTTGATGTTATGAGTTATTCCTCCAATTTATACAAAGTATGGGTCGCCGAGTCACCTAGATCGTTATCGTAAGGCGGACTCCTTCGGGTCGAGTAGGGAGCTTTCGCTAAGTGTCGAAGATTAGAGACATCTATTCGGTCATATATTCGACTGGGCTGACGTTCGAGCCCAGGAACACCATGAGGTCAGGTCGGAGCCCTGACCCGGGGATATTATTAGATCAGGTCGATGTCCGGACACGGCTACTTTGTTTTATTAGGTCGGCCCCTCGTCTATGATGCGCGAGATCCTCGCTAAGTGTGATTTGGGCAACTCGTTCGGCTCATTCTTTGCAGGCTGGTACTCATGCCTTGCGACGAAGTCTCGATTATTGTCGATTGCTTGGGGTGTTCATCCTGATCTCCTTAGTTCAACCTTTTTGGCCAATTCGAAAATTTGGCTAAGTATCGGGAGCTCGGGCGACTCGCGTTATTAGTCTTCCAACCTGACCTTTTTCCAAACTTGATACTACGGCTTGATCGGGCCAATGTCTTGGCTCAACAATTTTGCTCGGTCGGGTCGGTACTCTGACTCGGCGAGTTGACTCGGTCGGGTCGGTACCCTGACTCGGCGAGTTGACTCGGTCGGGTCGGTATTCTGACTCGGCGATGAATTTAATTTCCTTCGGGTTAACCATATCACTAATTTCGGTTCGTCCCGATCCGCTTTACTCGAACAGGTCTGCTGTTTCTCAGAACGTGGGGAGCCACGCTTGTACAGCAGATATTGTGGCAAGATGTTGTTTCATATTTCCCCTGAGCAAGAGTCTGGACACCGTCCGACTTACCTCGGGCCGAGCGTGGATCGCCACGCCCGACTGGGCCCGACCAAACGTGGGATGCCACGCCTGATCGGCGCCGGGTCCGGTGGGTGCGTGAGAATAATCTCACTTATAACTTGCATTAGCAAGAGTCTGGACACCGTCCGACTTACCTCGGGTCGAACGTGGACCGCCACGCCCGACCGGGCCCGACCGAACGTGGAACGCCACGCCCGATCGGCGCCGGGTACGGTGGGTGCGTGAGAGCAAGCTCACTTATAACTTGCCTTAGCAAGAGTCTGGACACCGTCCGACTTACCTCAGGTCGAACGTGGACCGCCACGCCCGACCGGGCCCGACCGAACGTGGAACGCCACGCCCGATCGGCGCCGGGTTCGGTGGGTGCGTGAGAGCAAGCTCACTTATAACTTGCCTTAGCAAGAGTCTGGACACCGTCCGACTTACCTCAGGTCGAACGTGGACCGCCACGCCCGACCGGGCCCGACCGAACGTGGAACGCCACGCCCGATCGGCGCCGGGTCCGGTGGGTGCGTGAGAACAATCTCACTTATAACTTGCCTTAGCAAGAGTCTGGACACCGTCCGACTTACCTCGGATCGAACGTGGACCGCCACGCCCGACCGGGCCCGACCGAACGTGGAACGCCACGCCCGATCGGCGCCGGGTCCGGTGGGTGCGTGAGAATAAGCTCACTTATAACTTTCAGGGGCGATCTGTTCTGGAGAGTTAGAGTTTTTGCTATCCATTCTTCTGAGTACAGTTACAAGAGTCATTCCTCTCCTCTCTCCTCACGGTACAATTTTAAATGCACTGCGCTCCAGGGTCGCCCGAGCCGCCTCCCTTGAGCATCTTGCAGATAGTATGCTCCCGATCCCAGTGCCTCGACCACTAGAAATGGGCCGCTCCATGGGGGCTCTAGTTTGCCTACTTCTCCAACGGGCTTGACCCTTTTCCATACCTTGTCCCCGACCTGGAAGTGTCGGGGTATAACTTTCTGGTTGTATCGGTTTCGCATCCTCTGCTGGTAAGCAGCCATGCGGACGGTAGCCTTAGCTCGGACCTCCTCAATCAGGTCTAGCTCAGCTCGTCTCTTCTCTGCATTGTCTTCCCCATATAAATGCCTCCTGTCAGATTCACAGCCGACCTCCATGGGGACTACTGCTTCACTGCCATAGACCAACTGGAAGGGGGTGCATCCCGACCCCTCTTTGGGCGTGGTGCGAAGGGCCCAGAGGACCCCTGGTAACTCATCCACCCAGGATCCGCCGACCTGATCCAACTTAACCTTGAGCCCTTTTAGAATCTCTCTATTAGCTACTTCTGCCTGGCCATTACTCTGGGGGTATGCTACGGATGTGAAGGCCTGTTTGATCCCGAACTCCTTACACCAATTTCTGATGATCCGACCTTGAAACTGCCGACCATTGTCTGATACCAACTTATGAGGTATGCCGTACCGGCATAAAATATTCTGCCAAAGGAATTTCTTCACTGCTTGCTCCGTGATCCGAGCCAGGGCTTCTGCCTCAACCCACTTGGAGAAGTAATCTACTGCCACCAATAGGAATTGCTTCTGACCGGCTGCTCTGGGGAAGGGTCCCACTATATCCATGCCCCACTGATCAAAGGGACATGATGCAGTGGACGCTCGCAACATCTCCACCGGTCGGTGAGACAGATTCTGGTACTTCTGACAAGAAAGACAGGAACCAGCCATCCTCTCTGCATCCCTTTGAAGGGTCGGCCAAAAGTAACCGGCCAGCAAGACCTTCCGAGCCATGGACCGACCTCCTGAGTGATTTCCGCAGCACCCCAAATGCACTTCTCTAAGTACATAGTCTGCATCTTCCTTTCCGAGACACCTGGCTAGTGGTCGAGAAAAAGCCCGCTTGTACAATGCGTCCCCGATCAGGGTGAACCGGGCTGCTCTGATCTTCAATATTCGAGCTTGCTCGGGGTTGTCTGGAAGAGTTCCATCCTTCAGGTAGGTGATGAATGGAGCCCTCCAATCCCCCTCTATCTCCATTTCTGCCTCCCTCTCGACTTGAGCCACTAACATGACTTGAGGGGAGGGCTTGGGGAAGACCCATGGACGGACAGAACTGGCCAACCGGGCTAGCTCATCCGCCTTGGCGTTGTCCCCTCGGGGGATCTGCGTAATTTGAACTTCTTGAAATTCTGCCTGTAATTGTTGATATGCCTCTACGTAAGCTTGTAATTTCTCATCGTTCACTTCAAACCGCCCGGCCACCTGCTGAGTCACTAATTGGGAATCAGAATGCAAGATGACCCGAGTAGCCCCGACCTGTCTGGCTGCTTGGAGGCCTGCTAAAAGGGCTTCGTATTCTGCTTGGTTATTGGTAGCACTATACTCTAGGCGTACGACCAAATGTATGGGGTCTCCCTTGGGAGATATCAATAAGATCCCTACGCCACTCCCTGCCCGGGTGGCTGACCCGTCCACGTATATTTTCCAGACCTCCTCCTCCTTCTCTGCATGAAGTTCGCTTAAGAAATCTGCTAAGGCCTGAGCTTTGATTGCAGTTCTGGGCTGATACTGAATATCATATTCGCTCAGTTCAGTAGTCCACTTGACCATCCGACCTGAGACTTCAGGGTTGATCAAGACCTTCCCGAGTGTGCTATTGGTCAGCACTCGGATAGGATGAGCCAGGAAATAGGGTCGCAATCGCCGGGCCATCAACACAAGGACATAAGCTAATTTCTCGAGTGTAGTATACCTACACTCGGCCTCTTTAAATAAATGCCCAAAGAAATAGACCGGCTGCTGCTCGGTCTCTTTCTGGGTTACAAGCACAGCACTCGCAGCTTCCTCAGTAGCAGATAGGTAAACATACAAGGGCTCTCCTTCCTCGGGCTTGGCTAGTATTGGCAGACTGACTAAGTATGCCTTCAACTCTTCGAAAGCTCGGTCACACTCGGCATCCCACTGGAACTTGGAGGCCTTACGTAGGATCTTGAAAAATGGCAGACTTCGGTCGGCAGACCTGGAGATGAATCTGGACAAGGCCGTTATCCTCCCAGTCAGGCGCTGAACTTCCTTTAGGTTTTTAGGTGGTGGCATGTCTAGCAGCGCTTTCACCTTGCCTGGATTGGCCTCTATTCCTCGCTCGGTCAGGATGTAGCCCAGGAATTTCCCGCTCTTGGCTCCGAACAGACATTTTGTAGGATTGAGTTTGAGGCCATACCTTCGCAGGGTGCAACAAGTTTCTTGTACATCTGCAATGAGGTCGGCAGCCCGGGCAGACTTGATGAGGATGTCATCAACGTACACTTCCACATTTCTGCCGAGCTGCTCTTTAAAGACTTTGTTCATCAGCCTCTGATAAGTTGCCCCGGCGTTCTTGAGTCCGAAGGGCATAACTGTGTAGCAATAGGTACCTTCGGCAGTTACAAAGCTGACCTTTTCCTGATCACCCGGGTGCAGTGGGACTTGGTGATATCCCTGATAGGCATCAAGCATGCAAATAAATTCGCTTCCCGCAGTGGAGTCCACCATCTGATCTATTCGGGGCAGCGGGTAACAGTCTTTGGGCAAGCTTTGTTCAGATCTCTGAAGTCAATGCAGATCCTCCACTTGTCTCCCGGCTTGGAGACCAGCACCACATTGGCCAACCAGGCCGGGAACTGCACTTCTCGAATGTGTCCTGCTTTCAGCAACCTCTCCACCTCGGCTTGGATTATCTTATTCTGCTCAGGGCTGAAATCTCTTTTTCTCTGCTTCACGGGCCGGGCGTCTGGGTACACGTGTAGCTTATGTTCCATAACCTCGGGCCTGACCCCCTTCAGATCTTGTTGAGACCAGGCAAACACATCTCGATTCCGTGTCAAACACTCTATCAGTTGCTGCCGGAGGTCGGGCGATAGCCCTGGAGCTATCCTCACCTTGGTTTCCTCTCGGTCCAACAAGAGTTGGACCTCTTCCTTTTCTTCCATCATGTCAGCCCAGGGAGAAGGCTGAGAGGTCTGTACCATGTTACAGCTGGCCGGTGCAGGTCGGAAGGTCTTGCTTACTTCCACTCGGACATCATTCACATAGCATCGGCGAGCAACCTTTTGATCTCCTTTGGCCTCACCGACCTGATCTCCTACAGGAAACTTGACCTTCAAATAGAAAGTGGACATCACTGCCCGGAATTCATTCAGGGCTGGTCGGCCTAAGATAGCATTGTAGGCTGAAGGGGCGTCCACTATCAAGAAGGTAGACCACCTGGTCCTTCTTAAAGGTTCTTCGCCAAGAGATATGGCTAGCTTGATCTGCCCCAACGGATGAACTTCATTCCCCGTGAACCCAAATAAGGGTGTGGCCACGGGCTGTAGCTCGGACATCTCAATTTGTAGTTGCTCGAATGCCTTCAAGTATAAAATATTCACTGAGCTGCCTGAATCCACTATGGTACGGTGGATCTGGTAGTTGGCTATGACCGCCGTGATGACCAGGGCATCATCATGCGGTACTTCTATTCCCTGTAGGTCGGCGGGACCGAAGCTAATCTGTGGTCCCTGAGCTTGGGCGGAGCTGCAGCCCACTTGATAAATGTCCAGGCGTCGGGCCTGCGACTTCCGAGCTCGGTTGGAATCTCCGTAGGTAGGCCCGCCCGAGATGACATTGATGGACCCGTGCACGGAATTTTGCTGATTGGCTTGTTCCTCGCTGGTGTTATCCGGCTCGGGCGAACCAGGAGTCGGGAATAGCCGTCTGGCTATAGGGGCGACTGGTCGGTCTCGGAGCTCGGGCTGGTTAGGTGGTGCTCTTCCTCGGCCCCGACCACCTCCTTGATGAGCTCCTCTCGGGCTACCTCGACCGGTGCGGCCCCGACCTCTACCGGCTTGCCAACAGTCCTGAAGATCGTGTGTATGGCTGTTGTGGAAGGAACAATAGGGTTGCCACCTAGTCGGGAGATAGCCCTGGGCTACTTGCTGAACTACCCCCCTCTCGGCTCCCAGTCGGTGTCCCATAGCTCGGGGGCTCCTCAGGGGTCCTCCTGGAGGCATACCCCTTTGATGCTGCTGAGGGTTATCGGGCGTAGGCCTGATCTCGGGCCTCCTGGCGGCTTGTGCTTCTTCAACGTCCACATACTTGCTAGCTTTCCCCAGAAGGCTCTCAAAGTCCTTCGGGGGTTTGCGGATCAAAGACCTGAAGAACTCTCCCTCTTGCAAGCCTTGCGCGAAGGCACTGACTAACACCTCGGAGGTGGCAGTGGGAACGTCCAGCGCGACTTGATTGAATCTCCTGATATAGGCTTTTAAGGACTCCTTCGGGCCCTGCTTCATGGTAAATAGATTTAAGCTTGTCTTGTGATGTCTCTTACTACTGGCAAAATGTTGCAGAAACAGTTTCTTGAAGTCAGAGAAATCCCTGATCGATCCCTCTGGGAGCCTGTCGAACCATCGCTGAGCCGGCCCGGCGAGAGTAGTCAGGAAGGCTCGGCACCTAATGCCATCTGGGTACTGATGTAGCATCGAGGCATTTTCAAACTTCTTCAGGTGTTCTTCTGGATCAGTGGCTCCTCCGTACTCCGCAACGGACGGAGGTCTGAAATGCTTGGGCAGCGGCTCATTCAGGACTTGACTGGAGAAAGGGCATCCTGTGCGTTCAATCGGGAACGGCACAAGGGGAGCCTTCCCTTTGCTAGCTCGGGTATGGCTAGATGTAGCTTCATGCGGATCCGATTGTCCTGCTCCCTCGGCCGGGCCGAACAGCGCCCGGGGAAAGTGAGGGCTGCCTTCCTGTTGAACTCCTCCCTCAGTGCCTACATGAGCGGTGTGCTCGACCGGGCCCAGTGGGATAGGTCGGGCGGCTGCTAACTGAGCCTCCGCTAATTTCCGGGCCCTGGCTTCGATCAGCAGATCCAAATCCTCTTGTGAAAGAGTGACGGTCACCCGATTGGAATCACTCATCTTCGACTTTCGATCAGGCGAAAGTTCCCACAGACGGCGCCAAATTTGATCCTGTCGACAAGCGAAGATCGGTTCTCCTCCGAATGACTCGGTCTAACCAAGCTGACTCGGTCTACTGTAGCCTGGGAGGTCGGACCTAAACAGAGCTCTTAATGTAGTGGAGTGGTTGTGAATGAATAGCGATCCTCCTCTTTGGAGCCCAAGGGTGGGTTTATATAGGGGAAGGAGAAAGGTCTCACTCGTGCGGGATGTCACATCTCACTAAAGATTAGTTAGGGATTAAGCTAAGTAAGCGGCGATGTGAGACTGACATAGCAGTCTGCCACCCTGTGATCCTACTCCTAATTAATTGCTGGGCGACCACGTCGGATGACGACGACGTCTCTTAACGGAGAGTTTTGACGGAGCCCTTCGAGGGATGAAACTCAAGAACTCGACCTCAATCGTTCAGCCTCGAGAGCGCGACCTCAAGAACTCGGCCTCGAGCGCTCAATCTTCAGGAGCTCGGCTTCTATCGCTCGACCTCGGGAGGTTGGCCTCGGGAGCTCGGCCTCGATCGCCCGACCTCGGGAGGTCGGCCTCGAGAGCTCAGCTTCTATCGTTGGACCTCGGGAGGTCGGCCTCGAGAGCTCAGCCTTGAGAGGTCGGCCTCGGGGGGTCGACCTCGAGAGCTCGGCCTTGAGAGGTCGGCCTCGGGAGGTCGGCCTCGAGAGCTCAGCCTTGAGAGGTCGGTCCCGGGAGGTCGACCTTGAGAGCTCGGCCTCGGGAGGTCGGCCTCGAGAGGTCGGCCTCGGGGAGGTCGGCCTCGGGAGGTCGACCTCGAGAGCTCGACCTTGAGAGGTCGGCCTCGGGAGGTTGGCCTGAGAGGTCGGCCCGGGAGGTCGGCCTTGAAAGGTCGGCCCCGGGAGGTCGGCCTTGAGAGCTCGGCCTCGGGAGGTCGGCCTTGGGGGTCGATCTCGAGAGGTAGGCCTTGAGAGCTCGGCCTCGGGAGGTCTTGATTCCCACTTGAGCTTTGGCCCGCCCCAACCTCTGTTAACCTTGAACTGGGTTGAACCGGGTTTTCTCCGACCGGGCTCTCATCCTTGATGAAAAATCGCTCGCCCGGATCAGTAGTCTACTAAAATTCTCTTCCAAGAAACCTATGGAAGAGCAAACGAATACAAGAATAAGTAAAGTATAATACCCTACGCTTTCCTATGCAGATAATAAATAAGAAATCAACATTTAAATTTTATTGACACTTAGTAGTTGAAGATTGTAGCTAAACATTGGTGTCGAAGAGTCATAGTACAACAATTGCACAGAGACACCACAACAAAATTAACTTGGAAGCTCGTTTAGCATTGTTATCTTTAGTTGTGGACAAATTCTCGTTATATAAGGCATCTGAGGTGCCTCAGATTGACCTATGACACCTCCAAAGGTCCTTATCTAATGCACCGTGAGATATCCCTTCTTAGGGATAAAATTTCCAATCTGAGGCGCCTCTAAAGCATCCCGAGGTGCCTCCAATTAGACTAAGGCGACTCCAAGTACTGGTTCGACATAACAATTTTTTGGAGACTATATCTTTTGACTCGGGATTCGGAATTAGGCTTTGTCAGTGGCCACACATGGAGAATTCGACGATCTACATTTGTCTCTACAACATAGAGTTAGAAAGATATATGCATGAATAATTTATATATATTTATGAGTTAGATCATGTCTTATCAAAATCAGAATTTAGTCTTAGTCTCAACTTAGATTTCCAAAATGAATTTAAGTATCACTAGTACCTACAGTCCGTCCCACTGGAACTTGTCCTTACTAGATCTCTCTCCTCCAGTTCTTACCTGCGCTTACCATTTACAGACTTACTTATCTTTGATCTCTTGATCCACTAAGTCTTCTTGCTAGATGCCCAATCTAGACTTCAACCAGTTGTCAGGTCTCACAGACTTAATTGGATTTCCTATTAGATATCAACCTATCTAGGCTTCCTATTAGTCATTAGGTCCCCTAGACCGAATTAGACTACAACCTAGTATCTGGTCCCATCAAGTCTTTCATTCATGCACACTTAGTAGACATATTAGAACACACAGTATCAAACTTTAATATTTTATCATATATCAAAAATCTGAGTTTGATTATTAGTGATAACTGTACCAACACATACCTATCAATCTTTTTATTTAGTCATAGTGAGAACTCCAATGAGTAGCTCTTGGTCGTTGCAAATTACCAATTTGATTGACCCAACTACCAAAATCTTGTTCGCCAATTGCCAACAAATGTTCAATTTCATTTTTCTGTACAATATGTAATTTAGCAATATTCGTTGTAGAAGAAGTGACAATATTGTCCAAATGAGAAAATAATTCTCAAATAACATTGATATCCTTAGATACAGAAGCCAATGTTAGTCATGGTCGATGGACAAAATAGTGGACATAATATGTATAAACAATTTCTGAGAAATAATGTCTGAACTCCATTCCATGCATGTGTCACGCAAAATGCTAGCACCACCGTATCCTTGGCCTTTGATTTTCTTAACTTGTAGGTTATGATGAACAAGAACATTTGATATATTTTTTCATATTTAATGAGGTAGCGCCACTAACACTTTTGATGACAAAAAATCTTTCGGTTAAAATCCCATGATTGTTAACAACCCTCAAGATAATTGTCATTTGCTCTCGTTTAGATACATGTCATACTTCATCAACAAGAATATAGAAGGATTTATCTCCAATTTCTTCATGAACTATCTGCCGTACTCTATTTACCATAATATGTAAAATCTCGTTCTGAATATTTAGAGCTGTATATTGGACATTTTTTGAGAGCATTCTCAAGTACAGCTCCATCAATTTCCCTACTCTTTTTTCCAAAAGCCTTCACCAATTTAAGAAAATTTCCATGATTAAATGAATATAGAGATTAATTGTTACCCCTAAAGGCACAACCTTGAAATGCTAGCCAACGAATGGTGACAATTGAGATCCTCAAATGCAAACAATTTTTCTCTTTTCTCTCTTTAGCTTGAACATGCATCACATTATCAATATTTTGAGAGGGGCTCATCAAAATTTCAACCATTTTCTCACACATAATATGAGGTGAAGAAACTGCGGAACTAATATGGGCAAGAAATGTATATATTTTTTCTTGGTTTACCCCTTTTCAATTGTTAAATCTTTCATTCACCATTATTGAGATATTAGGTGAATTAATATTATTCAAAAAAAGAAAAAAATAAAAAATAATATGTCTATTTATTGAAGATGAATATTCACACCACTAAAATTTTTGGAACTATTTTTTTAAATCCGACAATTTTCATTTTCAAATGTTGTAATCGGATACTCTAAGGGGGCGCTTGGTAAGCGGATTTAGAAGGTGGGAATGAGAATGAAATCTATTTCATTCCTATTGATGATGCTTGGTATATGGGAATTGGAATCAAAATAAGGATATAATACCCTTGATTTTATAACTCATCCCACTAGATTATCACCAAACCCATAAATCCCTCAATCAAACTCATTATCATTCTCATTACTAAATTTATACCAAACGCCCTCTAACATATCTAGTTGATAAACCCTCATTTTTCGATATGAACTTCTTATCTCATCTCATATATTAATATGATATTCACATTTTTTTTTCTCTGATCTCGTTCAATTGAAGTAGAGGATAATCGATAGTGTTCGTTAGGAGAAGAAATTGAAGTAATTTGGGCACAAGAATGAAAAGATTTTTACTAAATTGATGTTCTTTGCCATGGGATTTGTAGTTGTAGTGCTTTCACTTGTTTAATCTCTCTTTTTTAAAAAAGAATAGTAATATTTTTCCTTTACCGTACATTTATGTTTCATTTTTAAATAGTTTAAATTATATCCTTAATTAATTAATTAATTAAGTAAGTAATAGTTTATTAATGGCTTAAAGTATAAGGAATTATAAGGAGAATAGCTTAAGTTAAAATATAAATTATAATCTTATTCTAAAATAAAATCCTAAAAAGTCAAAGACAACGGAGTTGAATAAAATAATGGCTCAAGTGCAGTAAAATCAAGTTTAGTACATTTTATAAGAACGGTAAAATAATCAACAAAATCAAATTATAAATCGCGGTGATTTGTGAAACAGGCGCTCAGCAAAACGCCAAAACTGGCAACGCGCAATGCTTTGGTTGTGAAGCCGCGGCATACCATAACTGCTCGACGGCGGCCATGATATTGAGTGTCGAGAGGCAAATTGGTAGAAAAGGAGAAAGAAGGGTATAAAATTCATTTTAGCCCTTTTTTTAATTTTTTTTGTTGGAGCTGTCAAAATGATTCTTCGAATTTATCTTTACATTAAATTTATGTTAAAAATAAATAAAGATAAAATCCATCACTCATTCATAATTCTATATTTGTCCCTCCAAAAATAGTCCCTGTTCTTTTTAAACTGTCAAAATAATCTCTCATGTTTCAAAATATTTCTCAAATTCATCTTTGTTGTTAGATTTTCATTAAAAACAAACGAAAATAATGCTTATTACTCAATCATATCTCCCGTTAGTTCAAGTAATAAGGTATTCTTATAATAATATTATGAATAAAAGTTATCCAATCCCTAGCCTATTCGCATGCCATGAAAACATTTAGAGGGCGCTTGGTATAAATTTGACAATGGTATTGGTAATGAGTTTGATTGAGGAGTTTATGGGTTTGATGATAACCTAGTGGGGGTGGGTTATGAAATCAAGGGTATCATATCTTTATTTTGATTTCGATTTCCATATACCAAGCATCATCAATGGAAATGAAATAGATTTCATTCTCATTTCCATCTTCTAAACCCGCTTACTAAGCACCCCCTTATATTTTCTCTTATTAACTTAAACTTTTACAACTCATCAAAATACCTCATGCTCTTCATAATTTTTTTTCCTTGTGGTTTTATAATTGATAAATACATATGGATGATTCAGAATTAATTTAGCCGAATGAAAAAAAAAATCTAATTTTAAGAAAATATTAAAAAATGAATTAATAGGAGATATGAACCGACGGTAGACTTTATTTTTATTTATTTATAATGGAAATCTAATAAGAAATATGAATTCGGAAAATATTTTGAAACATGATCAAGGACCATTTCGGTAACTTAAAAAAAGAAGGTACTATATTTGGATAAGTGGCAAACAAAAGTCAAAAGAGATGAAAATGAGCTATGAATGGATGATACACTTTACCTTTACTCATTTTTAACGGAAATCTAATGGAATGATCATTTTAAAAAATATTTTGAAATACGGAGGAATATTTTGGTAGTTCGAAAAGAGAATGAACTATTTTAAGATAATGAAAAATAAGAGACGTCGAAATGAACTTTATCCCGGGGAAAAATATTAGATTGTGTTTGATTTGAATTTTTTTTATTATTTAGATAATCATTTTTTTTCATTTCTTAAAAAAAGATTTAAAAATATTTTTTATTTTTTCAGAAAATGATTTTTAATAGAAAATAAAAAAAATAAAAAATAAATATCATTTTCTAAAAAAATCATATGTTTTTTATAAAATATAAAAATAAAAAACAAACAAATCAAATCATAGTAATTTAGAATTATCTGTCCAACTGTCTTGCATGATCCTCGGAGAAATACTCAGACCATCTCCAACCATAAACACCATTTTAGTGCTTCTATAATACCAATTTGATGTCACTTCAACACCAAATTTTTTTCCCACTCCAACCAAGAGACACCATTTCTTACACTAAAAAAAATATTCCTTAGAATATTCTATTTTTCCATCTTATAATTTATTATTCAACATACATATTAATTTTAACATATATATTAATATGTTAAATATTTTTATTATGATCATAATTATTAATAAAATTAATATTTTTATGGTACATAATCATTAATTTTAATTATGATCGTAATATTTTATTTTTAATTAAAAAAATAAATATTAATACTTTCTTCTTAATTTTGGTGGAAATAATTTAATAGACATACTATTATTTAAAGATAATACGTAATCATAAACAATTAAGATAAAATATTTTAAATATTTTCACAAAACAGCTAATACTTCATTGAAAATACATTGGATAGAAAGATGTTTATTCATCTCCATCTCCATGCGTCTCTTCGTTTGATCTTAATATCGCTGATCCGAATAGTCCTGATACTTCAACTAAACGACCTATTGGGGTGAAGAAAGCAAAACTGAAGCGAAAGAATGAATAACAACTTACAAAAATAGTTTCACAAAATGACCAACTTGTTGCGGCATTGGATAGAAGTACCGATGTTGCTATATTCAAGGAAGAGAATAAAATTTTATTCAAAGATTTGAATACCATCGCCGATCCGATAATGCGTGAATTTATTCACAGTGAACAAGTCAGAATTATGCAAAAGAGGAAAATGCACCAAAATTCTCAATCAATTCCACATCAAGGAGAAGGATCTAAATTCAATTCGTCTCAAGAAGAAGGACAAGAATTTGAAGATCCTTTGAATGGCTCCGGTCGATTCCAAGATTATTTCAGTAGTTTTGGAGGAAGTGATTTACCAGAATATTAAACATTCAATGGCTCTGGTCCATTTCTGAAGATCCTTTTAGGAAGTTATTATTAGGAAGTTATTTTAAATGCATGATTACTTTAATGTTTGTTGCATCTTTAAATTATATGCTGGGCTATATGTTATGTATTTTCTATGTATGCACTTTGAAATATTAAATATTTAATTGTGTGTTTGTTATAAAATTATCAGTATTATAAATTTTAAAATATTTATAATCTTAGTAATATAACAAATATTTTAAATATTACTTATTTAAGTTAATAACTAATATAAATTTATAATATATAAAATTTACAAAATAAATTCAATTAAATTAAATAATAATAATTTATAATATTTAAGAATATTTTAAATATAAATTTAATATTATAATACATTTAATTAAATCATGCAACACTTATATAAAATATTTTAAATATAAAATTAATATTATAATATATTTAATTAAATACAAATATAATATTATAATATATTTAATAATAAAATAACCACTTATACCAATTTGGTGTAAGTGAATAGTACGACACCAAATTAGTGCCCATTATAGTGTATCCATTGGAGATAAAATGGTACCTCTCCAATACTATTTTAGTGTAATGGGTATTAGTTAGAGATGGTCTCAACGCCATGAGGGCCGATACTTGGTGTCGATGCAGTGGAGTCACTCCATGGTTGGACGTCGGGCGGTACACCGTCAAGGTGTCGTCGGATGGCGTAGACATTGTGTTAGAGATTAGGAGCGAGTCGAGTGACAGAGAATCAAATATTCCACTTTAAAAAATTTTAGACCGGTAAGACTGAGCTACAGCCCAGATTAACTCTCAAATAGATCCCTTTCTGGGCATATCGCCCTACCGTTTATCATGCACCGTGCTATTATATATCGAGGATAGCACTTAGATTTGTCTAGTGATAAACTACGTCAAAAACTTTTTAAGTCAAAAAATCGAGGATAATGTAAATCTTTACACAATTAAAAGAGATTTAACTTTATTTATTTCTCGATGCTTTAAAACTTAAACCCCACCAAATGACTATCTTTATCTTGCAATCCACTTTATTCCGCTTAAATTAACACTTACCACACCAACATCGGCTCAGGTAAACATAGACCTACATCGGGACAAGTCAACATAGACTTTATTTGGAAGGATAAACGATTTAGCTCGGACAAATTCGAGTTGAGTTTGAATTGGATTCGAACTCAACTCAAATCGAGACGCTGTTGGGGATCCCGCGGCCGGTGAGGCCACCGACCCGAGTTAAGTCGGACGTGTTGGGGTAGAGCAGCATGTAGGGCATCTTCACCGGTCCGGTCCGGTTCTTCAACTTCGGGTCCCGGTTCCTTCTCAGGATCTGGTTCTCGATCTCGATCAGCTTGTGGCGGAACCGCTCGAAGGCCTCCAGCGCCCTCCGGTCGGAGGTCCACTCCGGCGCGTCCCGCTGGCCGAGGTACACCTCGTCCGACGAGTGACGCGACAGGATCTCGATTAGAGACACGCCGAGGATGGTCTGGAACTGGCCCGTGATCGTCGAGAGGAAGAACAGGTCCGGGTTCTTTTCCAGCTCCGCGTACTCCGGCGTGCCCGGCTCCGGCATCCACCGCCGGCTTATGGTGGGGCGGTTCGGCAGGTACCCGGCGTAGGGAAACTGCCCGAAGTTGACGGCGGCGTGGAGGGCGGAAGCCACCCAGATGATGGTGGTGCAGGTCTTGGTCAGCTCGGCGACGGTCAACATCTTGGGCCACCAGGTCTCGTCCTTCTTGTCGCCGTGCCCGACCTCGCGCACTTCCTTCCACCAGGCCTGCAGCTCGACGTCGTCGCAGACCACCGCGTCGTCGGGGTAGTAGATGGCGCAATACTCGGTCACCCACGACTCAATCGCCGACCATATCTCAAGGCCGTCGACGGCGTACGGGTAGTCCTCGATCAGCAGCCGGAGCTTGTACGGGCTCGCCGGATCCTCCACCGCCACTCCTCTATAGTAAAACAACAGAATTACAATCTTGAAATGGAAAGTCAACTGATCGACGGAGGTTTTGACTTCTACCTCTTGAGGAGATCATCGGGTAGCCCTTGCTCTGTCAGCTTCCAGCCCTTGTAGACGACGGCGGACAACTCCATGGCGTATTTCCCGGGGAAGACAGTGGACTCCAAGATTCCGCCGGCGTTGATGAGTGTCTGACGAGCGAAGGCGTTGATGTTCATCGTGTCGCGGTTGTGCGGGCTGAGAAGCTTGTACACAGGGTGGACGACGCTGAGCTGCCGGTTGGTGGCGATCACAAAGGGCTCCATCACCGCGTGCGTGTTCAGCCTGGAAATTGATCAGATACATCTCAGGCGAATCGGAAATCGCGTAATTCGCATCGAGCGAGTGTTTATTTTTATTTTTTTCTGTACCAGTGGCTGACGAGTTGGTGGTAGCCGGAGTCATTGACAGCGGCGTAAGCCTTGGCGAGGCTCCAAACGGAGGCCAGGACGCCGCTCTCCGCGGGCGTAAAGACGCGGTTGATGGCGCCGCCATGCTCGCCCTCGGGGTGCGGTAGGCTCAGCTCTATGGCCAGCGGCTTCAGCGTGCCGTCGTCCTTGAGCAGCAGCAGAGTCCTGCTGGCGTAGATCTTGTTGTCGCCGGAGTTGATGCGGTTCAAGTAAGGCATCAACGCATCGTGATGATCCAAAATAAACAGCTTGTTCGCCTTCATCGCCTCTTCCACCGTTCTGCCCTCCATGTTCTTCTCGATGTGAGCCGCCGTGATCGAGCTGGTGTGGTCGCCGTACAAATTGCGATCAAGCTTACTGGTCGGAGGAAACTCCTGCAGGAGTCTGATGATGACGGGATTCACTCCGGCTAACATCTCTCTTCCAAACTCCTCGTCGCTCCTCCAAGCTTCCGTGTCCTCTGCCATAAAACAGAGTACAAACCAACATCAGCTCTGCTTCTAAATTCTAATCGATCGACAAGCAACAACAGTCCAAACATCTTACGTTGGATGACATGAGGGCGGGGAAGCTTGAGGATTCTCTCTCCGTCGGTTTGGACGAGCTCTCGGGGCATCTGGGAGTTCGCCTGGTCGCCATTATCTTGGAGCTGCGGCAGCCGCAAGCCGCTGTCGAAGAGATTCAGCACGTCTTGGAAGGAGTCGAATTCCATGGGGGTGGCGTCGAACACCATGCTCAGCGACGGTACCAGCGACTGGACAATCGCCTTCAGTGCGTTTCCGAGGAAGTCCGACATCTTCAGGCGGCCGAACCGCTCGTCGCGAGGTACGTAGATATCGAGGTTCAACGTCCACAGCCGGCTCTCCGAATTCGGATCTGCCGTTGTATTGATTCCGATCTTTACTATAAATTAGGAAATTGGCTTGAATTGTTAGCTGAGTTCGAGCAAACTTACCGGTCTTGGTGGGATGGCGACCGGTGCGGCCCCGGCGAGGGTAAGGTAAGTCCTTGGAGCCGCCGAGGACAGGGCGGACGTAGTCGCGGCCTTTGTCCGGCTCGCCGAGATCGTTGTAGTAGGCGTAGGCGTAAACACGGTCGTGCTCCTTGAGTTCGCCTTCGACGTGGTCTCCCCTGAGATGGACGAGCTCTTCCTCTCTGTACTCCTTCAGCAGCTTTGGCGTTTGGCTCGGCAGGTACGTCTACATCAAGAACACAACTCAAGAACCGAAACACGATTGTAATCAAATCAAATCAAATACTCACGTCGTTGGAGAAGAAGATGCGATCGTAGTTGTAGCTCTTCACCGGATAAACCCAAGAATTGCAGACGAAATGGATGCGGTTGCTCTTGCCAGGGACGCCCTTCGGCAAGGTGATGGTCTTGAGGAAGAACTCCGAGTGGTGGTGGTTCTTAACGATGACGGCGCCGGGAACCCCCTGGCTCACGTCCCACTCGAACTGCACGTTGAACTGCGACTGGCCGTCGATCACCGACGTCATCAGCGGCATCCCCCAGTGCTCCAAGTACGCCGGCGGACTTGTTCTTCCTCGATTCAGTTTATCTGTTTCCATTAATCATCATTTTAATTTTCACCAATTATTAAAGATAAACATGATATTTAACAAAGTTGAAATTGACGTTTTTTCTCAGAGACTTCGATTGACTCAGTAGAGGTCAAGGTCAAACGACCGGGTAAAGCAAACCGTCGGCGCGGCGAGCTCCGAGAGCTCGCGAGGGATTGGGGGCGGCGGGATCATCCTGGGATCGCCGGCGAGCTTCCGGGTCGACTCCTCGGCCCGATCCAAGCACCAAAGAAAGCGAATAAGCGAGCGAGGAGAGGAACCGGGAGGAGAGATCGTACCGGGTTCGCCGACGGTGGCGCTGACGAGGTGGAAGCTGACGCGACTGCCGAGTAATTCATCCACTCCGTCCAACAGCGACGGCGTGAAGTCTTTTAAGCCCAATACGCTCTTCTTGACCAGCACGACTGTCGCGCTCAGCTTCTCCGGCGGAGGCGCCACCTCCTCGTGGTGGCGTTTGGTGATGCTACCCAACATGTTGCCCAGCATCCTGTCGATCTCTCGCTCGCAGTTCGGTGGAAGATGGGGCAGAGGAGTCGGATCGGAGTGGGTGTGGTTTGCAAAACGGCGAGCTCCTTGGGGGGCAATTTATAGTTAAAAAAAAATTGAAGATAACGAGTTTACTCATTTCTCCAAATATTATATTATTTTATTTTTAAAGAAAACAATTAAAAATAAAGGCGTGGCTCTTTTTTCATTAAAGTAAAAAAAGGACGTTTTATTTTGAGCATATTTTATATTAAAATAATATTGATTAATTTATCTAAATTATTTTAATTAGGTAAAAATAACTTTGTATGTTAATTATAACCAAGTTGCTATAACTATAATTATAACAATCACAAGAAAAGCTTGTCTACGAATTGACTTGTTACCACGTGATAGTTGCTATAATACAAGTAGTAGTAATTATTTTTATAATAAAATATTAAAATAAGAGCATTTTTCATATACAAAATAGATAACATTCTTTTTAATTTTTTTTTAAAACGATGCCCCAATTATATTTGGTAGCTCAGAAGTATAAATACCATCTATATCTATCTATCTATCTATATATACAAGTTGCATGAGCCCTCCAATAATTCACCGACAATTTTAGAGGCACGAAAAACGTGCGAATATATATAATTTTTTATTTTAATGAGCATTAGGTATCAATCATCAATTAATTTTGGATGACGGATCGATTTCATAAAATTTTTTGATCAACTATCATAAATTCAAAAATACTTATAATGAATAACTCAACATCTCAAGTATTGTATAATCTAAAGAAATATTAAAAATTTATTTTGAATTTATAATAAACTAAATTTAAATTTATTTGTTGAGTTGTCCTGAAAATTTTAGGCTATCAACAGGGACTAATTTTGCCAAGCTTTCGGTGGTCGGAACGCCGATCCCAATCCAAGTTAGGATGTCATCCGACTACTCGATTAGTGATTTATCCGAGTCGCCAACTACGTACTAAGCCTTCCGACTCCCGAGTTCAAGTGTCAAGTCCCAATCTCGAGTTTGGATATAGGCTTCCGGTTATGAATGTTGTCGAGTCGAGAAAAGTTTTCCCGAGTAGAGCCATGAGAGGAAGCTAAGCGCGATGCTGAGTCGGTCCCCAGCAAAAATCGAGTAGATATCGAGTTGGTCCTGTGTGGACATCGAGTCGGTCTTGAGTGGATACTGTAGGGAAGCAGAATGATTTCAAGTGCTCCCGAGTTAGGAAGAAGCATCCCCGACTGTTCCTGAATAGATCTTTCACGCGCGCTCCCAAATAAGACGTCAAATTTGAAATTGAAGATCCCGAGTAATAAGTTGGGAATTGAAAGCTCCCGAACACTGAGTTGGGAAGCAGCTCCTGGGTGCTAAGTTGGGAAAAAGATGTCGATAGCCGAGTCAAGAAGAAGATGTCGAGTGAGACGTAGAGGCCCACACTCAAAGTAGTTTCCTCGAAATAGATTAGTCTCATCTCCGATTGTGCTTCGAGATTTACTCGGGTGGTCTGTTTCCTAGGATATAACGATAGATAGTAATCACCACCAAACACTACTGGATCACGACGAATTTAGATAGTACCCAATTGCTATCATGAGGATTTTACCGAGCGAAACTGCACGGCAGAGAAGGAGGTTGGGAACAAAGGCAAGTGATAGAATTTCTTTTGCTCTATTGCTTTCACACATACCTTCTCCCTAGGGTCACAACCTACTTATATAGAAGTGCTCACCCTCGACTGTAGTAAATGGATGAATAAAAACCATATCTAATGCCTTTATTTGCTGATCGACCATTTAGTCGTCGACAATTTCAGTCGACAGATACAGATCTGAATTATACTCAATTAATTCGTCCATATATATATATATATATATATATATGAGAAAAAAGTTTATTCATGCGGTAAAATATTAGTTCATCCACTTAGATAAATTTTGTTCTGATCAGTCTAACATTTAGCTTGTGCAGGTCGTGCTCGTACATGTGTCAGCTTGATAAGTGCAATCCAGGTCGACTGTTAGGCAAACATTTACAATGTAGATTGCTTGTCGGAGATTACAGGAATAGTTGTTGAATTAAAATAAATTAAAAAAAATACAACTTTGGACATGTTGAGATGACCAGAGCTGATAATCTCAAGTTGCCAAGCAGAAGGAAGAGTTGCTTGGAAGGCAGGGCTGCCTGTAAGACTTGGCTAAGAGTCTTGGCCGAGATGTGTGTCAAGACACGAGGCCGAGACACTAATCGAGATGTCTGTCGAGACGACGTCGAGACTTCACAAATACATCTGCCAAGACTCCGTCTAGACGTTTGTCGAAACGTTATAGATGTTTAGCCAAGACAGAGATGTCTTGCTGAGTCACTAGACCGAGGCGTCTGCCGATACATTTGGCCGAGATATCAATCGAGATACTGCCGAGACAATTGAAGAGATAGCTGTCGAGACACTTTACTAAGATAGTTGCTGAGACACTTGCTGAGATAGCTATCGAGACACTTGGTTGAGACAGTTGTGGAGATAGATATGTCTGCCGAGACAGAGATATGGACGAGACTCCAATCAAGATGTTTGCCTAGACGCGATGTGGCCAAGACTCCGGCTGAGATGCGAGAAAGAAGATATCGAGGCCTTTGTTTGATGCAGATTCCTTAAAACAGATTCATTCTCCTTCGGCGGTGCTTCGATGTTACGCTGGATGTTTGTTTCCCAAGATATAACAGGAAAATCATGTCGGCAACCAAATACTAGTTGTTCGTGGCCAACTAAGAGAGTACTCGAACGTTATCATGGGTAGAGTGTTAGGATCGATACGCCTTGCTAGAGGGGGGTGAATAGCAAATCTCTAATCTTGTTCTTCCTACGTTGTTAGTTGCACAGCGGAAACAATAATAAAAACAATAAACAATGCTAACAAGAAGGGTTTACTTGGTATCCACCCCGGCCGGGTGACTAATCCAAGAATCCGTCGGTGGATCACTCCCCGGATAACCTTCGGCTAGCCCGCGTCGCTCCTTGTGGGTGGAGAAACCTCGCCACAACACCTCGGACACTATCTGGGCACAAAAGACTACTAACACGCTTTACCCAAGCGAGTTTCGTCGAGAAATCCCAGCCCGATCGAGTCCCCCTTTAAATAGACTCGGGCTGGAAATCACGCCACCAGTCGACTGCCCCCAGGGCAGTCGACTGGTGCCAGCCAAATTCGACCGTTGACACTCCAACGTTCGAATTTGCCAGCTCACCAGCCACCTACCAGTCGACTGCCCCCAGGGCAGTCGACTGGTACCCTGCTGATCCCTTCCCGAGTACATTCACACAGCACTCAATCCTCACGACTCGACTCACTCCTCTTCCGCAGCCTCGACTGTTGCCTTCGCGCCCTCTTCACCTTCGGCCCTCGTCCCTCGGATGCGCACGCAAGCCTCCAGCTTGCATCCATGCCACCCTTCACGTACGCCTCGAAGTCCGCGCCCATCAGCTCATCGTCCTTGCACTCCAAGGTCCCTCAGATGCGCACACAAGCCTCCAGCTTGCCTCCATGCCATCCTTCACCGTACTGAGGCCGTCCAGTCAAGTCCATATGCGTACTTGTAGAACCTGCACACTCAACATACGCATATCAAATACACAAGGGTAAACCTAACTTAAACCCTTTGCCCAAACATCAAAACCCATGGTCACACCGGACCATCTTAGGGCTGATTGCTCCAACAATCTCCCCCTTTTTGATGTTTGGCAATCCGTTTAAGTTAGGGAAAGCAAGATAGTAGTCAATAGCAAAAACCATGCTAAATAAATGCATATGCAATGCAAAATGTGTTGGGACCGATTGGCGAGCTAGAGGGGGGGTGATTAGCTCCGATTTACTCCGTGATGATTTGTCGCGGCGGAAGACTCGAGCAAACGCTAACACAAAGGATTTACTTGGTATCCACCCCGGTCGGGTGACTAATCCAAGGATCCACTCTCCTCACTCTCTCATACACTATGAAAGATCTCCTTCTTGAGGTGGAGAAACCTCTTACAAGCTTTCACAAAGATACAACAAGAATCAAAGCAAACACAAAATGAAATCTTACAAGATTTACAATGAATAAACTCTCTTTGCTTTCCTTGCTATCTTCAAGCTTGTGGTTGCCTCTAGAACCTTGGAAATGCAGCAACAAAAACCTCCAAGACTTCCCTTGAGATGGCACCAATGAAGGAGGAAAAAGGGGAGAAGAGTTGTGGCTCAAAACCTGCGTGAAAACCCTTATACCCGACGCCTAGGGTTCCCTAATCGATTACCCAATCGATTACCACGTCATACTAGCCGTTCAACGGCTAGTTTTTGAACCTGAATCGATTAGCCAATCGATTAAGACTGCCCTTAATCGATTGACCAATCGATTAAGAGAAGGCTGAATCGATTACCCAATCGATTCAGCCACCTTCTGTTCTCGCAACAAACTCTCTTAATCGATTACCCAATCGATTCACTTTCTCCTTAATCAATTACCTAATTGATTAAGATCCTCCTTAATCAATTACCTAATTGATTACCATCCTTCTTAATCAATTACCCAATTGATTAAAATTCTTCTTGTTTTCGCGAGACAACAACCCAATCGATCACCCAATCGATTGAGACCAACCTAACTTGTGTTCACGGTCAACCCCTTTGACCAACCTCGATTTTACGGTCAACCCCTTTAACCAACCTGGATTTTACGGTCAACCCCTTTGACCAACCTGGACTTCTTCTGCCTAGTTCCCAACTAGGACTTAACATGATTCCCCACCAGGTTTGCCTAACACTCGAGTTAGGTCTAGTCTCTCGGTAGACTTCCACCTTGCCAGCATGTGATCTCCCCGATCCATCTGGACTTCACCTAGTCCCACTAGGTCTTCTCCCATGCTAGCATGCGATCTCCCCGATCCACCTGGACTTCACCTAGTCCCACTAGGTGTGCCTAGTCCCACTAGGTCTTTTTCCATGCCAGCGTGCGATCTCCCCGATCCACCTGGACTTCACCTAGTCCCACTAGGTGTGCCTAGTCCCACTAGGTCTTTTTCCATGCCAGCGTGCGATCTCCCCGATCCACCTGGACTTCACCTAGTCCCACTAGGTCTTTTCCCATGCCAGCGCACGATCTCCCCGATCCACCTGGACTTCACCTAGTCAAGTCTCCAGTCAACCTTGACCCACTTGACACCATACGGCATTCAAACATAATTATCAAATTCAAACATCAATGTCAAACATCGAAACATACACCTCAAGCTCACCCGAGCTTGCTAGACTCAAGCTCACCTGAGCTTTGTCAAACTAGGTCAACCCTGACCTAACCAAGATTGCACCAACAATCTCCCCCTTTTTGATGTTTGATAATATGTTTGAGAAAGACTAATCCCTATTAGCCTTTCAATTTTCTCCCCCTTTGACACACATCAAACACTCTCCCTGAGAGTCTATATGGTCAAAGGTATACCCAATGAAAATCTCATACTTTTCATTGAACCTATGCTCAACCTTGAGCACTCATGAAGATTCCCAATCTCCAAAAAAAATTAAAAATTCAACCACATGTTGTTAAGGAAGACCTCCCCCTCAAAACATGCTCTAAACCTCTATCATTGCACCAACAATGATTTTTGAGTTTCTAAACCATTAGGAAAACTCAACTTGAGGTGATTTAGATTTTGGGATTCAAAACTTGAACCAAAACCTCTCCTTAACCCTTAAATGTTCACTAAACCATTTCTCTTTTTGATTTCACAATGAAATATACCCAAATATACTTATAAAAGTAAGTCTAGGGTCTAGGGATTGTTAGGTTACTTAACAATGGGTTAATGGACTGAAAATAGACAGTTTCAGTCTCACCAATCGATTGGTGTTGGGAACCAATCGATTACGACCTGCCTTAATCGATCAGCCGATCGATTACGGCTACCTGTAATCGATCACCGGATCGACTACCCGAGCTTCTGTGCTCGTAAAAGGATCGACCAATCGATTGAACAATCGATTGGCTATGGTCCCCGATCGATTGGGAGTTTCTGATTTCTGAAAATAATTTCAGATTCGAATTTCAGAAACTCCTAAATAATTCTACAAAATTAAAAAAAATCTGAAATTTCGTGTAGACATTATTTATACCATATACTATCAAGGAAAAATAATTTTCTATTAAAATAACCTTCTTTTTCAAAGATTGACACAAAATTAGAAAACATTGAAACATTTCAATGTTATACTCTATTTTGTATCCATTTCATCAATGATGAGTGCTATCAAAAGATAGTCTTCACCAAGGTTTTCCAAGATAGTTTTAAAATGTTTTTCAAAAACAATATCCAACCATGTTCCTTGGGCTAAGTGTACATGACTTGTATATTAGCTTTCCCAATGATTGGAGTTCATTGAACTTCATGATTTGATGATACTAAAACTCAATAGGATGCATATAAATCAACACTTTGAGTTTTGTTCATCTTCCTAACATCTCACTTGTTCTAATGTGTCTCTAAAACACACACAAGTCACCTTATAGTCTTAGTGAGATGTGAAAGTCATGTTCTCCCTAATCTTAGGGTTCATGCATTTCTACCTAGGCATTATAAACCTTGATCATCCACCTTGGATGCCAATTAATGCCAATGTCCTTAATTTCAATTAAAATTGACTAAATGCATGATTATGACTATGACATGCATCATATTAGGTTTTTCAAAAGAAATTATAGCTAAATGATGCATGAATGACATGACATGTAATATTCTCATAATAAAATATGAGATATGGATTATGATGTCATGGCATGTGATAGGGCATCCAAAACATGGCATATAAGCATAAAAGAAAATACCTAGATTTCCTATCTAAGTATCAATAACTCATCGCTAAGCCATTGATAATCCTAAATTTGCCCTAATTTCCAAGATAAAGCCAAAACTCCCCAACTTGGCCTATCTTTGGATTCTAACCTAGTTGTGCCAACTTTATCAAGATTAATCTTCAAAAATATAGTTTGGCACATATTTACTCCTCCTAGAGTAAATAAATGAATCCTTCATTTTCAAGGGTAATAATTCCTTGAAAATGTCCCAAAGTGTCAACTTCATCAAGGTTGGATTAACTACCCTTCCAATTAGAGTTGACACTCCCTAGACCTATCTAGGGTGTGGCGAACACACTCTTAGGAACCCAAAACCTATTGGTGCTCCTTGGGTGTTCTAGGTATTCACTAGGGATGACTTCCCTTGATACCTTCTTGAAGACTTTCTTAGGCTTCTCCGAAGCCTTAGTCACCTTTGTCTTGTCTTGGTCAACTCTAGGGATGGCTTCCCTTGCGACCTTGACTTGACTCCTAGACCTAGATTTAGTTCCATATTTATATGGAACTCTATGATAGGATGGACCATCATCCTTAGTCTTAGGTTTGTACCCCAAACCTCTCTTGCTCCTAGAGGGTTCTTGATTTCCTAAATCTAGGTTTTGATCCTTAGATCCCTTAAATAGATTTTCTATTCGTTTGAGGGATTTTTCTAATTTATCAAGTTTTGACCTCAAAACTTGATTTTCAATCATTACCTCCTCAAGGCTTGGTTTTCTAATATAGCCTTGGTAATTTTTCTTTTTGGCCTTGGATTGGGTAGGTCTATCCTTAGATGATCTAAAATCTTCCCTATCCTTGGTTGTGGTAGACCTAGCATGAAAGGCTCTATATTTTTCTTTTGGTTTCTCATACCTCCTATTTTCATGATAAATAGCATTGAAATGATAATAATTATTTTTAGCATGCATATTATCATGATTTAAATAAGTACCATTACCTAATGGTACCTTAGTGTTATTCTTGGAGGCTCCCCCTTGACTTGAGCTCCTCCTTTTAGCCTTGGTGGAATTCTTCCCCTTTGGACATTGATTTCGATAATGTCCCTTTTCTTTGCATGAGAAGCACACAATGTGCTTCTTATCCTTCTTTGCCACGGGGCCGACCTCCTTTGGCTTCTCTTTGGTCTTGGGTGCCACTAGCACCTTCTTCTTGACCAATTTTGGACACTTACTCTTATAGTGTCCTCTTTCCCTACACTCAAAACAAATGATATGATTTTTATTCTTACAACTTGAAATTTTTATACCTTTGCTTGTAGGGGTATGGCATGACTCTTCACTTGATCCGGAAGTAGATACTTCTTCTTCTTCCGGAGTTAATGACCTTTGCTCCCCCTCAATCCTAGAGGTGGAGGCTTCTTCTTTTCCTCCTCTTCTTCATTGACCTCAGATGAAGATGTTGACGCTTTTCTTTGATCCGATGCCAATGGAACATTTTGCTCCTCTTCAACCCTTGAAGTGGAGGCTTCTTGAGCTTCGTCTTCGGATGTTGAGCACCTCTCAACTTCCGAGTCCTCTTCACTTGATGAATCTCCCTCTTCGATTTTTCTTGACTTGGTACAGTGGAGGGATCTTCATGAAGCCTTGCCAATGTGCTCCAAAGCTCTTTGGCGTCTTTGAATTCTCCAATCTTGTCCAAGATGGTGCTTGGCAATAGGTTGACCAATAACTTGGTCACTTTGTTGTTGGCCTCGCATCTCTTGATTTGCTCCTCATTCCATTTGCTTTTCTTGAGGAGCTTCCCTTTTGTGCTTGTTGGAGCTTCAAAACCCTCCATTAGAGCAAACCATTGCTCTATCTCCATCATGAAGAAATTTTCAATCTTTGACTTCCAAAGATTGAAATTTGCCTTGTCGAATGGTGGAGGTGCCCTTGTGTCATAGCCAAACTCCATTTTTGAAGTTGAACCCTTTTGATGATGATTTCTTGAAATTAGGGTTTCTTCCAACTTCTTCTTCTTCCTCTAGCTCTTGCCCTCTTGGCGATGAGTCCAATGAAGAGCAACCTTGCTCTGATACCACTTGTTGGGACCGATTGGCGAGCTAGAGGGGGGGGTGATTAGCTCCGATTTGCTCCGATTTGTTCCGTGATGATTTGTCGCGGCGGAAGACTCGAGCAAACGCTAACACAAAGGATTTACTTGGTATCCACCCCGGTCGGGTGACTAATCCAAGGATCCACTCTCCTCACACTCTCATACACTATGAAAGTCTCCTTCTTGAGGTGGAGAAACCTCTTACAAGCTTACAAAGATACAACAAGATCAAGCAAACACAAAATGAAATCTTACAAGATTTACAATGAATAAACTCTCTTTGCTTTCCTTGCTATCTTCAAGCTTGTGGTTGCCTCTAGAACCTTGGAAATGCAGCAGCAAAAACCTCCAAGACTTCCCTTGAGATGGCACCAATGAAGGAGGAAAAAGGGGAGAAGAGTTGTGGCTCAAAACCTGCGTGAAAACCCTTATACCCGACGCCTAGGGTTCCCTAATCGATTACCCAATCGATTACCACGTCATACTAGCCGTTCAACGGCTAGTTTTTGAACCTGAATCGATTAGCCAATCGATTAAGACTGCCCTTAATCGATTGACCAATCGATTAAGAGAAGGCTGAATCGATTACCCAATCGATTCAGCCACCTTCTGTTCTCGCAACAAACTCTCTTAATCGATTACCCAATCGATTCACTTTCTCCTTAATCAATTACCTAATTGATTAAGATCCTCCTTAATCAATTACCTAATTGATTACCATCCTTCTTAATCAATTACCCAATTGATTAAAATCCTTCTTGTTTTCGCGAGACAACAACCCAATCGATCACCCAATCGATTGAGACCAACCTAACTTGTGTTCACGGTCAACCCCTTTGACCAACCTCGATTTTACGGTCAACCCCTTTAACCAACCTGGATTTTACGGTCAACCCCTTTGACCAACCTGGACTTCTTCTGCCTAGTTCCCAACTAGGACTTAACATGATTCCCCACCAGGTTTGCCTAACACTCGAGTTAGGTCTAGTCTCTCGGTAGACTTCCACCTTGCCAGCATGTGATCTCCCCGATCCATCTGGACTTCACCTAGTCCCACTAGGTCTTCTCCCATGCCAGCGTGCGATCTCCCCGATCCACCTGGACTTCACCTAGTCCCACTAGGTGTGCCTAGTCCCACTAGGTCTTTTTCCATGCCAGCGTGCGATCTCCCCGATCCACCTGGACTTCACCTAGTCCCACTAGGTGTGCCTAGTCCCACTAGGTCTTTTTCCATGCCAGCGTGCGATCTCCCCGATCCACCTGGACTTCACCTAGTCCCACTAGGTGTGCCTAGTCCCACTAGGTCTTTTCCCATGCCAGCGCACGATCTCCCCGATCCACCTGGACTTCACCTAGTCAAGTCTCCAGTCAACCTTGACCCACTTGACACCATACGACATTCAAACATAATTATCAAATTCAAACATCAATGTCAAACATCGAAACATACACCTCAAGCTCACCCGAGCTTGCTAGACTCAAGCTCACCTGAGCTTTGTCAAACTAGGTCAACCCTGACCTAACCAAGATTGCACCAACAAAATGGATCCTATCCCAAGGCATCCTACACCTAACCCTCCGAGTTAGGAATTTTACACCTAGCCCTCCAAGCTAGGAATTTCCCACCTAACCCTCCAAGTTAGGATTTTCCAACCAAATCGGGCTTTTTAAAACTTCTCCCAAGCTCCCCCTGCATTGGACTTACAAAGGCTTTTTAAGAACCTGTCCAAGGTTCCCCTTACGCCAAGAAGGGAGCAACCATGCTCCCCCTTAATTTCAGCTCCCCCTAAACCTAGGGTTTCTAGCAAAGGTATTGGTTTCCCACTTAAACACAATATTTCTCCCCCTTTGCCATACATCAAAAAGAACCCAACAATATCTAATTATTGGTTCTTTACATCCCCAATGATCCTAAACATAGTGTACTAAACCCCCCATACACTTGTTCCTTGTCATTTGGATCCTAAGCCAGCTGCTGGATACCCACACCAGCCCTGACCAGTCGACTGCCCCCAGGGCAGTCGACTGATACTCTGATAATCAGTTTTCTGACCGAATTTCAGAAACGCGTCAGAAATTCCACAAATCTCCAAAAATTCCCAAATTTCGTGGAGAACTTTGTGGTACCCATACCTACTTGGAAAGAATACATCATGTATCTATCCCCATTCCCAAGTTTGGTACAAAACCCAAAAGTTTTCTTATGAAAATTAAGACAAATTGGAGACAACCTCCCCCTTAACCCATGCCTTCTCCCAATTTTCATTTTTCCTAGGTTAAGTTCTACCCAACTTAACCTCCTAACACCAAGTTAGGTTCTTCCCAACCTAACACCCGAGTTCTTTTCCCTTTGAACACCATTAAAGGCTTGCTCCCCAAGCATCCTTATCCCTAGTGTCAATAAGAACTCAACAATCATCTAAAAACTCTAAAGTTTGCAAGCACACTTGCTAGGATATACCCTATCCTAGAAAAATATAATATCATGGAAATATCAAGTGTGCTTGTCTTTTGGTACACATCTAAGTTTCTTAAGGATTTAAGTATCAACTTTCAAATTCGTTTCTAATTCCATGTGTTTGTCAAATCTACCCATCATAATTTGACACATGGAGTTGCCCTCAATTCATTTCTTTGTCCATATCCTTAATATGACGACAGTTTCCCCCTTTTTATCTCTAAATCCTAGATACACATGAGAAACTTATAAAACTTCTTTGAATTTTCCATATGGCCTCATTTAGTAGAACCACCATTAACCCATGAGGCTCTCCTTAACTAAACCAGCATAATCAAGGATCATATTCTATCATCCAATAGCCATTTTCATATTTCAGCCCACAGACCAGTCGATTGCCCCTGGGGCAGTCGACTCCCAAAACTCACAGAATATTTCTGGGCTTGAGACCAGTCGACTGCCCCCAGGGCAGTCGACTGATACCTGATTTTCAGGTTTTCAGGTCGAAATTCAGAAATGTCCTAAAAATTCTACAAATCTCCAAATAATCTGAAATTTTGTGGGGAGATTTGTGAAGCCAACATCTACTTGGAAAAAATACGTTTCCAAATAAATGTACTCCGGATCCCAAGATTGGCACAAAACTCTACTTCTTCCAAAGTGTATCAAATAAACTCATCCTAGAAGTTCTAATTCTCACTTCTCTCCAATGCATTCACTTCTCCTTGATCATAATTCTTTTCTACCACTGAAATACATGATATTCCACCATTAAACCTCAATTTTGTGAAATATAGCTCCTTTTTCACCTTTTCTCCCTAAATTCTCCTTTTGATGTGCCAAAATCTAGGATTAGGACTTACCCAAGTCTCCCAACCCTTGTGGCAATTTCCTAAGAGAGAAACTTTTGAGATCCATTTACCATGGACCCCAAAGGCTCCTAGAGCTCCCCCTTGAGCTCTTAGCCTTAGCCACCTCCCTAGGTGACTCAACAAATGCTAAACCACACCGGTGAACCTCCGGTGACTTTTGGCCTACAAAATTGACCTTTTTAACCTTGGACACCTTGTCCTTGATTAGGTCACTCTCTTTACCCTTGGATGACATCCCCTTGCCACCCTTGGACCTTCCCTCCTTACTAAGATTGTATGTTTTCCCAACATACTTCTTTCCATTGCCTTTGGAGGTCTTAGATCGATACCCCAATCCCGATCTATCATAGTTGGGTTTGATGCTACCCAACACCATGTCTAAGCCCTTAGATCCAACCGTGAACCTTTCTAGGGCTTTTTCTAATGTATCAAGCCTTGCCCTCAAGGCTTGATTTTTCCTTTCTAGACCTTTAATTTTGGAGTCCATATGTCCACTTTGGACATCCCTAGAACTACCCATTTTCTTAGGCACATTCTTTCCCTTCTTGGGATTAATGTCTTTAGCCTTGGATACATAGGTCTTAGGCCTATCATGATGCATATCTTTTCTAGAGTGGTGATCTACCTTGTTATTCCTATCATTGTACTTAAACCCAAAGTTATGTACCATTAAGCAATTTTCATGAAACCTAGCATGCATGGATGAACAATTTGCATTATTTCTAACATTCATGGAGGTATTTAAATTTGAATGGCAAATTGACCTAGGGTTAGGAATTACCTCCCTTACCCTTGTAGTCCCTCCGTGTTGTGATCTTTGCTTCCTTCTCTCTTCTTTCTCCCATCTTCTTAGATGCTCCATTTTCTTGAGCTTTCCACTCATTGGGCATCTTGTGTGGTAGTGTCCTAGATCTCCACACGTGAAACATCTAATTTTCTTCTTTTTCTTTTCTTGGGTTTCTCCATTCCTACAATTTATGTTAGATTTACATTGAATGGAATTAGGTTTAGATTTTACCTCCATTTTACCTTTCGGGCACTTATCCTTGTAATGCCCCTTTTCATTGCAACCAAAGCATGTGATGTGCTCCTTTCTCTTGGCTTTGGTGGAGGTAGAGGCCTCTTCTTGTTCTTGTATGATTGAGGGTCTCTCCTTCCCCTCAATACTTGACGTTGATACTTCTCCTTTTTCTTCTCTAGATGAGGTTGAGGACCTCTCACTCTCTTCTTCCATTTCACTTGAGGAGGTAGATGATTCTTCTTCCTTTTTCTCCTCTTCTTGGGCCATTGAGTTTACTTCCTCGGCCTCTTCCATCAATTGGTCTTGTGTAGGGTTCTTATGAATTTCTTGCAATTTGCTCCACAATTCATATGCATTGTGATATTCTCCTACAAAACTCAAAACATTAGTAGGCAAAATATTAACCAAAATATTGATTACCTTTTCATTTGCCCTAGATTGCTCTTGTTGTTCATTTGTCCAGTATCTTGGGCGAAGCCTCTTCCCGTGCTTGTCTCTCGGAATTTCAAAGGGGTCTTCAATGGTCATCCTACAATCCCAATCCATTCCTAGCCAATTTTCCATCCTTGATTTCCAATGGCCAAATCCTTCATGATTGTAGGATGGTGGTGCGTTGATGTCTTCCCCCAACTTATCTTCCATGTTCTTCCCTCTAGCTTTTGCTCTTCTTGGCGGTTAGTCCAATCACGAGCGGTCATTCGCTCTGATACCAATTGTTAGGATCGATACGCCTTGCTAGAGGGGGGTGAATAGAAAATCTCTAATCTTGTTCTTCCTACGTTGTTAGTTGCACAGCGGAAACAATAATAAAAACAATAAACAATGCTAACAAGAAGGGTTTACTTGGTATCCACCCCGGCCGGGTGACTAATCCAAGAATCCGTCGGTGGATCACTCCCCGGATAACCTCCGGCTAGCCCGCGTCGCTCTTTGTGGGTGGAAAAACCTCGCCACAACACCTCGGACACTATCTGGGCACAAAAGACTACTAACACGCTTTACCCAAGCGAGTTTCGTCGAGAAATCCCAGCCCGATCGAGTCCCCCTTTAAATAGACTCGGGCTAGAAATCACGCCACCAGTCGACTGCCCCCAGGGCAGTCGACTGGTGCCAGCCAAATTCGACCGTTGACACTCCAACGTTCGAATTTGCCAGCTCACCAGCCACCTACCAGTCGACTGCCCCCAGGGCAGTCGACTGGTACCCTGCTGATCCCTTCCCGAGTACATTCACACAGCACTCAATCCTCACGACTCGACTCACTCCTCTTCCGCAGCCTCGACTGTTGCCTTCGCGTCCTCTTCACCTTCGGCCCTCGTCCCTCGGATGCGCACGCAAGCCTCCAGCTTGCATCCATGCCACCCTTCACGTACGCCTCGAAGTCCGCGCCCATCAGCTCATCGTCCCTGCACTCCAAGGTCCCTCAGATGCGCACACAAGCCTCCAGCTTGCCTCCATGCCATCCTTCACCGTACTGAGGCTGTCCAGTAAAGTCCATATGCGTACCTGTACAACCTGCACACTCAATATACGCATATCAAATACACAAGGGTAAACCTAACTTAAACCCTTTGCCCAAACATCAAAACCCATGGTCACACCGGACCATCTTAGGGCCGATTGCTCCAACAGAACCGACGCCTACTGTTCCCTCGACGGGGAACGCGTCCTCACCTACTCCTCTCGGGAGAATTTACCTGATGCCAACCGTTCCTCTGGTTGGACTTTTGCCTAACGGTCCTTTGTTAGGTCTTGGTTGCCGAGCTGCCCTTCGCTCGGTGCCTAGCATTCCTTCGCTAGGGCTTCAGTCCCAGACTGTCCTTCGCCTGGCGCCTAGCAGTCCTTCGCAAGGTCTTTTGACCCTGGCATTCCTTTGCAAGTGCCTAGCATTCCTTCGCTAGGTCTTTTTACCCTGGCATTCCTTCGCCAGTGCCTAGCAGTCCTTCGCTAGGGCTTTGATACTGGCAGTCCTTCGCCAGTTGCCTAGCAGTCCTTCGCTAGGGCTTTGTTACTGGCAGTCCTTCGCCAGTTGCCTAGCAGCCCTTGCTAGGGCTTTGTATCCTGGCAGTCCTTCGCCAGGTGCCTAGCATTCCTTCGCTAGGACTTTGTATCTGCACACTTGAGTAACATTGTTAGATCACAAATAACACTTAACTTTGAATCCTTTGCCAATATCAAAACAAGGTTCGATATGGTGCTTCCTGCACCAACAATCTCCCCCTTTTTGAATATGGCAACACAATTCAAAGTTAAGTAAAGACATATAACAGTTAAGAAAAGAAGGAGTATGAACAGTATAAGTGTAAAAAAAAATTTCTATACTCCCCCTAAAACCCTGAAACCCTGAATACTAGTGTTATAACACTCTTAACTTTGACCTTTCTCCCCCTTTGACATATATCAAAAACAAACATGGGTGAACAAGGTAAAAATTTAAAAAGTTTTGCAAACCTAAATTTTGTAACATAACTTTTACTTGGCTTTGCAAAAAGGAATTTTATTTAGGCAAAATTTTGACGCCATATTTCCAATACTTAGAAAATTCGGGGGGTTGAATGAAAGTTTTCTAAGTTCAGATGATTCAATTTTTTTATTACTTAGAAACTTTCAAGAGAACCTTTTTAAGTTAGAAAATGTTTGGAGTTGGAAAATTTTCAAGAGAGTTTGAATTTTTACTTAGAAAATTTTCTTACCAGCCTGTAAAGTTGATTTTCCAAAAGATGTACTTAAGCAAAGCTAATATTCGAAAAAATGATCTTTTGAAATCAAGTACAGTTAATTTTCAAAAATATTAAACTTTGAAAAAAATAGGTAAAGTTAATTTTCAAAAATATTTAACTTTGAAAGACAAGTAAAGTTAATTTTCGAAAATATTGAACTTTGAAAGACAAGAACTTTACTTTTTGAAAGACAGGAGAAAAAAAATAATTTTAGCCTTTTCTCTCCTAACCTTTTCTCTCCTTTCCAATCTCTCCCCCTTAATGTGAAATTTCTTCTCCTTAGCCATATATCAATAAGGAACTTTAATAAATATATATGTTTTAAAAAAAATTAGAATTTGTGTATCAGAGCCTATGAGTTTTGAAAACATAAAAATACTTAGCATAATTTTTTGAAAGCATAGCAAAAGCTTAACATGCACCAAAACTCACTTTGAAAGGCATTTAAAAAAAATATTTTTGTAGGCAAGTCTTTTAGAAAATTCATTCACTTAGAACACTATTGCCTTGAAAATATTAGTACTTTTGAAAACATTATATTTTGAAAAGTAGAAGTACTTTTGAAAGATATTGTGCATTTTTGAAGATATAGGAAGATTATGCATTAAAAGTTATAAGTGCTTTTATAATATTAGAGAAAATTATCTTTTGAAAGCACTTACAAAAGTATTGTTTTTAACGCATAATATTTTACTTGCTTTGGTTACTTTTCCAGTCTGACACAATCCTAGGAAACCTTGTTAACTACAAGGACAGTTTCCTAAGTGTCCTAGAAATTTTTCAACTCAAGTAAATACTATTGCCAAAAGAATTTAAAAAAATAAAATAATAGTATTTTGAAAGAAAATTATTTAAGTTTTCAAAAGGATTTTAAACGTGCAGTGCATGAAAACATATAATTCAATAATTCTTTTAATTTAATCTCCCCCTAAACTTGACCCAGTCCTAGGAAGCTTGTTGACTACAAGCGATCTTCCTCTGAGTCTTAAGGTTTGATTTAAATTATAAGAATTGTCTAATAATAACAAAAATAATTAATAAACATATTTCAGAAATTCTTCTCTTGACTCAAACTCCCCCTAAATTTGACACATCCTAGGAGTCCTTATGGATCATGAAGTGGACCTTCCTCTGTGTCTTTAGGGTTTATTAAAATCAAAAGAATAGTTTTGAATATCAGTACGGTAATATAATTTTAGGAAATTCAATTTGAAATGAAGATAATTTTCAAACATAAGCCCCTTTTTCGAAAAACATTTTGAAATGATAATGATTTTTGTAAAGCACAATTTTGAAAAATATAGTGATTATTTGAAGGCCTAAAACTTCTTCTTTTAATTTGAACTTTCCTTAAATCTGACATAGTCCTGGGAGGCTTGTTGACCACAAGTTAATCCTCCTCTTAGTCTTAGGGTTTGTCAAAATTAAAGGAACAATTTTGAACATGCCTTTTGAGTATGATAATTTTTAAGGAGATAGATTTTTGAAAACATAATTTGGTATGATAACACAATTTTCGAAAACCATTTTGAAATGATAATAATTTTTCAAAGATATTTTGAAAGAAAATTAAAAAGAATAAACCACTCCCCCTTACTATTTAACTCCAA
>JAGFNQ010007023.1:62285-77605 GCA_024364735.1 Boesenbergia rotunda | reverse complement strand
TTTTAAAAAAAAAGGAGTGTAGTGGTTTTATGGGGAGTGACAAGCAATTGCTCTACAATTGTAATTGTCATGGTCCTCCCCACTACCAACATCTCCCACTCGTCCAAGTGAAATCACAAAGGTCATATTAGAATTAGTCCATAAAGACCATATATGATGGTTTCTTATGTGTGTGTAGTTACAAAAACTGCTAATATTTCCCACTTGTCCAGATGAAGTCCCCAAGGCTAAGTCAGAATCAAGTCGCTAAGACCAATTAGTTACAAATACCAAATAGAATCAAGTCACAAAAACTATATAAGAGCATTCCACTACAAAATAACTACGATTACCAGCAAGATTACCGACATATTTTTCTTTAGTCGGTATATCATGACGGATTGAATCCAAGGAGCTACTTGGGTCTTATCGCAGACGAGCATGGAGTGTTCGGCCCATATTTTAATGGATAGGCATGGAGGGTTTGGTCTATATTTTAACAAATCTATATATATAGAGAGAGAATTTTGCTATGTTACAATTTTATGACGCAATCTCCATGCAAATCTTAATCAATTTTTTGATTTGTTTTTTTTTTAATACTTAACACTATAACCCAACCATTAAATTCTAAAGATAAAATATGATTGCCATAGCCGATAGCTTAAAAAAAATAAATTAAAAAATACACTCTGTGGCGATCGTGCATGTCGTTCGTGATGTAGCGTCCGTACTATATATACATATATATATAGACCTTATCGTGCATACTCTATACAAATTTCAAATAATTTTTCGGATTAATTTTTTTTTTTTTGCCAAATACTATAACTCAACCCCTAAACTCTAAAAACAAATCTTAAATGACATACCCATAAGGTTATATATATATTATATATATATATATATATATATATATAGAGGAATGATATATTAAACCCGAAATGGTTATGTAAGAATACGGAAAAGTTTAGGGGCTAAAAGGAAAAAATTCAAAACTTGGGGGCTACTGTGAGAATAATCGAATGGGGAGGGGTTATTTGCAAAAAGCCCAATCTTTTAAATCCCTTTTCTCTTCCCCCGGTGGCAGATCACAATCTTGATCCGACGCTTCTTCTTTCCCCTTCTTCCTCCTCTCGTGTGATCGGAGCTCCACAAGTCAACGATCCCGTTCCCGTGCGACGTCTAGGCAACACCGGAGTGTAATCTTCCTCCCTCTCTTGAGCCTGATCGAGGTTTTCGTTTCCCCCTCTTCTTCGTCAAGCACGGATCTATGTAAGGTTTCTTCTCGGGCCTTGATTTGAGGTTTTGAGGTGCTAGGGTTGATTTGTGATTCTGGGCTTGTAGATCTCTCTTCTTCTTCGTCTGAGTGATTCGGTCTCCAACACTTTATCTTCTTCCTCTTTGCACAAGCTCGAAGAGGGGAGTCGGATCTTGGGGTATTCAATTGGGGTTTGGAGCTAAGGCGTTCTGCCAGAAATCGTTCAGAGGTGAGTTTATTCTGTTTTTTTTATATTTCATCTGGCTGTGAATGAGATAGGGTTGTGTCTCTATTCTTGATCATGGATCTAGGGTTTGTTCTTGTTTTCAATTCTTCTGATTGATTTCTGCCATGATCTTGGATGATAGCTGATGCAAATGTGTTTTGATTGGGTTAGAAATGCTCTGTTCTTGGTTCTTCCCATCTCTGTCGTGAGTTGTGGATTGGGATCAAGGAATTTGAGTGTGCTATGGTTTAATTTGATTCTGTTAGTGTATCTGTTGCTGTTAATTTGTGTTGGTTTTTGTATTTGTTTCCTCTGTTTTGATCCCTTCCATGTTCTCCGATTGATGTTTGATGCAAATTAGGTTTTGGATTTGGGTTGAGGGTGTATGGCTGTTGGATTTGTTGGTTGTGGAGGTAGCCGTGAGGTGGTGGAGTTCTTTGGGTTGATTCAGTTGGTGTTATTTGGTTCAGTTTATTAGATTTGGTGGATTGGGTTGGGTTTAGGTCAGACCTAATCTAAACCCAATCTTGGTTGATTGGGTTAGGTTTAGGTTAGACCTAATCTGAACCCAATCTTGGTTTGTTAGGTTAGGTTATTTAATAAAAATATAAATAGCTAAGTGGAATGTTTTGATGCTGGGCATTGACGTAGTTTGCGCATTGCGGCTATTATTTTGGACGGGGGGGTTCTCGTCGCTTGGACTTCTTTATATCGAGGCGGGTACTTTTGATTATATCTGTATTAGATATAATCACCTTTTATGTATAGTTAGATATAGATAACAATAGGGATACCTGATACTTCTATTTTTGTACCTTTTCTTTCAGTAGCTGTATCTGTTTAGCTTTACTATTTACTGTTCATTATTTCTGCGTGGATTGGTTCTATATACCACTTACCTTATACCTGGCGTTAGGTTTTAGACTATGGTGCATATCGGTTATCTGGACTACTGCATATCATGTAGATGACAGTAGAGTTAGATAGTGGGTGATGTATGAGATAGTGACTTGCATCATCATTGCACATAGCATAGGTGGGCGACCTTTGGCCCCTTGGAGGTTGAGATTGGTCGTCAGACTTGCTACTCGTGTAGGGGCATATATAGGCGATCTTTGACTCCCTGGAGGTTGAGATGGGTC
Source organism: Boesenbergia rotunda (assembly GCA_024364735.1). Lineage (NCBI taxonomy): Eukaryota > Viridiplantae > Streptophyta > Magnoliopsida > Zingiberales > Zingiberaceae > Boesenbergia > Boesenbergia rotunda. The sequence goes on along the minus strand of JAGFNQ010007023.1, from coordinate 74,997 downwards.
GTCAGACTTGCCACATGACCTGTCGTGTAGTCCTAGTTTCACTCTTCGTTAGTGGATTATAGGCCACGGCACTGCGACAGATCCCCTATTCTGTCTGGAAATAGTTAGGGATGAGGGAGCGTTACATTTCCTTAAGGCGAACTACGTTCCAGTCTGAGACCCTCCTCATTCGGTTTCGCGTGATGCACGACGGTGACCGTCTGAGTGGAGGGAGGACCTGGTCAGAGCCCTACCCACTCAGTTTCGCATAGATGCGACGGTGGCGACTGACGTCAGGGGTGGCCCATGTTGCATCATGAGCATGCTATGCATCTTTGCATTTGGTTGTGTTTGCTGCATTTGGTTGACATGCATATTATGTTGGGACCGGGTGCATGTTGACAAGGATACGGGTTCGTAAAATTTTAAATTTTTACGTGCAGCGGAAGAATTAGTATAAAATAATTTCTCAAATTATTTTAACCACGTATCTAGCATGCAACCTTATGATGTGTGGACATGACCATAAATTAAAACTTTGTGGAAAAGTAAACTAATTTACTTTGTACCTCGCGTAACTCGAAGAAAGGGACGAGATCCAACCGTAGTGTCCCTTGGAAGCTCCGCCTCTATTCGCGTCCACGCCGAGTTCTCTTCGGGATGACTTCGCAAAGCCACGAGTTTTATGCCGACGAGAACTACTAGATTCTCCAAAGGCACAACTAGAAAAATCAAGAGAGAAAAAAGGAAACTAACCACCAAGAAACGGAATCTAAATTCCGGGAAGGAAGGAGATGCGATCCGCTTCTTCTTCTTCTTTCTTTGGCTCCTTCTTGGTAATGGTTGCTCACGCCAATCTCAAGGAGATGTGAGGGAGGTGCGCCGGCCCTAGGAGGAGGAGGCGCCGGCCCTAGGGTGGAAGTGCGCCGGCCCTTGCAAGAAGAGGTGGGCGCCGGCCCTAGGAGAAGAGAGAAGGAGAGGGAGAGATTAAGAGAGAGAGAGAGAATTAATCTCTTGATGACTCTATGTTAGAATTCAAGGCTTGCCTTTGGTTCCTTTATATAGTAGCCTCTCCCTTGCCAAGTCTCCCTCTTAACGGAAGTTTTCATAAGAAATTTATCCTATAAATTTTCTTTATGAATTATTCCGTTTAAGCCAAGTTTTATTATAACTAACTTTATAATAAAACAAATACATCTCTCCTTTTATTATGGAATAAATTTTACAAGAAATTTATAAATTTTCTTTATTATGGAAAAATCAATTCATAATTGATTTTATAAAATTAAAATAAACCATTCCATGGATCATTTTAATTTCCATAAAAAAGAATAAATTTCTATAAATTTCTTTATATAAATTTCTTTATACAAATTTATTTATCCATAATTTATAAAACAAATCATGTTAGATTTATTTTATTAATTAAACCAAATAAATTGGTTTCTCCCCATGATGGTGGCCGGCCAAACCAAAGGGGGTTGGCACCCTCTTTGGCCGGCCAAACCGAGCCGTACCGATCGCGAATTAAACTCATTTAATTCGCCCAATAAGCCTTCAAAAGACTTAGCCATTTTAAGTTTCCGTTGCGCCTCTGATTAACTCAGATTCGACTTATTTCTCTTGATTGGAAAATCCAATTTTCAACTCGTTTTAAATCCCTCGGATTACTCGTAGTGCGTGTGACTAGGCTTTCGATTTATGTTGGCCGTCTATAATCAACTAATTATAGAACGATCATGAGTGGCACCTAGTAGTACATCATGACCCCCAATTAATCGAAAGATCAACGGTTGACCTCAGAAATTATTCTGAAACCCTTCAGCAGCTCTAATGAATCATGCCACATTCCCTTCACCATCTTATACCCACTTGGTTCAGGACACGGTCTATGTGTGTCAGTCCCCACTAGGCTGACTACGTCACACCTAGCCCAAGTAGTGTCTTTCTCGTCCTTTGGATTTCTAATTACTCTCATATATTTAAGAGACTCACACTCTAAACATGATATGCTCTGGCCAGAGGCTTTGAGTAACAATCCGACGATAGGCCTTGGGTATACATCTCCTCGCAAGGAGTGGTGAATCCTTTGTAGGCTGTTCAAACATCTTCGGGAACTTCGGCTTATACCCAATCATCCTGGGTCCACACCTCCTTGGAGATGCTTGCTTAAGATGTTAAAGTATAAGTCTCCATGACCAAGATGACTTGAACACCGCAAGTCAAAGGAACATCGCACTTAAGCTGCAGTAAGATCTTCATCGACATATCTATATAGATTACCATATGAAGTTTTACAGCTAGTCACTCCAATGAACTAGTTCCCTTAACTAGCATCCATGTTTATCTCTAGACATCCCAATGTCACCAGCCAGTGAGAATCAGCTGATTAGAGAATAACCCATGCTAGTCTCAACAGAATTGGTAATGTCCGTTTTTATCAATTCATCGACTAGGGATATTTTCAATACTTCACAATTGCACATGTAGAGATAATCACTAGTTGTGATCCCATCACAAATTCTCTTATGCTGTGAATTGTATTGCGGACATTCAGTAGATGAGTTTAAGGTCCCAATCAAATACACAAACATGTATACTCAAATAGTGAATTATCATTTATTAAAATAAATATTTACAATCATAAGGCGATTGCCTTAGGACACTTCTCTCATATCACTAACATATTATTGGGGTTTGGATCGGCACAGGTATGTACTTTCTTCCAGTGGTTCAGTTCTGTATTTTCTTTTCTACTATTGCATCTTTCTTTAGTTTGTGATAGATGGTGACTTACTGCAAGTATAACTTCATATGTATATTGGACTATATTCGCTTAGTTCTTTAGACTCACCCCGTTAGCCTTGTTTTTCCCTTTCAGGATGATCGACTAGAGTGCCCAGCAGCCTGTCCCAGTTCGCATATTTTCTAGACGATTCTCAGGGTTGTTCTTGTATTTTTGATGTGGTACATGTTGGTACCCTTTTTCTGTTCATTTTATTCTTTTCATTTCCGCTGCTGTATTTTGCATTTTGTTGTGTCGTTTGCTATGGCGGTATAGTTGTAGTTTTGTGTGCCATGAAGGCCTTTGATTCATTTTGTTTTATCATAAGTCGTACCGGTACACATCTTTTGTCATCGTCTTCATTTTCTTTTTATTCAGTTGTTTGTTCCAGCCTTATAGGCTACGGTATAGGTGGGCTGAGAAAGACGTAGAGGTTTGGTTTCTAGATTGTCCGCCAAGTCGAGGGAGTAGCAGTCCAGTCGATATCGGACGGGCAGCTCCCTAGGGCGTGGCAATTTATTTAGTATCAAAGCGAGGTTCTCGAGATACCTTGTGGTCTTGTGGGTGTTTTTTGAATTTTATGTTGGAGTCGTTTTCTCGATGGACACGATTGGGACATGGCGGCGACGGGACATCTCCAGGCGATCAGGAAGAAATGGTAAGATTTGTTAGTAATTACGAGAATAATTGTAATGATGTTGGGTCATATCCATACAGGTATTCCTCGTCGTATTGAGCTGACCCCGCCCTGACCCCGTGGTGGCCCCCAACGACCACCACCTAGGTTGACTCGGGAGCTTACGGGAGCTGCGACTGTCAGAGCAGAGGCGGAGTCTCCAGAGAGATGACCTGAGGTTGAGGTCGGATGTGGCGGACAGACATCTCCGGGCCAGAGGCTTCCATCATCGAGGGCCCCTCCGCCGTTTCTAACAGCACTTCCGGTCGCACCCCCGGTAGTACCTTCCGTACCCCCCCGGTGGTACCCGCTACGATACCGCCAGCAGAGCAGTTAGCATCGCAGCCTCTCCACTTGGTACTACAAACTCTGCAGCAGTTGATACAGACTCTACAGTCGGTGCCGTCTTCCGCTCACCCGGTGCCAGTACCTTCGGAGGGGCAGGCATCAGGACCGTCAGGGCAGTCAGCACAATCAGTACCCCCGGCAGTGCAGCTAGTTGCTTCGGCAATACCCCCTGCGGTACTGGCGGCCCCTGCGGGTCGAACCATGGATAAATCATGGATCCTAGCATTGGCTGCATCCGTGAATGGCTGGTTCACCTTGTTTCAAGGGGGGACCGACCCATGCATTGCTCAGACGTGGCAGGAGACCCTCGAGGACACGTTCCGATACATGTCCTGCTCGGATTGGAAGAAGGCCGAGCTGGCGGCCTATCACATGTGAGAGCGGGCCACGACATGGTGGACGACCCAGCAGACCATCTTTGGCGAGCAACCGATCACCTGGGACATGTTCAGAGAGGCATTTCGACAGAAGTACCTCCCAGCCGCGTATCAGATGACCCACCGTCAGGAGTTTCTGCATCTCCAGCAGGGGGATCGGACGGTGTTAGAGTACGATGCAGAGTTTAACCATCTGGCGGTGTATTGCCCTCAGTTGGTCACGGACGATGCCGAGCGGATGATGCACTTCACCCAGGGGCTGGCCCCGAACATTCATCTTCAGCTGTCCACTTGTGACGTCACTTCATATCGAGGGGCGCTAGAGCGGGCCCTCATTATCGAGTCGACTCGGCAGAGGTTGTTCGGGAATAAGAAGAAGGACAAGCAGCCAGCCTCTGACGCAGCACAGCCTCAGCAAACACAGACCTCGCGGAAGCGGGGTAGGCAGGGCCAGACTCCACAAAACCTGTGAAAAGATAGGACAGAGAGTAAAGACAAGGATTACCAACCGTCGGGCCTTATGATAAGCCGGATAGATCATGATTCGTGGCTGAGGTTGGATAGACAACTGTCGGGCCTATAGCTACTACAACGTGTAGCAGCTAGGAGAAGAATCAAAACACTAAACCCTAACAAAATACTTACAATTGAAGTGAAGCTTGGAAGGAGAAAATTAGGTGTCGCGGTGAGGTTGATAGACGAAGACATGGGCAGGCACCAAGCAACTTCCAACGAGGATGGTTCAAAATGTTTGTTCACCCGGTTTAGGAGTTATCACTTGTCATCACGTTGGGAACCATGAGGGCAGAATGGTAATTACATAATATACCTTCACATTGTAGCAGCTATTGTTGGGTAGTTGTTACACGTTGTTGTAGCTATTGTGCAGTAGCTACTACACCATATGCAATAATCTTTTTTATAATATGAATAACCTTTTTATTTGATAAACATCATTTGGTTCTTTGAGAAATTGAAGTTTATAATTGTCTTTATTGTTACCGGTTCTAACAACATGCGCTTTGAGTAATGAATGGATGTTTACCAAACAACAATGATTATGGTTTATAGGATGTTCTTCGAATTACAACATGCACTCTACTTTCCATTTCATGTTGTAGCAACTACTAACAGTAACATATAAGATTAATCTCATTTTTTTAATCGTCGATCCATGCTAGTAAGAATGTTTGGAATCATTTTAGAATCTTTATCCCCTAATATTTTCCATCCCCATCGCATAATTTGGTCATGTCTGTGAGAAGTTTGTAGCGACACACAATCTGGAAGTTGCCACCATCCTCTGTGTTCGTAGTAAATATACAAGGCTTTCTGAACCCCAAAATTAGCATACAAACATATGACGCCTTTTGAACCCCATCCTCTATGTATGAACCCCAAACACAACAATTTCATTCTGTTAGATCTACAAGCATTTCTATACGACTTCTTTTTCTAAGTTTTTGAAGAGAAATACACCTACTTAACAAAACTCTAAAATGAGAAAAATGGAGCCTTATAGATAGCATGTCGTTCCAAAAATATGTCGATGGAAGTGGCCAGTCTCAATGTACAAACATATGAAATCTTACAATATAAACAATCTCTCACCGCGGAAGACAACATGACCACCTTGTCATTCCCACCTTGGGAGGAAGACACACTAGCATATTTTTTCGGATTTGACACTGTTGGAATTGTCTGTTATAAGCATTGGTGATGAAGGTGTTCTTGAACAAAGGTGGTGTTGGGAAGATGGCATCATAGTTATGCTACTTGTTTACTATAAAAGGAATGATGAAGATAGTGAGGGTCAAGTGTTTGGTACAAGAGTGAAGCGATAATAAGGAGGCTACCTCTGTGACACTCTAAATTTTATAGGAAAACAGGGGCACTATTGGATCCAGGGGTTAAAAGTTGTAACTGTGGGATCGGTGTCGGTTGATAAAGGAGGTGAATATCGGCTCGAACTTTTTTGTGGATCTTCGTCGTTCATTCTTGTTATCAGAGTGTTAGTACGCAGCGGAATATAAAATAAACACAAACAGAGCAAGAATAACTCGTGGGATGTACTTGGTTCCTAACCCTCAGGGTCAGTACGTCCAAGGACTAAGTACTCAGCGTGAGTCTACTAGTGGTCTCCTTTCCAAAATTTTCCGAGGCAGAGATCAACGAATTAATATTCAATATTTTAATATTGTCAATATTTGATTTGAATCCATTACTAGCTAACTTATCATGCAACATATTTAAGTTATTGTATAAATAATCTAATTTAACAGGAAGATCTACAAAAGAATTATCTAATTTTGCAGGAATTTGAAAGGAATCTTTGCAATAATTATCCCCCAGACCAAGACTTCGTGCTCGGCCTCCGAGACTCCCGGATCTTGAGACGTTCGATCCTCGACCTGTTTCTACTTCTGTCCGTAGTCCTCGCATGACAAAGACTCCGTTGCCTGATCCCCGTTTAGGACTTCGTGCTCAACCTTGCAGGTCAAGACTTCTTGCCCAGCTTCACTCACCAGGACTTTGTCCACCTAGCTTTACTCACTAGGACCCAACTTCACTCATCAGGATTTCTTCCATCTAGCTTCACTCACTAGGACCTAGCTTCACTCACCAGGATTTCTTCCACCTAGCTTCACTCACTAGGATTTCTTCCACCTAGCTTCATTCACTAGTACCTGTTGGGACCGGGTGCATGTTGATATGGATGCGGGTTCGTAATTTTAAAATTAATTACGTGCAGCGAAAGGTTTAGAATAAATAATTTCTCAAATTATTTAACCACACATCTAAGCATGCAACCTTATGTTGTGTAGAAATGATCATATATTTAAAATTTTACAGAAACGTAAACTAATTTACTTGTTACCTCGCGTAACTCGAAGAAAGGGATGAGATCCAACCGTAAGCGTCCCTCGGAAGCTTCGCCTCTATTCGCGTCCACGCCGAGAATCTTCGGGATGACTTCGCAAAGCCACGAGTTTCGTGTTCTCGAGAACTACTAGATTCTCCGAGAACACGACAAGAGAACCAAGAGAGAAGTAATCATATCGGAAAAACTCACCACCAAGGTTGGCCGGAATCACAATTCCGGCGAGGAGGAAGATGACTTGCGCCCAATCCCAAGGTGATGATGGCCGGAGAGAAAGATCGTCTCAACGGAAGAACTTCGTCGCCTCGGTGCTTCTCCTTGTGCTCACGGCAAGAAGAAGGGAGAAGAAGGGAGAGGCCGGCCAAGACAAAGAAGGGAGGAGAGGGAGAGAGCCCAAGCAAGAATACTTGATTTATTTCGAATGAATTCCAAGCCTTGCCTTAGGTCCTTTATATAGTGGTCTCTCAACCGCCAAGTCTCTTTTTTCTTATGGAATAAATTTTCATAAGAAATTTATCATAAAAATTTTCTATGACTTATTCCATCATGCTAAGTCTTGATTTTATATTATGGTCAAAATCATATTTTAATTCATGATAAAAATCAACCAAGTCTCCTTTTCTTATGGAATAAATTTTCATAAGAAATTTATCATATAAATTTCTTTATATAAATTTCTTTATATAAATTTCTTTATCATGGTAAATCAATCCATGATTGATTTTATAAAATAAAATAAACCAATCCATGGTTCATTTTAATTTCGATGATAAATAAATTTTATATAAATTTCTTTATCATGGTAAATTAATCCATGATTGATTTTATAAAATAAAATAAACCAATCCGTGGTTCATTTTAATTTCCATGAAAAATAAATTTTATATAAATTTCTTTATATAAATTTCTGTATCATAGTAAATCAATCCATGATTGATTTTATAAAATAAAATAAACCAATCCATGGTTCATTTTAATTTCCATGAAAAAATAAACCAAACCTTGGTTTATATAAAAAGTTATATCATCCATAATTTTATAAAACAAACCACACTTGATTTATTTTATAAATTGAACCAAACAATTTGGTTCCCTCCCTTTGTTGTGGCCGGCCAAGCAAAGAGGGTGGGGACCCTCTTTGGCCGGCCTATCCAGGCCACGCCCCAACGAATTAAACTCATTTAATTCATCTATTAAGTCTTCAAAAGACTTAGCCATTTTACGCTTCTGATGCGTCTCTGAAAAATTCAGATTCGACTTATCGTTTGGCTCAACCAAACCTAATCTCTCTTGATTGGAAAATCTAATTTTCAACTCGTTTTAAATCCCTCGGATTACTCGTAGTGCGTGTGACTAAATAGGCTTTCGATTTATATTGGCCGTCTATAATTAACCAATTATAGAACGATCATGAGTGGCACCTAGTAGTACATCATGATCCCCAATTAATCGAAAGATCAACGGTTGACCTCAGAAACAATTCTGAAACCCTTCAGCAGCTATAATGAATCGTGCCCCATTCCCTTCACCATCTTATACCCACTTGGTTCAGGACATAGTCTATGTGTGTCAGTCCCCACTAGGCTGACTACGTCACACCTAGCCCAAGTAATATTTTCTCGTCCTACGGATTCTAATTACTCTCATGTATCTAAGAGATTCATACTCTGAACATGTCATGCTCTGGCCAGAGACTTCGAGTAACAATCCGACGATAGGCCTTGGGTATACATCTCCTCGCAAGGAGTGGTGAATCCTTTGTAGGCTGTTCAAACATCTTCGGGCACTTCGGCTTATACCCAATCATCCTGGGTCCACACCTCCTTGGAGATGCTTGCTTAAGATGTCAAAGTATAAGTCTCCATGACCAAGATGACTTGAACACCGCAAGTCAAAGGAACAACGCACTTAAGCTGCAGTAAGAACTTCACTGACATATCTATATGTAGACTACCATATGAAGTTTTACAGCTAGTTACTCCAATGAACTAGTTCCCTTAACTAGCATTCATGTTTATCTCCGGACATCCCAATGTCACCAGCCAGTGAGAATCAGCTGATTAGAGAATAACCCATGCTAGTCTCAACAGAATTGATAGTGTCCGTATTTATCAATTCATCGACTAGGGACAATTTCAATACTTCACAATTGCACATGTAGAGATAATCACTAGTTGTGAATTCATCACAAATTCTCTCATGCTGTGACTTGTATTGCGGGCATTCAGTAAATGAGTTTAAGATCTCAATCAAATACATAAACATGTATACTCTAATAGTGAACATTCATTTATTAAAATAAATGATTACAATCATAAGGCGATTGCCTTAGGATACTTTTCTCATATCACTAACAAACTCCCACTTGGCCTAATGCCAATCGCTACGGTATCCAATACCACAGGCTCTAACATGACCCTCAAACTTACTTTGAGGCAAGGCCTTAGTTAAAGGATTCGCTAAATTCCTTTCAGTGGGAATTTTCTGAATTTGTATATCATTCCTACTTATAATCACTCTGATCAGATGATAGTGGCGAAACACATGTTTGGATCGCTGATGAGACCTTGGTTCCTTCGCTTGTGCAATAGCTCCATTGTTGTCGCAATAAACCGGTATTGCTTCATCAATGGTTGGAACCACACCAAGTTCTGAGACAAACTTCTTGATCCAGACTGCTTCCTTTGCTGCTTCCAAAGCTGCAATATATTCCGCTTCCGAGGTAGAATCCGTTACGGTGTCTTTCTTGGAACTCTTCCAACTTATTGCGCCTCCATTCAAAATAAATACATATCCGGACTGAGATTTGGAGTCATCCTTATCTGTCTGGAAACTGGCATCTGTATACCCACGTATTACTATATCACATTCTCCATATATTAGGAACACATCCTTAGTTCTTCTTAAGTACTTGAGGATTGTCTTGACAGCCGCCCAATGATCCATTCCTAGATCATACTGGTATCTGCTTGTGACGCTCAGAGCATACGATACATCAGGCCTTGTACATAACATAGCATACACGATAGATCCTATCGCGGATGCATAAGGAATCTTATTCATGCAAATTCTCTCGTCTTCTGTGCGCGGACACATAGACATCGAAAGGTTGATCCCATGCCTGATGGGAAGGTAACCTTTCTTAGATTCCGACATGCTAAACCTTTCTAGCACTCGGTCTATATATGTAGACTGCGAAAGACCAAGCAATCATTTTGATCTATCTCTATAGATTCTAATCCCAATGATATAGGTTGCTTCTCCCAGGCCTTTCATGGAGAAAGTTTTGGACAACCAAATTTTAACTGACTGTAAGACTGATATATCGTTTCCTATAAGTAATATGTCATCGACATATAACACTAGGAATACGACTGCACTCCCACTAACCTTCTTGTACACACAAGGTTCGTCAGGATTTTGTGAGAAATCAAACTCTTTGATTGTCTCATCAAAACGGATGTTCCAGCTCCTGGATGCTTGCTTTAGTCCATATATGGATCGTCGAAGCTTGCATACTTTGATTTTATCAACCGATGTGAAACCTTCAGGTTGTATCATGTATACATCCTCAAGCAGGTTTCCATTAAGGAAAGTTGTTTTCGCATCCATTTGTCATATCTCATCATCATAATGAGCTGCTACGGCCAGGAGCATCCGAATAGATTTAAGAATAGCTACTGGCGAATAGGTTTCGTCATAATCAATTCCTTCTTTCTGACGATATCCTTTTGCCAATAATCTAGCCTTAAAGGTAACAACATTACCTTCCATGTTGGTTTTCTTCTTGAAAACCCACTTGCACCCTATGGGCTTAATCCCTTCAGGTGGGTTAACCAAGTCCCATACTTGATTTTTGTACATGGAATCCATTTCCGACTTCATGGCTTCAAGCCATTTATTCCTTTCTGAATTTTTCAGAACATCTTCATAACTGATAGGTTCATCATCGCTAATGAGTAACACGTCGTTTGATTCACTTATGAGAAATTCGTATCTCTCTGGAATATTACGTGTCCTATCAGATCTACGAAGAAGTGGTGTTGTTTTAGGTTCAACTGATAGCTCATCATTATGAGTTATCGGTTGTGGGTCTAGACTAGGTGTCTCTGTAATGTCTATTGGAGTTTCTTGAACTTCTTCAAGTTCAATGCTACTCCCACTGTTTTCTTGTAAAAGAAATTCTTTTTCTAGAAATACAGCATGCCTTGAAACAAACACCTTTTGTTCCAAGGGATGATAGAATTGGTAACCTTTCGTTTCCTTAGGGTATCCAATAAATAGACATTTATCAGACTTAGCATCCAATTTGTCTGATACAGTCTGCTTTACATAAGCAGGACAACCCCATATCTTTAGGTGAGATAAACGAGGTTTCTTACTATTCCACGTCTCATATGGAGTAGTAGAGACTACCTTGGTCAGGACTCTGTTTAGCAAGTAAACAGCTGACTTAAGCGCATAGCCCCAAAAGGATTTTGGAAGAGTTGAATGATTCATCATAGATCTAACCATGTCCATCAAGGTTCGGTTACGCCTCTCAGATACACCATTATGCTGTGGTGTATATGGCGGAGTCCATTGAGACAATATCCCATTGTCCCTAAGATAATCTTGAAACTCTTGACTTAAGTATTCACCACCCCGATCGGATCAAAGTATCTTAATACTTTTGCCAAGCTGTTTCTCTACTTCACTTCTGAACCCTTTTAATTTCTCAAAAGCTTCAGATTTGTGTTTCATTAAGGACACATACCCGAATCGTGAGTGATCATCGATAAAGGTAATGAAGTAGCTATAGCCTCCTTGTGCAAGAGTTGACATTGGTCCACATACATCAGTATGTATTAGACCAAGCAATTCTCCCACTGGTTCATTTTAATTTCCATGAAAAAAGAAACCAAACCTTGGTTTATATAAAAAGTTATATCATCCATAATTTTATAAAACAAACCACACTTGATTTATTTTATAAATTGAACCAAACAATTTGGTTCCCTCCCTTTGTTGTGGCCGGCCAAGCAAAGAGGGTGGGGACCCTCTTTGTTCGGCCTATCCAGGCCACGCCCCAATGAATTAAACTTATTTAATTCATCTATTAAGTCTTCAAAAGACTTAGCCATTTTACGCTTCCGATGCGTCTTTGAAAAATTCAGATTCGACTTATCGTTTGGCTCAACCAAACCTAATCTCTCTTGATTAGAAAATCTAATTTTCAACTCATTTTAAATCCCTCTGATTACTCGTAGTGCGTGTGACTTAATAGGCTTTCGATTTATGTTGGCCGTCTATAATTAACCAATTATAGAACGATCATGAGTGGCACCTAGTAGTACATCATGATCCCCAATTAATCGAAAGATCAACGGTTGACCTCAGAAACAATTCTGAAACCCTTCAGCAGCTATAATGAATCGTGCCCCATTCCCTTCACCATCTTATACCCACTTGGTTCAGGACATAGTCTATGTGTGTCAGTCCCCACTAGGCTGACTACGTCACACCTAGCCCAAGTAATGTTTTCTCGTCCTACGGATTCTAATTACTCTCATGTATCTAAGAGATTCATACTCTAAACATGTCATGCTCTGGCCAGAGACTTCGAGTAACAATCCGACGATAGACCTTGGGTATACATCTCCTCGCAAGGAGTGGTGAATCCTTTG
>JAGFNQ010007023.1:0-61511 GCA_024364735.1 Boesenbergia rotunda | reverse complement strand
AAAAGGAAAAACCACTAAGGGGCAGCCGGAGATCGAACCCGCGACCAGCAGGAAACCAGAAACGCGCGCGACCAGCTGGGCTAGGGGTATCAAGCACAACAAGGGACGGAGAGAACTCTATTTAAGGTATAGTTAAGTTAATCCGCCCTTAAGTATAAATAGATATTAAAGAGAGAGAATTTTATTTCTCTCCTCTCCAAACCCTCACCACGCCGACCTCTCCCTCTCCTCTCTTGGGCGACGCCGACCAACACAAGCCAAGAGGGCCGGCCAAGACTCTTCTCCAAGAGATAATCTATATTCGGGATCCCCGCGACGAGAGGAACGCGTAGGCGTGAAGAATTCTCCGAGATCTCAAGTTTCTCCGAGCTCTAGACGTCAATCTTGGTTGTAAGTCCAAGATATCAATGTAAGTACTGCTCACCTGCAGTAAGAGGCGGTTTTTCCGCGAGAATTTCCTTTAAAAGTTTTTAAAAGAGATATTTTTTTTTTTTAGTTTTTGCATGTGATCTTAGTTCATTATATGCTTATATATTTTATGATGCCCTATATGAGATTAGGGACCAAGAAAAGCTATGAGAAAAGAAAAGAGAAGATAAAGATAAGAAAAGAAAAGGCCAAGGCCTTAAGAAATCCCAAAAGTCAAGACTTAGGGATTTTAGCACGCAAGGTGCTCCAGAAAATGCCAAGGCATTTACAGATAAGAAAGAAAAGAAAGAAAAGCTATTTTATTTTCTAAGGCCAGTACCCGGCGTCCAAGGGCGTCGTTAAAGAAATCCAGGTGTCCAATTCCAAGGTCTTGGCCCTGGTAGACCAAGGTCTGCTCTATTAGGATTGGTGGCTCGCTACCCCAACCTTTTAGGGAACGCGCATATGATGGTACTTACGTCTTCAGTGGATCCAAGTGATTATTATTTTCAAGTATATGCTTTAGCAAAGTTTCTAAAGTTTAGAAAGTTTTCAAAAGTTAAAGAATAGCTAAAGTTTCAAGTTGAGCCAAGAAAAGTAAATTGAGATTTATTATTGCTTGAGTATGCATGTTTTGAGTTATACATGTTCTTAGTTTTCTTTCAAGCATATTAGTATCTCATATGATTTCAGTTTGATCTAGAAGCATGTTTGCACATTTCGAGATTTTGTGAGCTAGATAGTACTTACTAAGCTTTTGCTTAGATGCATTTCCTCTTATTGCAGATAAAGGTAAAGGCAAGCAATTCTGAAGGAAGACGACGAGGCGGTGCTGGAGTAGAGTGTGTGTGGTGGCTGATTATGGAGAGATCTTTGAGACGAGACAATTTAGTTATTTGAATTGCAATGTTTAAGTTTATTCAAATTTCAAGTTCTTGCTTATGGAGATTATAGAGTATTTGAGTTTTGGATAGTTTTACATGCTCAATTCCTTAGAGTAAAGATTCCATGTCATTTCATTTAGTATACATATCCTTATGATTGCATTGGATGAGTAGAAGTGTAAGTAGTTAGAGATATTGATACTTTGTTAGAGAAAAAGGTGTTTGTGCCAAGATAGTATCAATTTCCCTTTGAATCAAGTTTTTATTGCTTAAAAATGTTTAGAAAAGTTGCAATCACATTTCATAATGCATTAGCAAGGTTGTAGAACATGTATTTAGCGTTATGAATGCATAGGAGTCCAGATTGGTACAAACTCTATTGTTAAAGTTTATATAAACTTGTTTAGTTTATTTTCTTCCATAAAAGTCCTAAATTCAAGTTTATTGATTCGTTTGATTGGCTAAATTGTTTATGAAACTGACATAGAGTATAGAAATGGTGTCGTAGTTTGATATGGCTCGAAACTGAATGAATGGTGGACTTAAGAAGCAAGAGCCGAAAACTTGTAATTCTGATTACAGGCGTACCAGTCGACTGCTACGTCACCAGTCGACTGGTACGGGCAGTTTGAGTAGGGTGAGGCTTGTTTCAATAAGTATCAACTACGAGTTTTGAGAAGGAAAGTGTGATATGGTAGCATGCATGACTACTTAAGTTAGAATATAATTGTTAGAAGAATTTAAAAGAAAAAAAAAAGATTTCCGCATTTTACTTTTAGTCATGTATAAAAGTTGAGAAGTAGAGGAAAGTAACGATCCGTCTAAGGCAGTAAGAAGGCGGGTCGCTACATGGTAGTCTATACATAGACAGGTCAGTGAAGTTCTTACCACAGCTTAAGTGCAATGTTCCTTTGACTTGCGGTGTTCAAGTCATCTTGGTCATGGAGACTTATACTTTAACATCTTAAGCAAGCATCTCCAAGGAGGTGTGGACCCAGGATGGTTGGGTATAAGCCGAAGTGCCCGAAGATGTTTGAACAACCTACAAAGGATTCACCACTCCTTGCGAGGAGATGTATACCCAGGCCTATCGTCGGATTGTTACTCAAAGCCTCTGGCCAGGGCATGTCATGTTTAGAGTATGAGTCTCTTAAATACATGAGAGTAATTAGAAATCCAAAGGACAAGAAAGACACTACTTGGGCTAGGTGTGACGTAGTCAGCCTAGTGGGGACTGACACACACAGACCATGTCCTGAACCAAGTGGGTATAAGATGGTGAAGGGAATGGGGCACGATTCATTAGAGCTGCTGAAGGGTTCAGAATAACTTCTGAGGTCAACCATTGATCTTTCGATTAATTGGGGGTCATGATGTACTACTAGGTGTCACTCATGATCGTTCTATAATTAGTTGATTATAGACGGCCAACATAAATCGAAAGCCTATTTAGTCACACGCACTACGAGTAATCCGAGGGATTTAAAACGAGTTGAAAATTGGATTTTCCAATCAAGAGAAATTAAGTCGAATCTGAATTAATCAGAGGCGCAATGGAAGCTTAAAATGGCTAAGTCTTTTGAAGGCTTATCGGGCGAATTAAATGAGTTTAATACGCGATGGGTTCGGCTCGGTTTGGCCGGCCAAAGAGGGTGCCAACCCTCTTTGGTTTGACCGGCCACAACAATGGGGAGAAACCAATTTATTTGGTTTAATTAATAAAATAAATCTAGCGCGATTTGTTTTATAAATTATGGATAAATAAATTTGTATAAAGAAATTTATATAAAGAAATTTATAAAATTTTATTCTTTTTATGGAAATTAAAATGATCCATGGAATGATTTATTTTAATTTTATAAAATCAATTATGAATTGATTTTTCCATAATAAAGAAAATTTATAAATTTCTTGTAAAATTTATTCCATAATAAAAGGAGAGATGTATTTGTTTTATTATAAAGTTAGTTATAATAAAACTTGTCTTAAACGGAATAATTCATAAGAAAATTTATAGGATAAATTTCTTATGAAAAATTCCGTTAAAGGGGAGACTTGGCAAGGGAGAGACTACTATATAAAGGAACCAAGGCTAGGCTTGAATTCCTAAATAGAGTTATCAAGAGATTAACTCTCTCCCTCTCTCTCTATTTCGCCCACTCTCTCTCTAGGGCCGGCTCTCTCTCCTCCCCTAGGGCCGACGCCCACTCTCTCTCTAGGGCCGGCTCTCTATCCTCCCCTAGGGCAGGCGCAAGTCTCTTCCACCAAGAAGGTGCCAAAGAAGAAGAAGAAGCGGGTTGCATCTCCTTCCTTCCCGGAATTTAGATTCCGTTTCTTGGTGGTTAGTTTCCTTTCTTCTCTCTTGATCTTCTAGTTGTGCCTTTAGAGAATCTAGTAGTTCTCGTCGGCACAAAACTCGTGACCTTGCGAAGTCATCCCGAAGTGAACTCGGCGTGGACGCGAATAAAGGCGGAGCTTCCAAGGGACGCTACGGTTGGATCTCGTCCCTTACTTCGAGTTACGCGAGGTACTAAGTAAATTAGTTTACTTTTCCACAAAGTTTTAATTTATGATCATGACCACACATCATAAGGTCGCATGCTAGATACGTGGTTAAAAATAATTTGAGAAATTATTTATGCTAATTCTTCTGCTGCACGTAAATATTTTAAAATTTACGAACCCGTATCCTTGTCAACATGCACCCAGTCCCAACACGAGGAAGACCCTAGAGTGGCCGAGGGAGTTCCTGAGATTGAAGAAGAAGATCCAATGGAAACAGTAGAGGATCCTGAGGTAGGCCAAGGGGAGAGGAACGAGGGGATGGTAGTCACCGCTATGATGTTTTTTATTATGGGTATGATGGCAGCCCACTTAGCTCACTGAGTTTGAATAGTTTTATATATAGACTCATAAGACTTGATGAATAAATTTTAGTAATATATATATAAAAAAGGATTTCACGTACCTTATAGTAACCATATGACAAATAGGGGCTAATATAATTCATAAACTCAAGGGAATATGAACAGAATTACCCCACTCATGATCTGGAACTGGCCGCGGTGGTCTTTGCTCTTAAAATATGGAGGCATTACCTATATGGAGCACAGTGTAAGATTTATACAGACCACCAGAGTCTGTGATATTTCTTCACTCAGAAAGACCTGAATATGAGACAACACCGATGGCTTGAACTTGTGAAGGACTATGACTGCGAGATCTTCTACCATCCAGGGAAGGCAAACAAAGTGGCCGATGCACTCAGCCGGAAGTCGGGTGCCACCTTGATGTCCATATCTAAGTTACCCCGACCACTCGATAGAGACATGATGAATTTTGAGGTCGAAGTCATCTCCGGACGACTTTCCACCATGACGATATCACCCATGCTATTTGAGGACATATTGGACAAACAAAATGGTGATCTGAATCTTCAGAAAATAAAACAAGGGATACTTGAAGGAAAGGGTGATGGTTTTCATATCGTCAAAGGGGGAGTACTCTACCTTAGGGATCGTCTATGTATTCCTAATGATCCGGAGCTTCGAAGGGAAATACTGGCAGAAGCTCACGGAACCCCTTATTCGATGCATCCAGGGTCCACCAAGATGTATCAAGATCTGAAGGAGAAGTTCTGGTGGTCCGGAATGAAGAGGGATGTGGCTAAGTATGTTAGTACTTGCATGACTTGCCAGCAAGTAAAGGTAGAACATCAGCGACCCGGAGGAGTTCTGCAGCCACTTGCAATTCCGGAGTGGAAATGGGAAGACAACTCTATGGATTTTATTTCAGGGCTTCCCAGGACTACGAATGGATATGATGCGATTTGGGTAATTGTGGACAGGCTGACGAAGTCTGCTCACTTCCTGGCAATCAAGATGACTGATTCAATGGAGCAACTGGCTCAATTGTATGTTAAGGAGATAATCAGACTTCATGGAGTTCCCAAGACCATCATCTCAGATAGGGATGGTCGCTTTACTTCGCATTTCTGGGAGTGTGTTCAGAAGGCTCTTGGCACTAAATTGCGATTTAGCACAGCGTTTCACCCTCAGACTGATGGACAAACCGAACGGGTGAATCAAGTACTAGAAGACATGTTGCGAGCTTGTGCCTTGGATTTCAAAGGGAGCTGGTGCCGATATCTATGCTTAGCGGAATTCGCTTACAACAATAGCTACCAAGCTACGATTGGAATGGCACCTTATGAAGCGTTGTACGGGAGGAGATGTAGGTCTCCTATCTGTTGGTATGAGGGTGGTGAAAAGAAGGAAATGGGGCTCACAACGGAGGTCATCGACAGCACCACCCGAGCTATACAGAATATTCGACAACGGATAGAAGCTGCTCAGAGCCGGCAGAAGAGTTATGCCGATGTCCGGCGTAGACCACTGGAATTTAATGTTGGAGATTTGGTGTTCCTTAAAGTGGCTCCTATGAAAGGGGTGACAAGATTTGGGAGGAAAGGAAAACTAAGTCCGCGTTATGTGGGGCCGTACCTGATTCTGAAAAGAGTTGGTAAGGTGGCATATGAGCTGGAGTTGCCTTCAGAGATGTCGGCCATCCATAATGTATTCCATGTGTCAACGCTCAAAAAGTGTATCCCAAATATGGACCAAGTGATCGAGCCACAGACAGTGCAAGTGCAGGAGGACCTAAGCTATGAAAGCAGACCTATCCAGATCTTGGATCGGGAAGTCAAGAAGCTAAGGAGTAAGGAAGTACCCTTAGTCAAGGTTCTATGGCGAAGTCAGCGGTTCGAAGAAGCTACCTGGGAACGCGAGGACGAGATGAGGCGCAAATACCCGGAGCTATTCTAAGTTCGAGGACGAACTTTCACGAGGTATGGGGAATTGTAACGACCCGGAAAATTCTCTTAATATTTCTTTAAAATATTGAGCATGTTTAGATAATTTTCCGAGGGACCTAGAGATATTAACACGAATTTTTACCTAGAAATCCATGATTTTTCCATGTAAATTGGAGAAATAGGCACTAATGGGCCTTATATGGGCTTTCTAGTACCATGATTATTGGTGAATTTTAGGTAAAAATTTATAGAAATATAAAGGGATTTTAATAAGAAATATTAACATAATTATGGGGGAATTTTTAAGGGATTTTTGAAAATACTAGGAAAATAAAATAAAAATAAGTGGGAAAAAATTGTGCATGCACCAAGGATTGAACCTTGGACCTCTTGTACAACCATGCATGCTCTAACCAATTCACCTAGCAAGGGAGTGCTATGAGGAAATGAATTGGATTATGGTTAAGGCTTGGGGGAAAATGAAGAGACACCATGACTCTTCACTTACCCTCCTTGATGAGTTATAAAGAGAGGCATGGGGGGTTACTTCTCTTCTTCCATCAAGTCACTTTTCTTCCTCCCTCCTCCTCATTCTAGCCGAACACTTCAAAGGGAGATCTCCCTTGGAAAAAGTTCCACCAAGGCTTCATCTCCAAGATCTAAGGTTTTCACAAGAGTACAAGGGCTAAGGGTGGTCAAGAGGCAACAAGATTTCCATCCTTCTCTCAAATCTAAGGTTTATAATCAAGATCAACCAAGGTAAGACTCCCTCACCTATGGTATAATAGTTCCTTTATGATTTTTAGCATGATATAAAGTTGGTTTTGGAATTTATATTGAAGAAACCATGAGGTGTGACCCTATGACTTTCGGCCCTTAGGGTTTTTGGGTCCAAAATGATGTTAAAAATATTTCTCATGCTTTCTAATGTTTTTCCATGATGAATATAAGTTGAAATGAGATTTGGAGAAATTTTGTGGTACGCTAGGACCTCCTAGGGTTTCGGCCAACCTCAAGAACCCATGGGTGGGGTTGGGTCTAAAACTACAAGTATGTGTTTTATGTATTATCATGCTATAAGGGAGATTGAGTGTGACTTATGTGAATTTTCACAAGGTCTTGTGACCCTTGTAAGTTTCGGCCAAGAAGGGTCTAGGGCAAAAAGGTTAGAACTTCCCTCAAGCAAGGGTCCTAATGGCCCTATGGTAGGGTATGGTTGGTGTTTAATGTTTGATTGAGGTTTTTATGGAATTTTTCCATGTACTCATGGACTTGGAGGGTTTCGGCTAGCCTTATGGAGAGGGGCTAAAGGTTAGAGTTAGCCCTAATTATGAGCCCTAATGGCTCCCCATAGTCTTATAAGTAATGTATGGTTGGTTCTTTACCTTATGCTATCTTACATGTTAATTGAATGATGGAGCCCTTCCCTATAGGTTTCGGCCATGCAAAGGAATTTAGGGTTTGGATGGAGTTAGGGTTTGAGAATGATGATTTATGCTTTATTATGAAGTATATATATATATGTATCAAGGTTCAAGCATATGGTAGAAATTAAGTTACCTACAACCCTAACCTTAAGCACCATGTTTTATGTTTGTATGTTTATGATTGGATGTCATGCTTAATAGGGTTTATTTATGAATGTCTTATGTCCTATGCCATGTACCTTGATGAAAGATGGTATGTTTATGGAAGTCCTACCCATGCATGCTTGAGATAAATACCATGCTTATGTATGAAGTGCAATGTTTACCTTATGCAATCATGATTATGCAAGTTCTATGGATTAGGATAAATGTCTATGCAAACATGTCATGTATAATGGATGAAATGCAATGTTTACCTTATATTCCATGATCATGCAAGCTCTAGGAATAAGAATGATGTTTATGAAAGTAGGTCATGTTCTATGAATGAAGATGCATGTTATGTTTATAAATGAAGATGCATGTTATGTTTATGAATAAAGATGCATGCCATGTTATGAATGACGACACAGTTGATGGTTGACGGTACGATGGTACGACGGTCGTGAGACCGGTAAATGGGCCGGTAGACGGGCCGGGTGGTTACACATGCTATGTTTATGAATGAAGATGCATGCCATATTTTATGAATGAAGATCTATGCCATGTTTTATGAATGATGAAGCATGTAAAGTATTTTACTTTATGAATGGGCTTGTACCGGACCGATGTATGGGACCAAGGGATGGGCACCTTAAGAACGCCCCGGTTCTGGACTACTGACTATGCTGTCCACGGTTCTGGCACTACCGAAGCTGTGCAACAGGGATGGGCACCTTAAGAACGCCCCGGTTCTGGGACTACCGACTATGCTGTCCTTACCCAATAGGTCGGGGCTCGCACCCTCGTATTTACTTAGGGATACGCGCTTATGATGTATGTATGTGGTACAAGCCGGGGACCCCCAATGATGTTATGATGATGTTTAAGTATTTAAAAGTATGATTTTAAAAGTTAAGCATCCTTATGTATATACATTAGACTCAAGGATTCATGTTATGCATTATGCCATGATAGTAATGTCTTATACTTATATCTCATGTCAAGCAATATGCATGATAGTGAACGATTTATGCTAATGGTTATGTTAAGAAGATGCCCATATGATATGATAGAAAGCATGCCTATGTTTATGCCATACAGGTTAGTTCATGTCCTTTATGTCTATGTTTATGCTATGTATCATGCATGTTAAGAGTTCATGTCTTTTATGTTTATGTTTATGCCATGTATCATGCATGTTAAGAATGTTTTTATGTTTATGTTTATGCCATGTATCATGCATGATAAGAATTATTTATGTTTATGTTTATGCCATGTATCATGCATGTTAAGAATGTTTTTATGTTTATGTTTATGCCATGTATCATGCATGTTAAGAATGTTTTTATGTTTATGTTTATGCCATATATCATTCATGTTAAGAATGTTTTTCTGTTTATGCTTATGCCATGTATCATGCATGTTAAGAATGTTTTTATGTTCATGTTTATGCCACGTACCCTGCATGTTACGAATGTTGACTTATGTTCAAGAATCATGTCATGTTAAGAATGCTTATTCATGTTTATGTTATGTCATGCATTAGGCCATGTTCAGTTTAATTATGTTCAAGTTATGCCATGCATTCTGCCATGAAGTTTATTTGTATTTGCTTTCAAGCATACGGTTATGTTCATGTTTTAAGTGTTTATGATTAAGTGACGAATGGTTTTAGTGAGTAGGAAAGAGTCTTACTAAGCCGATGTGCTTATAGTCTTATTTCCTTATACCGCAGATCACGCCAGGGGTCAATGAGGAAGCAGCAGGAAGACAAGAATGTGTGTGTGTGATAGTGACTTGGCCACGGAAACAATATGTTACCGGTCTTATGCTAGAACCTTATGTTTGCTACTTATGTGTTTGAATAATGGCTTATGGAACTCTATGACATGATGTTAAGCAAGACATGATAGGATGCAAAGTATGAAGTTAATATGCCAAGTATCTATGTCATTATGTTAGGAAATGATAGTAGGGCATATATGTGTAAGACCTAAAGTTATTCCGCTGCCTTACGATGTTTATATGCCCTGAGTATGCTATGTTAACGTAACGCCGCTTAATGGAAAGGATGAAAAAAAAAATCGGGCGTTACAAGTCCTTCGCTAGGGCTTTGTATCCTGGCATTCCTTCGCCAGGTGCCTAGCAGTCCTTTGCTAGGACTTTGTTTCCTGGCAGTCCTTCGCCAGGTGCCTAGCAGCCCTTCGCTAGGACTTTGTGTCTGCACACTTGAGTAACTTTATTAGATCACAAATAACACTTTTCTTTGAACCCTATGCCAATATCAAAACAAGGTTTGACATGGTGCTTCCTGCACCAACATATAATTCCTTTGTTGTTGTAAAATTTATTGAAACATCTTTTCTATCCTTTGTGGTTGCACATTTCCCCCACTAGAACCTCCATAGCCCTCTTGGTTAGCATAGGGCTTTGATTGACCTTGAAATGATGAGGTAGGTTGCTAAAAAGTATTACCCTACTGTGATTGTTGGAATTGGGGCTTTAGGGCTGATTGTAGGGCAGAAATGGTTGTAGAAAAGGTTGATAATTGGGCTGGAATGATAGTTGAACTTGTTGAGAATTATAGCCTTGAAAATTCTGATTTTGAAGTGGGAATGGTTGTGGTGAAGATTGAAACTGAGTGGGCTGAAAACCTTGATTTTGTGGCTGGAAATTTTGATTCAAAGGCTGAAAACTCTGCTGTGGTTGTTGGAATTGTTTCTGTAAGGGTTGATATTGTTCTGAAAATTCAAATTTCCTTGAAAACCTTGTTGATTCCCTTGAAATGGTTGCTGGAATTGCTGGAATGTTGGCTGAAATGGCTGAATTTGGGGCTGGAAATGCTGATTTTGCTGCTGAGATTGCTGCGGTTGCCGGAAATTTTGTTGAGGCTGTTGAAATTGTTGTTGTGATGGGTTTTGTTGGAAAAAAGAATTTCCATAGTTCAGATTTGGATGATCCCTCCAACTAGGGTTATAAGTAGAGGAGTAGGGGTTATTCCTGACTTGAAATTGTCCCCTAACCAATGCTGCTATTATCTCATCTTGTTGGAGGTTGGGACATGAATCTAAATTATGGTCCTGGCTAGAGTAAATACCACATACCCTCATCACTTGGCTTGATTGTGGAGGCACCGAATAGTTGGGATTTTGGCTTGCAATATTAAGAGTCATTTGCTTCACCAATGATGTGAGTTCTACCAGAGAATTCCTAATTTCCTTTTGTTCATTAGAAGCCACCTAGACCTCATTCACTCCTCTGGTGGACAATGCTCTGCTTCCTAACTGCTGTGAGTTCTCTGCCATGTTCGAAATCAACTCCCTAGCATGATCTGGTATTTTGTTAACTAGGGCTCCTCCAGCTGCATCATCTATCATGATCCTATCCATCTGCAATAAACCCTCGTAGAAGTACTGAATGAGGAGGTGCTCGCTGATCTGGTGCTGTGGGCAACTGGAGCATAGCTTGTTAAATCTCTCATATTAGTCATAAAGAGTCTCTCCCACCACTTGCTGTATACCACATATGCTCTTTCTGATGATTACAGTTCTGGAGGCTGGAAAGTATTTTTCTAGAAATGCCTTCTTCATGGAAATCCAGCTAGACACGTGCCCAGTAGGTAAATAGTAGAACCAATCCTTTGCTGCTCCTGTCAGGGAAAATGGGAATGCCCTCAGCTTAGTATCTTCTTCTGAAATCCCCTGAGGCTTCATGGTGGAGCAAACTATGTGAAATTCATGCAGATGTCTATTTGGATCTTCTCCAGATAATCCTTAAAATTTAGGTAACAAGTGGATGAGTCCGGATCTAAGCACAAAATCGCCAGTCAGCTCTGGATAAGCAATGCTGGAATACTGAAAGGTGTCATCTGGTGCTGCAAGTTCATTCATGGTCTTCTAGTGGTCTGCCATGATAATGCCTGAATGAGTAGGAATAGTCTGAAGAGGAGGAATATCAATAGCCTCTGAAATTATGTCTTGGATCCTCCTTGCTTTGAAAGTTCTCTCAATTTCAGGGTCAAATTCTTCGAGATCACCACCTGCTGACCTGGTCATAAAATAAACACTCGCAGCAAATGTGTATGGAAAAATAAAACAGATAATGTAAATCACAAGATATAGAGATAAGCGTAAAAATGGATCAAGAAAAATATGAAATAAGCACACAAGCTTAATCAAACAAACTCAACTAGTGTTCCCCGGCAACGACGCCAAAAATTTGATGATCCCCAAAATAGGTGTCACGAATATAGGCCTCAAATTTAGATATTTCAACTGCTGGAAACCCTTTTTGCTAACAAGGATAAAAATGTAGTAAAGGGGCCACAGGTCCTATTTTTCCTAGGGCTAGTTAAGTATGTTTGAGTCAAGCTCGAGTTTATGTATCGTCAAATATTTTTGGGTTTCAAGTAAGAATTGAGTTTGGTTTCAATTAGAAATGAAAACACAATGAAAAGTAAAGAAACTTAACTAAATGAACTTAAACTAGGTAATGGCAGTTAAGAAACTCAACCAATGGGGAACTTAATCAACCAATGCAAATTAACCGAATTTGGAAAACAAAACTGATACAAAATGCAATAGTACACTACAAGTTGTATTCAACTTCATACCAATCAATGCCGAATGCTTCACTTGATACAATATGCAGCAACTAAAAACTATTATGCAAAAATGAAGATTGAAATTCAAAAACCAGCTGGATGGGAAGCAAACTGATTTCGAACGAAATAGCACACTAAAAGGTTTGTTTAACTACAGGAATTAAAGCTCAAAACCACTAAATGTTAAACAAGTTATACATGAATCATTGGCTGAATCTTCAGTTAACACAAAATCCAGAAATCACACAAACTTGATATGCAAGGAAGAAAGAAAACTTATGTGACGAAAAATTGATTCTAAATGCAGAAACTATAAACTGACAATTTAGAAATGAAACTAATGAATTCATCTTGGGAGGGCAAGTTATCAATGAAGTGATACGCAGGACTGAAGGAAGAAATTCAGAACCCAAATGCAGATCAATTTAGACACAAGTTGATGCATGAAATTAATGCAGAACTTGAATGCATAAATGCAGCAACAAATCGAATGCAGAAACAAACAGGGCAAGCTGAATTTGAGTGCACAAAGCTGTTGTTCAGAAAAGATTAAGAAGAACTAATGTTTACTTGACAAAAATTTCAGAAACTATAACTGAGAATTGCATAAATGAAGCTGACTTGTAGAAATGGAAACTAAAACTTGCAGAATTGGAAATTGATACGCAACAAAACTGATACACAAAAATTGATATCAATTGCTATGTAAACGAAACAAGCTGCAATGTAAATTCAGAAGATAAAAACTAAAGCTCGCTTGATACAAAATTCAGGAACTAAAGAAAAGAACTGATACGCAGGAAAAGAACTGATACACAGGAGCTATAACTGATATGCAGATTAGAAACTGAATTGCGAAGCAACTTAGATCAGGTGCAATGTTCACTAAACAAGCAATCTATCTAATACGAATGCAGAAATGAAAAGCTAATAAATGCAGAAACAATTCAGAAAACTAAGCATCTCTGATACAAAATTCAGAACTATAAATGAAATGCAGAAATTGAAGCTACAGCTAAGAAACAAAAAATTCACAAAGAAACTAAGCATCAATCCCTCCCTTAGCTCAAGTTCTTCTTGCTGTCACACAAGAGTAAGCCACGAACCCCCTAGCTTGACAAATCGCTGGAAAATCTGACTCTGCGATCGATTCAGCTCTAACCCTGCTCCCGGCTGAAAAATCCATTCGATCTCCTTGATCTCGCTGTGTGGGATTGCGGTGAACACTTAGGAATGGTCAGATCAATCCAGAGAACCCTCCGACTTGCTCACGTGGATGAAAAATGGCACAAAACCGAGATCCGATCAGTCGAATGGCAGAGCTGATGAAACCGATCTGGGGCGGTCCAGATTATGTCGAACTCATCCAATCGTTGAATCTCATCCGATCTGAATCAAACCTTCCAAATCTTGATCAAGGGTCAGGATCTACCTCTCAGTAACTCGGATCTTCCAGAATTGCAACGGATGGCTCAGATCTACCTGATCTTTGAATGGACGTTCTAGATCCTCCTGAGCTTGATCCAACTGCTGAATGATCTCTGATTTGGATGAAAATTTCAGATCTTGACCTGAGTGCTTGATTAGCTTTAACCCTAGCTTGGATTGCATCAAAAGTTCTCAGATGGCTCAGATCAAGCCGTTTTTGAATCGGACGACCCATATTAGTCGGATGCTTAATCACTCGATCCGAGTCCACTTCTGACTCAAGTTTGACCCAGCATGACCTAGGTCCATGATCCTTCCAAGCCTATAAAAGTAGATTCACAATTTAGTACGAAAATATTTCAAATGTATCAAGATTTACAATAAAGCTCAAAATAGAATAAATTCATAAAACCTAGGATAAATTCAATATTAAGCAAGTAAAATATGGGTCAAACATGGATTTTAGAACCTGAAATGATCAACAAAATAGTACTTATCACTCCTCCTTATACAGCGTCAATCATGATCCTATTCATCTGGTGTAGACCCTCGTAGAAGTACTGAATGAGTAGCTGCTCACTGATCTGGTGCTGTAGGCAACTAGAGCAAAGTTTGTTGAACCTTTCCCAATAGTCATACAGAGTCTCTCCCACTACTTGTTGTATACCACTTATGCTCTTCCTGATGATTGCAGTTCTAGATGCTGGAAACTATTTCTCCGAGAATGCTTTCTTCATATAGATCCAGCTAGAAACGTGCCCAGTAGGTAGGTAGTAAAACCAATCCTTCGCTGCTCCAATCAGGGAAAATGGGAATACCCTCAGCTTGATATCTTCCTCTGAAATCCCCTGAGGCTTCATGGTGGAGCAGACAATGTGAAACTCATGTAAATGTCTGTTGGGATCCTCCCCAGACTGACCTTGATATTTGGGCAATAAATGGGTGAGTCCTGATCTTAACTCAAAATCTCCAGTGATCTCTGGGTAGGTAATGCAGGAGTACTGAAAAGCATCATTTGGTGCTGCTAGTTCCTTCATGGTTTTCTGGTGGTCTGCCATAGGATCAACTGAATGAATAGCAATAGACTGAGTAGGAAGAAGATCAATAGCCTCTGAAACACTGATTTGATTCCTCCTAGCTCTAAAAGTTCTTTCAATTTTAGGATCAAATTCTTCAAGAATACCACCTGTAGATCTGGTCATACACAAATACAAAAATCGCAGCAAATGTATGCAGAAAAATGAAACAAATGAAATGTATCACAAGGTATAGAGATAAGCACACAAATGAATCACAAGATATGAAATTAAGCACACAAGCTATAATCAAACAAACTCAACTAATGTTCCCAGGCAATGCCGGCAAAAATTTGATGGACCCAAAATAGATGTCACGAATGTGAGTCTCAAATTTAGAAATTTATAAAGATGAAAACCCTTGCTAGCAAAATAGAAATGTAGAATAGGGGCCTCAGGTCGTATTTTTTTCCAATGACTAGTTGTGAGTGTTTGAATCAAGCGTGAAAATTATTTGTCATAAAATGACTTGGTTTTTATAGATAACATAGGGGTTTTGTTTTGCAAATAAGAATGGAAGTAAATTTGAAATACAATTGACTCAACTAAGTAGAGTTAAACTAGGTATTGCATGAATGAAACTTAACCACTAGGAAAATTTAACATAACAATTTAAAGTTGCAAAATTGAAATATAGAACTGAAATCAATTGCAGAGATTCACTAACATTGATTCTAAATTCGGAAATGGAAATTTAAACAAGCTGAAAACTAAAATAGAGTTTGTTTATGTAGGAAAATATCTTGATCGGTCGGTTGACCGATCAGATACACGCCTGATCGAACCAGGACCGATCAGCTGCTATCTGGATCGGTCCAGGACCGATCTGTGTTTGCGAATTGAAACTTTACTGAAACAATGCAGATTTGATTACAGAAACAAAATCTACAAGCTATAGACACCAGTTCAAGTTCTTCACCAAGATTTCTCCTTGCCATCACACAATGATCGAGCTCGGAACCCCCCCCCCCCCCTTGCACGAGAATTGATCAAAACTCAGCTGCAGAGATGGAATCACGTATCCTGCTATGGAATCTAAACTCCTTCCGATCCTCTCTTCTGCGATGGTTTGGATGGTGAGTGGCAGCTCAGGGAACCTCGAACCAGCTCAGAGAACCCCTCTGATTTGGCACGATTGATAAAGAAATGGAATCAAATGAAGGTTGGTCGGATGGAGCTCGCTCATGGTGAAACCCTCGCCGGAGCTTTCAGATACGAAGGGATTGCGATCCTTCCATGGAAACTGAGCTTGATGAATCGAAAACTGGAAAACAACTTTATCTAGTGGTCACCTCCGATAAGAAATTGAAGAACACGAAGAACAGAACAAAAATAGA
The DNA here is from genome assembly GCA_024364735.1 of Boesenbergia rotunda. NCBI lineage: Eukaryota > Viridiplantae > Streptophyta > Magnoliopsida > Zingiberales > Zingiberaceae > Boesenbergia > Boesenbergia rotunda. The sequence goes on along the minus strand of JAGFNQ010007023.1, from coordinate 45,394 downwards.
AGACGCGATCTGGCGACGACCCCCTTCGCGAGAGGGAATTCCTCATTTAAATTTCCTTTTAAATTTTGGACGGCTGTGATTGCTCCCATCTCATCCAACGGTCGAATCAATTTAGATCGAACTCAAACTTCCCAGATCTTGATCAAGGGCTCTGATCTGCTGCTCCTTAGCTCAGATCACTCAGATCTGAAGTGGAGGGCTCAGATCTTCGCTTAATTAGCTTGGACGGTCTAGATCCTCTATTGCTTGATCCAACGGATGAATTAACTCTGATCCGGCCCAAACTTTCAGATCTTGATCCATGAACTTGATTTAAGTCTATCTTGAGCTAGGATCGACCAGAAGTTGGAGGATGTTTCAGATCTAACCGTTCTCTTCAATGGACGACCCATATTAATCCGATGCTTGATCCCTTTGACCCGGATCCAATTCTGACCCAAGTTTGACCCAATATGATCCAGGTCCATGATCATCTGAAACCTACAAAATGATATTAAATTTAAGTGCCAAAACATTTTAAATATAGAAAGAATTGAATTTTAACCTAAAATGGAGACAATCCATGAAACCTAATATAATGCAAACTTAAGCATATGAATAGTGGATCAAAACATGGATTTGAGGGCCTAATTTAATCAACAAAATGAATGTTATCAACTCCCCCACACTTATTCTTGGGTGTCTCGCACAAACTACCAAGAAACAAAAATGTATCCCCCTAGATTATTTTCAATCATAGTATGAAGCAATTGAAAAGAAATTACCTAGGGTTGTTAATTTTCAAAAATCTAAGCTCAATAGACTAGTATCTTGTCCTTAAATCAACAACTTAGCATAATTCCTCCTTTATGGCTCATTGAGATGAACTCAACACACAAAACCTTCCAAAGGGACTTTTAGTGGCTCTCTTCGTAATTCTACATTTCAATGAAAGTGGAGCTAACTCAAACACAACATGTTTCTTGAACTACCATAGGCTTGCATATTATCTACTCTCCACCATCATTCTTGACTTGGATCCACACCTACAAAGGTTTTATTAGAACAAGTTTAAGAAATATGAAATGAATAGAATGGAAGAGAAATTCCATGAATTTTTACTCCAAAGTCTCATGATAAAGAAAATAGAAGAGTATGATATGATAAGAAAAGGAATATAGTAAAGAAATATATCATAAATTAGAAATATGAGAAAGTAAGGAAAAATAGAAGACTTTGTTGGATCGTGAGAAAATGATAGAGGGGGGGGTGAATATCGATAGAAACTTTTCGGATTCGAGGTTAATAGAATACGCAGCGGAATAGAAAACACAGTACAAGAACTTAAGTGATTTTACTTGGTTCAGAGTTGTGGTCGGCTCCTACTCTAAGGCCCACGATCATTGACCGTTTATAGCGGAAAATTCTATATGAGCGCAAATGTTCACAGAAAAATATTACAGTTGTAGTACAGTAAATTAAAAATTAAACTATTCGTTACCGACGCCCGGTGTGGATCGTACTTCGGAGCAGAGGGTCGTCGTCGGCGCTTGAATCTTGAGATGGAAGGTTTCCAGAGCAGAGCGCTTGAATCGAAGAGCGTATTGGCGTTGGAAGTGTTGGGTTCTCCCGGTGCAAAACAATAAAAATGCAGCAGAAACAAGAACCCACGAGCGATCCATGCAAAAGAAAACTCGTACAAAGCTATCTATCTAATAGATTTATCTACTGTTTATACCTTTGAAGCGTGCCCTTCGGTTATCCCGCTCGTCCAAGATGCGCCGGATCTCTTGTACGTTCAAGTGTCCATGCCTCTATTCATATCCACACGGACACAATCTCTCAACTTCGGGAAAGCTACCTTAGTTGTGCTAGCAACTTGAGGTAGCTCGCAGAACACCAAGAACCTTACAATAAGGTTTCGGCCAAAAGGGAGGAGAGGAAGAAGAGAGGAAGGGAAGGGGCAAAGCTAAGGCAAGAAGAAGACCCATCCAAAGTCACAAGACCCTCTTTTATAATCATGAATATGAAGAGGTTTGTGTCTCTTTGGCTTCCCAATAAAGAACACATCTTTTTATGTGGCTCTTTATCATTTCCCAAACAAGAAAAGAATCTTTTCATCCAATGAAAAGAGACATTTCTCTTTCCTCCATGCAACTCCGACTGGGCCTCTCGGGCTTCCGACTCGGTCTCCCGACCAAGTATCCCGAGTGGCGAGCTCCCGACCCAGTCTGCCGAGTGCTGACCCGATCCGCCAATCTCCGACTCAGCCCGCCGAGCTCTGACTCGGCCCGCCGATCTCCGACTCGGCCCGCCGATCTCCGACTCGGCCCACCGAGTTCCGACTCGGTCTCTCTCGAGTTCCCAACTCGAGTCCTCCGAACTAACCTCCTGAGTTTCTAACTCGGGCTTAGGTCTCCCGAGTTCCCAACTCGGGCTCAGATCTCCCAAGTTCCCAACACGGGCTCAAATCTGCGGATCAACTTTCCTGAAGCATTGTATCCTTTGTGTGTGACCCAATTGGTTCTCGTGACGTTGGCAATGCGCCTAAACACTTTAGACACATAAACAATGAGCGACATCTAGCAATGCATCATTGCTACCCAAGTAACAAGAAAAGTCGAGATTCGACTAAACCTCCGTGACTATGATAGTGTATGACCTTTCCCTTCTATCCTTGATATCTAGATTGACCAATGAGGCATAGACCGTGTCATCCTCAATCAATCTTGTGTTTCTTGATCCCCGAGTAGAATTACTCAAACAAATGAGCTCAATATCTCATATTGACACATTTGAGCATGGCCATGCGTTTCAGTAGTCCTACTCGATCAAGGAGCCCACAGATATCACTCCCGTCATATGGGAGGGATAGATCCCATCTACATCACTCACATCCCTCCGCATAATTCATTACATACCCAGTGATCGCCATTATAGTCCACCCTATTACGGGTGACATTTGACGATACCAAAGTACATAACTCCTTATGTAGGGAACCGTAGTGACTTCAGGTCTAAGGACTATTCATACTAATAGTCACATAAGAAAGTCTATGACACTCATATGACAATCTATGAAACTTTCTCATGGCGGGTCATTCAGTACACATTCTTCAATGTATACTCATGTGTCAACTTGATATCACATATCCATGACTTGTGAGCTCAAGTCATCAGTTGACGTACATGCTAGTCTCCATGCATCAATATTATCCCTGAATAATTGATGCTTGACTAGGAACAATTTGGTGTAGTGTTCTCTACATTATCTCACTATCGATTCAACTAATCGATATAATGTAGATATGAACCTACTACACAAGGACATTATTATACTTAGTTATTTGGCACAGAATATAAAGTAAGTATAATAACCAAACATGCTTTATTAATAATAGAATATGATACAAAAATGCCTCTAGTAAATCATCACATAATTGGCTCTAGGGCTCCTACTAACAGGAAGAATGTTGCAAAAGCCTTGGGGGTCGAGCCCCTTATATAGTGCACCTGGGGGGCGCCCGGGACGGTGGGGGCGCCCTCCACGTGTCACTCGATCCGCAAACTTCTCGGTCAGCCATTATCCCTCCAGGATCGGGCTCGAGGTTTGACGAGGGCGACCGGGAAGTAGGGGCACCCGAATTGACTTGGTCGGCTCGCTTCTCGCTGACATGAACTCTAGCCGCTTCGTTGGCTTGGACCCAGGGCGCTCGAGGCATCCGGGGCGCCCGAGACACTGGGGGCGCCCGGGAGCATGGGGGTGCCCGCCCAGTGTGCTTCTGAAGCGTTACTTGCTCAGCTTATCTTTCCTTCACCTTGGGGGCGCCCGGGACCTCCGGGGTGCCCTGCCCAGCTGCTGCCCCTCTCCTTCGGGGCGTTCTGAGCTACAGAAACTTGTTCCTTCGGTCCTACATCCATGGTTAGTACCACACAAAACAAGCAAGAATGTTAGTGAGTTTTACAGCCGTAGCTATCTTGGTTCTGACTTTGGGTCTCCAAAATGGAGCCTTAGGTCGAGCCGACTGTAACGCCCGCATTTTTTTTCCTAAGCGGCGTTACGCTGACATACTTAAGGCATGTAACATCATACTGCAGCGGAGTAACTTAAACCTTACATATACATGCCCCTACCACCATCCCTAATATAATGACATGGAACTTAACATATGAACGTCATGCTTAACATCATATCATAACATGCTTAACATCATACCATAAGGTTCATATCATATCATACTTGACATCTTATCATAAGGTTCCATAAGTCACTATTCGAGCATATAGGTGGCAAAAATAAAGTTCTTAGCATAAACGGTTAACACATTCGATTTCATGGGCCAAGTCACCATCACACACATATTTCAGGCCCTCCTGCTGCTTCCTCGTTATCCCCTTGCATGATCTGCGGTATAAGGAAAGAAGACTATAAGCACACAGGCTTAGTAAGACTCTTTCCTACTCACTAAAATCATTCGTCATTCATTCATAATCATATGGAACATAAGCATCATAAACATTTCTATCATAGCATAGAGCATAAACATAGGCATAAATCTAATCAAACATTCTTATCATGGCATAAAGTATAAACATAGGCATAAACCTAATTAAACATTCTAAGCATGGCATCATACATGGCATGAACATAAGCATAAGATGTAAATCAACCATAGGCATACTTTCGAGCATATCAAGCATAGACATCGTAAACATTCTAAGCATGGCATGATACACGGCATAGCATAACTTAATAAACTTTCCTAACATGGCATGAGACATGGCATAAATATAAACATAAGTTATAAACCAACCTATATGACATAAACATAGGCATACATTCTAGCATATCATAAGAGCATCTTCTTACCATAATCATAACATGGATTATTCATTCTCATACATATCTTTTAACATGGAGCATAAGCATAACACATCATTATCATAACATAATGTATAACATGTATGAATGCATGGGTGGAATGCATATACATATAGATGCTTAACTTTTAGAATCATACTTTCAAAATGCTTAAACATAATCATCATAACATTTGGGGTCCCCGGCTTGTACCACATACATACATCATAGTGCGCATCCCTAGTAAGTCCGAGGTAGCGAGCCCCGACCTACTAGGGTAAGGACAGCATAGTCGGTAGTCCCCGAACCGAGGCGTTCTCAAGGAGCCCATCCCTGTTGCACAGCTCCGGTAGTGCCAGAACCGTGGACAGCTCCGGTAGTCCAGAACCGGGGCGTTCTTAAGGTGCCCATCCCTTGGACCCATACTTGGGTCCGGTACAAGCCCATTCATAAAGTAAAATACTTTGCATGCTTCATCATTCATAAGACATTCATAGCATACATTTCATGGCATCATTCTTATCATGAACATGATCATAACATACTTATCATGGCATCATTCTTATCATAAACATGATCATAACATACTTATCATGGCATCCTTCTTATCATGAACATGATCATAACATACTTGTCGTGACATCATTCTCATTCGTAGACATGGCATAGGTACACATCATTCATAGAGCATGGCATACATTCGTATTATCCTAAAACATGGCATATTATTCCTAAACATGGCATATCTTGCATAACCATGGCATATCATTCATAAACATGACATATCATTCGTAACATGGCATATCATTCATAACATGGCATATCATTCATAAACATGGCATATCATGCATAACCATGGCATATCATTCATAAACATGGCATATCATTCATAACATGGCCTATCATTCATAAACATAAATCACATCTTACCATAGGGCCATTGGGACCCTTACTTGAAATAAATCTTAACTTTTATCCTATTAACCCTTATTGGCCGAAACTTGTGGAGTCCCAAGTCCATGTGAAAATTCACATAATCACCATCCTTCATCCTTATATCATGGCAACACATAAACATATGCTTGAAGTTAAAGACTCAACCCTAACCCTTGGGTCCTTGGGGTTGGCCGAACCATATGGGCCTCTAGGGTGCTCCAAAAATTCCCAAACATTATTCTTAACTTCTAAACATCATAATGGAACATAAAATAACATTATCATGATTTTTAACATATTTATAGACATTTAAATCATGGTGGCCGAAACCCATAAACATAGCGACCCTGGTTTTGTTCCTTTCATGTTGGCCGAAACCCTAGAGTGTCCTAGGGTACTCCAAAAATACCAAAAAATTATACTTAACTTCTACACATCATAAGGGAACATAAAATAACATTATGATGATTTTTAACATATTTATAGACATTTAAATCATGGTGGCCGAAACCCATAAACATAGGGACCCTGGTTTTGTCCCATCCATGTTGGCCGGAACCCTAGAGTGTCCTAGGTACTCAAAAAATCCCCAAAAATTATACTTAACTTCTACACATCATAAGGGAACATAAAATAACATTATCATGAATTTTAACATATTTATAGACATTTAAATCATGGTGGCCGAAACCCATAAACATAGGGACCCTGGTTTTGTCCCTTCCATGTTGGCCGAAACCCTAGAGTGTCCTAGTTTACTCCAAAAATCCCCAAAAATTATACTTAACTTCTACACATCATAAGAGAACATAAAATAACATTATCATGATTTTTAACATATTTATAGACATTTAAATCATGGTGGCCGAAACCCATAAACATAGGGACCCTGGTTTTGTCCCTTTCATGTTGGCCGAAACCCTAGAGTGTCCTAGGTTCTCCAAAAATTCCCAAAAATTGTATCTACTTACTAAACATCATAAGGGAACATTAAAAAATATTATCAAGATTTTTAGCATATTTATAGGCTTTTAAATCATGCTGTCCGAAATCCATAAACTTAAGGACCTTGGTTTTTCTTTCCTTTCAACATCACATCCAAAAACTACCCCATATATCATACTAAAAAACATGGAAATCATAGATAACTATTATACCACAGGTGAGAGAGTCTTACCTTAGATTTCTTGATTTTTCGAACATTGAAAGAGGTGAAGGAAGAGGACTTGGTATCTCTTGACCACAACTAGTCCTTGTCACCTTGTTGGAACTTTAGATCTTGAGAGATGAGACCCCTTGTGGAGTTTTCTTCAAGGAGCTCTTCCCTTTGGTTCTCGGCAAGAATGGGGAATGAAGAGGAGAGGTAATGCAATTGATTGAGAGAAGAAGTAACTCCCAAAACTCCTCTCATTATAACCCATCAAGGAGGCAAATGAAGAGTCTCTCCATGACCCTTCCTCTTCTTCTATGCCTTAACCCATATCCACTTCATTCCCTCTCAATAATAACTTGCTAGGTGAGTTGGTTAAGGCCTACATGGTTGTACAAGAGGTCCAAGGTTCAATGCTTGGATCATGCACCTTTATTTTTATTTTATTTTTATTTCATTTATTTTATTATTTCTATTTCCTAAATTCCGAAAATCCCCCCTAAAATCACCCATAATTATGCTAATATTCCTAAATAAAATTCTTTTATATTTATATTAATTTTTCCTAATTTATATAAATTTTTACCTAATTAATACCTATTTTTGGAGCCCATTTAAAGCTCATTAGTACTTAGTTTTCTCAATTTAAATGAGAAAACATGGATTTCTAGGCCCAATTTTACATAATTATTTCTGGGCCCCTCGGAAAATTATCTAAACATGCTCAATATTTTAAGAAAATATTAAGAGAATTTTCCGGGTCGTTACACCGACGCCTACTGTTCCCTCGACGGGGAACGCACCCTCACCTACTCCTCTCAGGAGAGTTTACCTATTGCCAACCGGCTCCTCCCGGTTGGGCTTTTGCCCGATGCACCTGATCAGGTCTTCGTGTCCACCTTCCGAGCAGGTCTTCGTTGCCCAGCTCCTTGCCAAGACTTCGTGCCCAGCTCCTTGCCAGGGCTTCGTGCCCAGTCCTAGACCAGGACTTCGTGCCTAGTGTACCTAGGGCTTCTTTTCATGTATACTTAGTGAACATGTTAGATCAACATAATATCTTAACTTTTGAAACCTTTGCCATTATCAAAACCCAGGTTTGACTTAGGTGCTGCCTGCACCAACAATCTCCTCCTTTTTGATTTATGGCATCCCGATTCAAAAAGTTAAGTTAATCGAAACAGGTAAAATACTAGTTTAGTTTCCTCCCGTAGAAGGAATCTCCCCCTAGGTTTTTCAAAGGTTCGCGGGGGTTGAAAATTTTCTATGTCTAAAGATGGAATTAAATTTTCAACACTTAGAATATTTTTCAAAAGAGGTTTTAGAAAATAATTTCCAAAATAAATTTTGGTTGGCCACTTGAAAAATTTATACTTAGACATTTTACATGTAGAATCATTTTCAAGTTAATAACTTAGACAATTTTCTAAACATTTTTTGAAAAAAATTTTAATCTCTTTAGTACTATAGGAAGTTTATACTTAGAAACTTTTCTTATTTGAGAAGTTTGAACATAAGTACTTAGAGATAACAAACATCTTAGGTCAAGTACTTAGACACAATTTTGAAAAATAGTTTAAGTCAAGTACTTGGAAATTTTTGAAAACAATTTAAGTCAAGTACTTGGAAATTTTTTAAAACAATTTAAGTCTAGTACTTGGAAATTTTTGAAAACAATTTAAGTCAAGTACTTGGAAACAGTTTTGAAAAAGACGGTTTTAAAGGCAACTTTAAATTAAGTACTTTTTGAAGAAAGGATAAAGAAAATTTTGAATTTTGAAAAAAAAATTAATTTTCAAATCTTCTCTCCTTTTCTCTCTCTCCCCCTTTTCCATATATCAAAAAAACAAAGCAAATATAGAAAAACTAAATTGCACAAGGATATAGTAAAAGAATAATGTGTTGTACTGAACCAATTCAAGATATAGATTAGACCAAATCAATTTGATATATCTCTGTCGGGTCCTGTCTAACCCAATTAGCTACTTACTAACTGTTATAAACAGTTATTTTCGCTAGGGTTTGTCAAGTTAAGTGTTCTATTCAAGTTAGATTTTCTAAACTTGACACTTAACCTGATTACTGTTTCATTTGTATTTAGTGCCCCAATTACTGCAGATGCACTGACTTAAAGCATCTTGAATTAAGGCAAAGACCTAAGCATCTCAACCCATTCTAGGTTATCAATTAAAGGTACCCTAAGGTGCTTGTGAGATACTGGCTTCTAGATCTATAGGTGCATGCAGTTCTAGGGTTAGGGCCTAGGCTAAGTCCATTTTCAAAAAAGCCCTAGTTTTGAAGGGGGTAGTTTTTGAATAAAACTAAGTCAAAAAATTATTATAAAAAGAAATGCTAAAAATATTTTTCAAACTAAGTAAAAGTTGATTTTGAAATCAAGTAAAACAGTTTTAAAATTATTTTAAAAATTGATTTTCAACTTAAATAAAGCAGTTTTTTCTAAAAAAAATAAAAGTAGAGTAATCATATTCTACCAAGCATAATCCTAACTGGCTTCTTAGTGACCTGAACTCAGACTCAGGTAGGGGTTTGGTGAATATGTCAACTAAGTTAGATTTAGAGTTTATATGCTTAAGGACTATCTCACCCCTGGCTACATGATCTCTTACAAAGTGGTGTTTAACTTCTTTGTGTTTAGTTCTGGAATGTTGGATTGGGTTCTTAATTAGATTAATTGAGCTTATATTGTCAATGTATACTTGAGTTTGAGTGTAGTTAAGCTGGAAGTCCTTAAGAGTGTGCATCATCCATAAGAGTTGTGCTACACACTTTCCTAAGGCTACATACTCAGCTTCAGTTATGGATAGAGCTACACAGTGTTGTTTTCTGTTACACCAACTTACTAGACTATTTCCTAATAGTTGACATCTTCCACTTGTGCTCTTTCTATCTAATTTACAACCAACGTAGTCAGAATCAGAGTATCCTAACAAGTGAAAGGTTGAGGTTCTAGGATACCAAATCCCTACATTTAGGGTGCCCTTAACATATCTTAGTATTCTTTTTAGGCTGCTAAGTGTGTTTCCTTAGCACAGGTTTGGTATCAAGCACACATTCCTACAGCAAAAAGAATATCAGGTCTGCTGGTTGTAAGGTATAGTAGACTTCCAATCATACTTCTATAGAGTTTAAGGTCTACTAGTTTACCATCAGGGTCACTATCTATTTTTACATTTATGGCCATGGGGGTACTTATGCTTTTGGAGTTGTCCATTTTGAATTTCTTTATTAACTCCTTAGCATATTTAGATTGATGGGCATAGTTTCCATCCCTAGTTTATTTAATTTGTAACCCTAGAAAGAAATTGAGCTCACCAACTAAGCTCATTTCAAATTCATTTTCCATTATTTTAACAAATTTATTTAGGAAGTTCAAGTTGGTTGACCCAAAGATTATGTCATCGACGTTGATTTGGGCAATAAAGATTTCTTTTCCTAAGATTTTAATAAATAGTGTTGAGTCAATTTGTCCTTGATTAAATTCTTTAGAAATTAGGTAGGTTGATAAGCGTTCATACCAGACCCTAGGTGCTTGTTTTAGTCCATAAAGTGCTTTAGTGAGTTTGTAGACATGGTCAGGTCTTTCTAAGTTCTCAAAACCAGGGGGTTGTCCTACATAGACTTCTTCCTTAATGAATCCTTTTAGAAAGGCTGACTTTACATCCATTTGGTATAATTTAAATCATTTATGGGATGCAAAGGCTAATAACATCCTAATAGACTCAAGTCTAGCTACCGGGGCGTAGGTTTCGTCATAATCTAACCCTTCTACTTAACTGAACCCTTTTGCTACTAAGCGGGCTTTATTTCTAACTATTTCTCCTTGATCATTTAGCTTATTGCTAAAAACCCACTTAGTGTCAATGATGGATTTGCCCTCAGGTTTAGATTCTAGTTCCCAGACTTGGTTCTTCTCAAATTGGGCTAACTCTTCTTGCATAGCTATGATCCAATCAGGATCAGGTAGGACTTCCTCTATAGTCTTAGGTTTAATTTTTGTGATCATTGCTATCTGACTAAGGTTTTTATAGGAGGACCTAGTCCTGAATCCTAAAGTTGGATCACCCACAATTTGATCAGTTGGGTGACTGAGTCTGGGTTTATTGGTTTTTCTAGAACTTGGTTCAGCCTCAGGTCCGGCTGGTTGGTTTGGTTCAATATTTGGTTCAACTACTAGGGTTGGTTCAATAGTTAGTTCAATTGACTCACTAGTTGTTTCAATAGTTAGTTCATTTATGGGTTCAATTAAAGATTCAACAGCTTGTTCATTATTTTCTTGATCAGTATTTGATGAATTTAGATCTGGATTATCAGATTTTGAGTTGATTTCTTCATCAAATATTAGATTTGTTGTTTCTTCAATTTTCTTAGTTGGTTTGTTGTAAACCCTATAGGCTCTACTTGTTGTTGAATATCCTAAGAAGATGCTTGGGGTTGACTTAGACTGGAATTTACCTAGATAGTCCTTGGTGTTTAGGATATGGACTTTGCACCCAAAGACCCTTAGGTAATGTAGGTTTGGAAGTCTATGGTAGTATAATTCATAGGGTGTTTTATTGTTTTTTTTGTTAATTAGTACCCTATTTTGAATGTAGCAAGCCGTACTAATTGCTTCTGCCCAATATTGGTTAGCTAGGTTGAATTCATTGAGCATAGCCCTAGCGGCTTCCTGTAGGGTTCTATTTTTCCTTTCAACTATCCCATTTTGCTGGGGGGTTCTAGGACACGAAAATTCGTGTATATACCCATTTACCTTACAAAACTCCTCAAATCGTTGATTTTCAAACTCTGTCCCGTGATTACTCCTAAGTCTTTTGATCTTGGTATCGATTTGATTTTCAATTATCTTACAAAAATCATTGAATTGGTTTAGAGTTTCATCTTTGGTCTTTAGATAACTAACCTAGGTAAACCTAGAATAATCATCAACTATTACTAGGTAGTACCGGTTTCCGCTTAGTGGCTTGGCTCCGTGTGAATCAAATAGGTCAAGGTGCAGGAGCTCAAGTGTGGTTTGAGTTAGATCAGACTGAATAAGTTTGTGATTAGACCTAGATTGTTTACCTTGATTAGATTATTTACATATTAAGTATTCATGGTTCTTAATTTTAGGGATACCTTTAATTAGGCCAAGTTGGGTGATTTTTGAAATTATTCTCAAATTAGTGTCACCTAATCTCCTATGCCAGAGGTTTGATTGTTCTAATTGAGTTAACATGCATTTAGGTACTAGTGGTAGGTTTATAGTATAAACATTATTTTTCCTAGCGTCCTTAAGCATGATTTCTGAGTCTTGCAAGTTTCTAATCAGGCAGTTAGAGTTGGTAAAGGTAACTACATAACCAGTATCACATAATTGACTTATGCTAAGCATGTTAAATTTAAAATCATCAACCAAAAGAACCTTCTTAATAACAAAGTCAGATTTAAGTTCAATGTTACCTGACCCAATCACCTTGAGTGTAGCATTGTTGCCAAATGCTACTGAGCCTAGGTTTTTGAGCTTGAGTTTGGTGAATTTCAATTTGTCCCCAGTCATGTGTCTGGAGCACTCGCTATCCAACATCCATTGGTCCAAATCTTTATGTTCCTACACATAAAGAGTTTTGTTGATTTGGATCCAATTAGAATCAGGAATAACCTAAATTGATTTTCACAACCTAGTATGTCTCACCCAATCTAGGGTTGTCAATTACGTTAGCCTTATAGGTTTTGTGAGACAGGTTTTAGTAGATAGAATTATTTTGAAAAATTATGATTTATTTTGAAAAACTTGGCTTCCAGGTCTTGGCGAGGACTAGGCCTTCTATGATCGTAGCCTTATGGATCATCAACCCATTCCTTAACAAAGCCTTTTAATGAAATTTTATTTTCAAAATTATTTTTTAAAAAAATTCTGGTCTAACTTGTTTGGGTCTTGGATCGGTAGCTTCGGCTAGTTTCACCAGTCTAAAGAGACAAAGTAGAGTATACTTGATCTTATTAGAAGAGGCTTCCCTAACGTACTATCATCTCACCACCACCCAATACTAGGTTGTTCAAGTTTCAGTTTAATTGGTTCAGTCCTTAATCTAACCAGTCCTAAGTCTAAGTATGGTAAATTGCAGAAATTAAATAAACAAGCAATCATGCAATTTTAAAACAAGAATAGAAATTTATCTAACTATGAATATTGTTTTTAATTTGTCTCCCCCTGGACTAAAGCCATGATAATGGTTTGGCAAAATGTGAATCTTATCCTTGGGGATCCAATACTGATTTGATCCAGTTTGTTTGTTCAGGCACAGTTTGGGTACCCATGCCTAAATTTTAGGTCTAGACTGGTTCAGTACAGCATAGTATGATCTTTGTCTAGACTTGGTTATATAGCCTAATCCAGATCGATTTAGAACCGACTTCTATTTTCTAAGAATCATGTCAAGACCCTTGGAACCAGAAGTGAATCGTTCTAAGGCTGATCTAAGGTCCTTGACTTGAGTGTTCAAGGAGGAGTTCTCTTTCTCATGTTTTTCAACTTGAGTAGAGGTTCCTTCTTGAACCTTCTCAGTTAAGGATATAGAGTCAGCTCCCTCTTTCAGGAGTTTTACTTCCTGTCGGAGAGATTCGACTCAGATTTTGGCTTTCACCAAGTCTCGAGAAAGATAGGCAATTAATTCACATAATTGATTTCTAGAAAAATCACTTACAGTGATTTCACCATCCTCTGAAAACGTGTGTTTGCTGTCGTCCGACTCCGATTCTGACTTGGTCTCAATTTCTTCTGAGGCGGTTAGTGCGAGCATCTTCGACTATGGGGCCTCTTCTTCTTCTTTAGAGGAAGACACGTCCCACGTTGCTTGAAGAGCCTTTTTTCTTCTTGCTTTCTTGGCTTTTTAGGATAGGGCATTCCGATTTGAAATGCCCCTTTTTGTTGCATTCGAAGCAAGACACACTTGATTTGTTCTTAGTTGGTTCAGCTGGATCATCTTTCTTTCGGCTGGCCTTTCTTCTGTTGGATTGATTCTTCAATTCCTTGTAGTAGATCCAGGTAAGCCGGACCAGCTTGGGTCGATCTCCTTCGCTGTCTTTTGAGTCTGAATCTGACTCATACTCGGGCTAAGGTTGAGGCTTCTTCTTGGATATCTTTCCAGTTTTACCTGTAATAAAGGCAATGCCTTTCTCGGCCTGTGTGTAGGTAGTCTGCTCATGTAATTAAAGTTCAGAAAATAGTTCATCTAATTTAATTTTAGACAAGTCCCTTGAAACTTTGTACGCATCTACCATAGATGCCTACAACGTGTTTCTTGGGAAAGTGTTAAGGGTATACCTGATCAGGTCACAGTTTTCTACCTTGTGACCGATTGTGTGAAGGTCGTTCATCAGTTCCTGAATTCTGGCGTGAAGGTCGGCTGCTGTTTCACCGTCATTCATCTTGATTATGTACAGCTTGTTCAGTAGTAGGTCCCTCTTGCTGATCCGGGTGTCGGAGGTTCCTTCGTGCAACTCAATTAGCTTACCCCAGAGTTCTTTTGCACTGTTGAATGGACCTACCCGGTTCATCTCCTCTTTGGTTAGGCCGCATTGAAGTGTTTGAGTTGCTTTGGCGTCAGCTTCAATTTTTCTTTTGAGGGCGGTATCCCATTCGGCGTAGGATTGTGGTACTCCGTCAGCATTTTTAGGTATGTCCAGACCAAACTGGATTATTATCCACATGTCCACCTGTGTTTTCAGGTGGACTTCCATCCTACTCTTCCAGTAGGAGAAATCCTCTCCACTGAAGAGCGGTGGTCTGGTGGTACTGAAGCCCTCTTGTATGGTCATTTAGAAATTATCTGAAAAAGAAAGAGAGAAAAAACCGTCCCAAGACTTGGTCTTGGATTAGTAGTGCGGGATGAAGGAAAACAAATTTATCGAGTGGTGTTGCACAAATCTCGATTAACGATAAAAATTTGAAAGAAAAAAAAATCGAAGAAAATCCAAAAAAAAATTCTCAAATTGGTGGTTGCACCAAATTTGAGCTTCCCCGCTCTGATACCACTTGTTGGATCGAGAGAAAACGATAGAGGGGGGGGGTGAATATCATTAGAAACTTTTCGGATTCGAGGTTAAGAGAATACGCAGCAGAATAGATAACAGAACACAAGAACTCAAGTGATTTTACTAGGTTCGGAGTCACAGTCGGCTCCTACTCCAAGGCCCACGGTCGTTGACCGTTTACTACGTACAATTCTATATGAGCGCAAATGTTTACAGAAAAATATTACAGTTGTAGTACAGTAAACTAAAAATTAAACTCTTCGTTACCGACGCCCGGTTTGGATCATACTTCGGAGCAGAGGGTCGTCGTCGGCGCTTGAATCTCGAGATGGAAGGTTTCCGGAGCAGAGTGCTTGAATCGAAGAGCGTATTGGCGTTGGAAGAATGTTGCAGAAGCCTTGGGGGTCGAGCCCCTTATATAGTGCACCTGGGGGGGCCCGGGACGCTGGGGGCGCCCTCCACGTGTCACTCGATCCGCAAACTTCTCGGTCAGCCTTTATCCCTCTAGGATCGGGCTCGAGGTTTGACGGGGGCGCCCGAGAAGCAGGGGCGCCCAAATTCACTTGGTCGGCTGGCTTCTCGCTGACATGAACTCTATCTGCTTTGTTAGCTTGGACCCAGGGCGCTCGAGGCATCCGGGGCGCCCGGGACACTGGGGGGCGCCCGCCCCAGTGAGCTTCTGAATCGTTACTTGTTCAGCTTGTCTTGCCTTCACCTTGGGGGCGCCCTGCCCAGCTGCTGCCCCTCTCCTTTGGGGTGTTCTGAGCTGCAGAAACTCGTTCCTTCGGTCCTGCATCCAGGGTTAGTACCACACAAAACAAAGCAAGAATGTTAGTGAGTTTTACAGCTGTAGCTGTCTTGGTTCTGACATTGGGTCTCCAAAATGGAGCCCTAGGTCGAGCCGACACCTACTGTTCCCTCGACGTGGAATGCATCCTCACCTACTCCTCTCAGGAGAGTTTACCTTTTGCCAACCGGCTCCTCTGATTGGACTTTTGCCCGATGCACCTGACCAGGTCTTCGTGCCCAACTTCTGAGCAGGTCTTCGGTACCCAGCTCCTTGCCAGGACTTCGTGCCCAGCTCCTTGCTAGGGCTTCATGCCCAGTCCTCGACCAGGACTTCGTGCCCACCTTCCGAGCAGGTCTTCGATGCCTAGCTCCTTGCCAGGGCTTCGTGCCCTGTCCTCGATTAGGACTTCGTGCCTAGTATACCTAGGGCTTCTTTTCCTGTATGCTTAGTGAACATGATAGATCAACATAATATCTTAACTTTTGAAACTTTTGCCATTATCAAAACCCAGGTTTGACTTAGGTGCTGCCTGCACCAACAGACTTGGATACTCAAAATTATTTCTAATGCTCTTTGCCCTCTTGTATATTCTTCTAATAAATTCCGAGCCAAGGGGAGTGAGTATGAGCTGATTTGGAGGAGGTTCAATACTGAATTCATTGTTCTGTTCTGTGCCGGCTCTACTGATCGGTCCAGAGACCGATCAGACATTTCCTGATCGTTCTGGAGATCGGACTGTGTAAATTCTGCTCAAACTGGAAAGCTCAGTCTGATGACCGATCAATCTCCTCCCTGATCGGACTGGTGACCGATCAGGGGTTGATCAGTAGCCAAAATCTCAGAACACTGAAACTGTTTTCTACCAAATTCATTTCCTTTCAATCAACACTACATCTCAAACTCATATAGCTTCTTGTCAACTTCTTCCACTTCTGAATTCTACCCCTCTCCGGATACTTTGTATTTATTCCCTTTTTTTTCTTCAGCTGCTTGTTTTTTTTCCTTTTCTATTTTTGGTTGCAGCTCACACTTCTGTTTTTGTTTTTTTCTCATTCACTTATTTACAATGGCTAATTGAGCTTCCCATCTCCAACAATTTGAGTTAGCTCAGATTTTGCTCCAAGTTGGTTCAGCTATACAAAATTCCAGAATCTGAAAAATTAATTAGGGCTCAACCTATTAGCTTAGTATGCCACTTAACTTGACAATAGAGCTCAAACAGGCTTCCAACTCTTCACCAAACTTACTGAGCTTACTTGATGTCACTTCCAATGTCATTTTTCTCATTCCTATTTCAGATTTTCAGATTTCTAAATACTTCAATTCTCAACTACAATGTCAAATGAGTTGGCATATGGAACTTCCTAAGATCACTAATTCTTCCCTGAATTTGCTTCATAAAACATGAAACCTCAAATCATAATTAGGAATTAAGATATTCCACATGTAAACTGCACTAAACAATTTTCGCAACTCTTTATTGATACACCATTTCACAAACTTGTCACACTACTTCTTCATGTTGGTGCAGACAGCACCCAAGTCGAACCTGGGTTTTGATAATGACAAAGGGTTCAAATGTTAAGATGTTATGTTTATCTAACATGTTACTTGAGTATGCAGATTAAAGTCCTAGCGAAGGACTGTTAGGCACCTAGCGAAGGACTGCTAAGCAACGAAACCCTAAGACCTGGCGAAGGACTGCTGGGCACATAGCGATGGGCGGCTAGGAGTCGAAGACCTAACGAAGGACTGCTAGGCATTAGGCGAAGGACTGCTTGGTACCGAAGACCTGGCGAAGGATTGCTAGGCACCAGGCGACGGACTGATAGGTACCGAAGACCTGGCGAAGGATTGTTGTGCACCAGGCGAAGGACTGCTTGGTACTGAAGACCTGGTGAAGGACTGCTAGGCACCTGGCGAAGGACTGCTGGGCAAAAGTCCAACCGGAGAAGCCGGTTGGCAATAGGTAAATTCTCCTGAGAGGAGTAGGTGAGGACCCGTTCCCCGTCGAGGGAACAGTAGGCGTCGAATCGACCTAGGGCTCCATTTTGGAGACCCAAAGTTAGAACCAAGACAGCTACGGTTGTAAAATTCACTAACATACTTCCTATAACATGTTTGGTAGTAACCCTGGATGCAGAACCGAAGGAACGAGTTTCTGCAGCTCAGAATGCCTCAAAAAAGAGGTGCAGCAGCGGGGTCGGGTGCCCGGGAGGTCCCGGGCACCCAAGGTTAAAGCCAAACAAGAGTTGAGCAAGAAAACGCTTCGAAAGTTCTCTGGGTCAGGCGCCCCGGATGCCTCGGGTGCCCTAGGTCCAAGCCAATGAAGCAGATAGAGTTCAAGTCAGCGAGAAGCCAACCGACAAAGTCAATCCGGGCGCCCCCTGCTTCCCGGGCGCCCCCTACTTCCCGGGTGCCCCCATCAAACCTCGAGCTCGATCCTGGAGGGATAAAGGTTGACCGAGTGGTTTGCGGATCGAGTGACACATGGAGGGTGTTGGATCGAGAATAACGATAGAGGGGGGTCGGGTGAATATCGTAAAATGTTTTCGGATAAAACTTTTAGAGAATAAGCAGCGGAAATTAAAAACACAAAGAAGGACATGAACACAAGGATTTACTTGGTTCGGAGTCGCGGTCGGCTCCTACTCCAAGGCCCACGGTCCTTGACCGTTTACTGCAGGCAATTCTATAATGCGCAAAGTGTTTTACAGAGAATGGTACAAAAATTTTGCAGTAAAGGAAAACAGAGTTACTTTTTGTGATTGACACTTGGTATGGATCGTACTTCGGTGCGTAAGGTCGTCGTCGGAGCTTCAATTTCAAGATGGAAGGCTTCTGGAGCAGAGCACTTGAGTCCAAGAGCGTTGTAGCGTTGGAAAGATGTGTTTAGAAGGTTTGGGGGTCGAGTCCATTATATAGTGAACCTGGGGGCGCCCGGGTCGTTGGGGGCGCCCTCCACGTGTCACCTAATCCGGTAAACTCTCGGTCAGCCGTTATCCCTCCAGGATCGGGCTGATGTTTGACCGGGGGCGCCCGGGACGCAGGGGGTGCCGGGGTTGACTCGGTCCGCTGGCTTCTCGCTGGCTTGACTCTATCTGCTTCATTGTCTTGAGCCCGGGGCGCCCGGAGCATCCGGGGCACCCGGGAGAACGGGGGCACCCGAGAGCATGGGGGCGCCACCCCAGTGAGCTTCCGAAGCGTTTTCTTGCTTAACTTGTTTTGCCTTGACCTTGGGGGCGCCCGGGACACTGGGGCGCCCCTGCCCAGCTGCTTGCCCCTCTCCTTTGGGGTGTTCTGAGTTGCAGAAACACATTCCTTCGGTCCTGCATCCAAGGTTAGTCCAAAACAACACAAAGCAATAAAATATTAGGTTTATACAGCCTTAGCTGTCTTGGTTCGGACTTTGGGTCTCCTAAATAGAGCCCTAGGTCGAACTGACGCCTACTATTCCCTCGACGGGGAATGCGTCCTCACCTACTCCTCTCAAGAGAATTTACCTGTTGCCAACCGGCTCCTCCGGTTGGACTTTTGCCCAGCAGTCCTTCGCCAGGTGCCTAGCTGTCCTTTGCCAGGTCTTCAGTACCATGAAGCCCTTCGCCTGGTGCCTAGCAGTCCTTCGCCAGGTCTTCGTGACCAAGCCATCCTTCGCCTGGTGCCTAGCAGTCCTTCGCTAGGGCTTTGTATCCTGACATTCCCTCGTCAGGTGCTTAGCAGCCCTTCGCCAGGTCTTTGTTTCCTGGCAGTCCTTCGCCAGGTGCCTTGCCGCCCTTCGCCAGGTCTTTGTTTCTTGGCAGTCCTTCACCAGGTGCCTAGCAGCCATTCGCCAAGCCTTTGTTTCCTGGCAGTCCTTCGTCAGGTGCCTAGTAGCCCTTCGCCAAGACTTTGTTTCCTGGCAGTCCTTCGCCAGGTGCCTAGCATCCCTTCGCTAGGACTTTATTTACTGGCAGTCCTTCGCCAGGTGCCTAGCAACCCTTCGCTAGGACATTGTATCCTGGTAGTCCTTCGCCAGGTGCCTAGCAGCCCATCGCTAGGACTTCTTTTTGCACACTTGAGTAACTTCGTTAGATCACAAATATCACTTAACTTTGAATCCTTTGCCAATATCAAAACAGGTTCGATATGGTGCTTCTTGCACCAACAGAGGGCGCCCCCAAGTGCACTATATAAGGGGCTCGACCCCCAAGGCTTGTGAGAGAACACTTCCAATGCCAATACACTCTTCGACTCAAGCACTCTGCTCCGGAAACCTCCCATCTCGAGACTCAAGCGCCGATGACGACCCTCTGCTCCGAAGCACGATCCACACCGGGCGTCGGTAACAAAGTGTTTAATTTTTAGTTTACTGTACTACAACTGTAATATTTTTCTGTAAACATTTGCGCACATATAGAATTGCTCACAGTAAACGGTCAACGACCATGGGCCTTGGAGTAGGAGCCGACCGCGACTCCGAACCAAGTAAAATCGCTTGAGTTCTTGTGCTGTGTTTTCAATTCTGCTGCGTATTCTCTTAACGTCGAATCTGAAAAGTTTTTTACGATATTCACCCCCCCTCTATCGTATTCTCTCGATTCAACAAGTGGTATCAGAGCGGGGAAGCTCAAATTTGGTGCAACCACCAATTTGAGAAGTTTTTTCAAATTTTCTTCAAATTTTTTTTAATCGAATTTTTATCGTTAATCGAGGTTGGTGCAACACCACTCGATAATTTCTTTTCCACCCGCACTGCTAATCCAAGACCATGTCTTGGGACATTTTTTTTCATTTCTCTCTCTTTTCAGTAAATCATAAATGGCCATGCAAGAAGGCTTCAGTACCGCAAGACCACCGCACTTCAGTGGGGAGGATTTCTCCTACTGGAAAAGTAGGATGGAAGTCCACCTGAAAACTCAGGTGGACATGTGGATAATAATCCAGTCCGAACTAGAAATTCCGAAGAATGCTGACGGAGTACAACAATCCCACACTGAATGGGATACCGCCGTATAAAGGAAAATTGAAGCCGATGCCAAAGAACTCAAAACACTTCAATGCGGTCTAACCATAGAAGAGCTGAACCGGGTGGGTCCATTCAACTACGCAAAGGAACTCTGGGGTAAGCAAATTGAATTACACGAAGTAACCTCCGACACCCGAATCAGCAAGAGGGATCCACTACTGAACAAGTTGTATACCATCAAGATGAATGACAACGAATCTGTAGCTCAGCTCCACGCCAGAATTCAGGAGCTGATGAACGACCTACACACCATCGGTCACAAGGTTGAGAACCGTGACCTGATCAGGTATGTTCTTAACGCCTTTCCTAGAAATACTTTGTGAGCATCTATGGTAGATGCGTACAAAGTTTCAAGGGATCTTTCTAAAATCAAGTTAGATGAACTGTTTTCTAAACTAGAATTGCATGAGTAGACTAACTGCACCCTGGCCGATAAAGACATCACTTTTGTTGCAGGTAAAACTGGAAAAATAACGAAGAAGAAGCCTCAACCTGCACTTAAGTCTGATTCAGATTCAGACTCAGAAGACAGGGAGGGAAATCGACCTAAGTTGGTTCGGCTAGCTCGGGACTACTACGAAGAACTAAAAAACCAGACCAACAGAAGGAAAGCCAACCGAAGAAAGGAAGAACCAGCTGAACCCTCAAATGAAAAGAACAAACCAAATGTGACCTGTTACCAATGCAAAAAGAAGGGTCATTACAAGACTGAATGCCCCAATCTAAAGGAAACGAAGAAGACGAAAATGAAGAAGGCCCTTCAGGCAACGTGGGACGAGTCCTCCTCCGAAGAAGAAGAAGAGGCCCCACAGTCGAACCTACTTGCACTAACCGCCTCAGAAGAAATTGAGACCGAGTCAGAATCGGAGCCAGACGACGGCAAACTCACGTTTTCAGAGGATGGCGAAATCATTGTATGTTGTTTTTCTAGAAGTCAGTTAAACGAATTAATTACCTATCTTTTTCGTGACTTGGCGAAAGCCAAACTCTGAGTCAAATCTCTCCGACAGGAAGTAAAACTCCTGAAAGAGGGAGCTGACTCTGGATCCTTAAATGAGAAGGTTTAAGAAGGAACCTCTACTCAAGTTGAAAAACTTGAGAAAGAGAACTCCTCCTTGAAAACTCAAGTCAAGGACCTCAGAACTGCCTTAGAACGATTTACTTCTAGTTCCAAGGGTCTTGACATGATCCTTGGAAAACAGAAGTCGGTTCTAAATCGATCTGGGTTAGGTTATAGAAGTAAGTCTAGACAAAGAATATACTATACTGTACTGAATCAGTCCAGACCTAAAGTTCAGGCATGGGTACCTAAACTGTGCCTGAATAAAGAAACTAGATCAAATCAGTATTGGATCCCCAAGGACAAGATTCACATCTTGTCAAACCATTATCGTGGTTTTAGTCCAGTGTGAGCCAAATTAAAAACAATATTCATAGTTAGATAAATTTCTATTCTTGTTTTTAAAATTGCATGATTGCTTGTTTATTTAATTTCTGCAATTTACCATGCTTAGACTTAGGACTGGTTAGTTTATGGACTGAACTAATTAACTGAAATTTGAACAACCTAGTATTGGGTGGCGGTGAGATGATAATACATTAGGGAAGCCTGTTCTAATAAGGTCAAGTATACTCTACTTGGTCTCTTTAGACTGGTGAAACTAGCCGAAGCTACCTATCCAAGACCGAAACTAGTTAGACCAGAATTTTTCAAGAAATAATCTTGAAAATGAAATTTCATCAAATGGCTTTGTCAAGGAAAGGGTTGATGATCCAATAAGGCTACTGCCAAAGAAGGCCTAGTACCTCGCACAGACCTGGAAGCCAATTTTTGAAATTCAAATTAAAATTATTCTTTGTCAAATTTGAATCTAACATAAATTTTCAGTTAATTGTAGATTCACACATTTTCTCTTAAATAAACTCAAAATCAACTGTTTAATCATGATTCTTCAAATTAATTCTATCTACTAACACCTGTCTCACAAAAACCCATAAGGCAAACGTGATTGACAACTCTAGAATGGGTGAGAGGTTAAAAGTTAACTTAAATAAAATTAAGTTTATCTTTGTACTGTTGTTTAGTACAAACATTAAATTCTGTAGCTTAGAACTAACTTGATTATTGCTTGATTTAAATAATAGTCAAACCATGGTTTAAGCAGTCAAACCATAGTCAAACTAGTCAAACCATGGTCAAAGTAGTCAAACCATGGTCAAAGCAGTCATACCATGGTCAAAATAATTAATCCATGGTCAAATGGTCAAACTAGTCAACAAAACAACAAAGTTGTCAATTCCCACCTAACCCGGGCACCCGTGACTCCTCGGGCGCCCCCCACATCTCTTTCACTTCGTTCAAGGCAGAAAAACTGCCATGTCTCTCTAACTAGGGCGCCCCGGCCCTTGCGGGCGCACCAAGGACCTGTCTAAGACAGCAAAGCTGCTATCCTTTCTGACCAGGGCGCCCGGGTCATCACGGGCGCTGCCGTCCAGCAGTAGGTCACTACCAAACGCAGTAGACACCTATCCCAGGCGCCCAAGCCAATACCTCTATATAAGCCACCCGAATTCCATTCATTTGCCACATCCAAAACCCTTCTCTCTCTAACTCTTTTCCTTCCAAGGCGACCAAGTGACCCTCTTGCTTCCTCAACCGCGACCATGCCTCCCCGAACGGCTACTCGGTATAATTTTTGTTTCATTCTTTTTGTCGCATTTAAAATTACTTTTCTTAATTCCTTTCTTTTAAACGCATGATTCTTATCTTAGAAAACGCCGAGCAAACTAATCAAACCCCAGTACCGAACCTAGCCCACATCCTAGGTTTCCAACCCTAGAACTTTGCAACAAATTTGCTCGAACAATATATAAACCTGAGGTCAAATTCATCATTGACACTAATTGGGTTTTTATGAATAAGCTAAATGATCAAGGAAAAATAGTTAGAAATAAAGCCCGCTAAGTAGCAAAAGGGTTCAGTCAAGTAGAAGGGTTAGATTATGACGAAACATATACCCCAGTAGCTAGACTTGAGTCCATTGGGATGTTATTAGACTTTGCATCCCATAAAGGATTTAAACTCTATCAAATGGATGTAAAGTCGGCTTTTCTAAATGGATTTATTAAGGAAGAAGTTTATGTAGGACAACTCCCTGGTTTTGAGGACTTAGAAAGACCTGACCATGTTTACAAACTCACCAAAGCATTTTATGGACTAAAACACGCACCTAGGGCCTGGTATGAACGCTTATCAACCTACCTAATTTCTAAAGAATTTAATCAAGGACAAATTGACTCAACCCTATTTATTAAAACCTTAGGAAAAGAAATCTTTATTGGCCAAATCTGCGTCGATGACATAATCTTTGGGTCCACCAACTCAAACTTCCTAAAAGAATTTGTTAAAATAATGGAAAATGAATTTGAAATGAGCTTAATTGGTGAGCTCAACTTCTTTCTAGGGTTACAAATTATGCAAACTAGGGATGGAAACTATGTCCGTCAATCCAAATATACTAAGGAGTTAATAAAAAAATTTTAAATGGATAACTCTAAAAGCATAAGTACCCCCATGGCCACAAATGTAAAAATAGATAGTGACCCTGATGGTAAACCAGTATACCTTAAACTTTATAGGAGTATGATTGGAAGTCTACTGTACCTTACATCCAGTAGACCTGATATCCTCTTTGCCGTAGGAATGTGTGCTAGATACCAAACCTGGGCTAAGGAAACACACTTAGCAACCCTAAAAAGAATACTAAGATAAGTTAGGGCACCCTAAATGTAGGGATTTAGTATCCTAGGACCTCAACCTTTGACTTGTTAAGATACTCTGATTCTGACAATGCTGGATGTAAAGAGCACAAGTGGAAGCTGTCAACTATTAGGAAATAGTCTAGTAAGTTGGTGCTGCAGAAAACAACATTGTGTAGCTCTATCCACAACTGAAGCTGAGTATGTAGCCTTAGGAGAGTGTACAGCTCAACTCTTATGGATGATGCACACTCATAAGGACTTCCAGCTTCACTACACCCAAACTCAAGTCTACATTGACAATATAAGCTCAATCAATCTAACTAAAAACCCAATCCAACATTCCAGATCTAAACACATAGAAGTTAAACACCACTTTGTAAGAGATCATGTACCCAGGGGTGAGATAGTCCTTAAGCATGTGGACTCTAAATCTAACTAAGCTGACATATTCACCAAACCCCTACCTGCGTCTGAGTTCAGCTCACTATGAATGCAGTTAGGATTATGCTTGGTAGAATAGGATTACTCTACTTCTGTTTTTAAAAAATAAAAAAAATGGCTTTACTTGATTTTCAAAATCTTTTTGGCATTTCTTTTTAAAATAATTTTTTGACTTAGTTTTTATTTTCAAAAACTACCTCCTTCAAAACTAGGATTTTTTCGCAAATGGACTTAGCCTTGGCCCAAACCCTAGAACTGCATGCACCTATAGATCTAGAAGCCAGCATCTCACAAGCACCTTAGGGTACTTTTCACCGATAACCTAGAATGGGCTGAGATGCTTAGGTCTTTGCCTTAATTCAAGATACTTTAAGTCAGTGCATCTGCAGTAATTGGGGCTCTAAATACAAATTAAATAGTAATCACATTAAGTGTCAAGTTTAGAAAATCTAACTTGAACAGAACACTTAACTTGACTAACCCTAGCGAAAACTACTATTTATAACAGTTAGTAAGTAGCAAATTGGGTTAGACAGGACCGTACAGGGATAATTCAAATTAATTTGGTTTAGTTTATATCATGAATTTGTTCAGTACAACACATTATGCTTTTGCTATATCTTTATGCAATTTTTTACTATATTGCTTTGTTTTTTGATATATGGCAAAGGGGGAGAGATTGGAAAGGAGAGATGATTTCAAAAATTTGTTTTCAAAATTCAAAATTCTCCTTATCCTTTCTTCAAAAAGTACTTAATCAAAATTGCCTTCAAAACTATTTTTTACTATTTTAAAGTACTTGATCTAAGTTGATTCCAAAATTGAGTCTAAGTATTTGACCCAAGCTGTTTTTCAAATATGTTTCTAACTTAAGCATTGTTCAGAATTTTTCTATGTAGTTATTTTCAAACTTCTCTAATAGAAACGTTTCTAAGTATAAACCTTCTAAAGTACTAAAGAGATTGAATTTTTTTTTACTTCAGAAAATGTTTAGAAAATTGTCTAAGTTATTAACTTGAAAATTTTTCTAAGTGTAAAATTTCTAAGTATAAATTTTCAAAGTACCCAACCAAAATTTTTTTTGGAAAATGTTTTCTAAAACGTCTTTTGAAAAATATTCTAAGTGTTGAAAAATTAATTCCATCTTAGACTTAGAAATTATTCAAACCCCACGAATCATTGAAAAACCTAGGGGGAGATTCCTTCCAGGGGAGGAAACTAAACTGCTATTTTACCTGTTTTGATTAACTTAACTTTTTGAACCGGGTTGCCATAAATCAAAAAGGGTGAGATTGTTGGTGTAGACAGCACCCAAGTCGAACCTGGGTTTTGATAATGGCAAAGGGTTCAAAATTTAAGATGTTATCTTTATCTAACATGTTACTTGAGTATGCAGATTAAAGTCATAGCGAAGGACTGCTAGGCACCTAGCGAAGGACTGCTAGGCAACGAAATCCTAAGACTTGGCAAAGGAATGCTGGGCACCTAGCAAAGGGCTGCTAGGAGTCGAAGCCCTAGCGAAGGACTGCTAGGCACCAGGCAAAGGACTGGTTGGTACCGAAGACCTGGCGAAGGATTACTAGGCACCAGGCGAAGGATTGCTAGGCACCAGGCGAAGGACTGCTCGCTACTGAAGACCTGGCGAAGGACTACTAGGCAACTTGCGAAGGAATGCTCGGCAAAAGTCCAACCAGAGAAGCCGGTTGGCAACAAGTAAATTCTCCTAAGAGAAGTAGGTGAGGACGGGTTCCCCGTCGAGGGAACAGTAGGCGTCGGTTCGACCTAGGGCTCCATTTTAGAGACCCAAAGTCAGAACCAAGACAGCTATGACTATAAAATTCACTAACATACTTGCTTTATCAAGTTTGGTACTAACCCTGGATGCAGGACTAAAGGAACGTGTTTCTGCAGCTCAGAACGCCTCAAAGGAGAGGGGTAGCAGCTGGGTCGGGCGCCCGGGAGGTCCCGGGCGCCCAAGGTTAAAGCTAAACAAGAGTTGAGCAAGAAAACACTTCGGAAGCTCACTGGGCAGGGCGCCCCCAAGCTACCGGGCGCCCCCGTGCTCCCGGGCACCCCGGATGCCTCGGGCGCCCTGGGTTCAAGCCAATGAAGCAGATAGAGTTCAAGTCAGCGAGAAGCCAACCGACCAAGTCAATCTGGGCGCCCCCTGCTTCCTGGGCACCTCGTCAAACCTCGAGCCCGATCCTGGAGGGATAAAGGCTGACCGAGAGGTTTGCAGATCGAGTGACACGTGGAGGGCGCCCGCAGGTGCACTATATAAGGGGATCGACCCCCAAGGTTTCTGAGACAACACTTCCAACGCCAATATGCTCTTCGACTCAAGCGCTCTGCTCCGAAAACCTCCCATCTCGAGACTCAAGCGCCGACGACGACCCTCTGCTCCGAAGCACGATCTACACCGGGCGTCGGTATGTTGGGACCGGGTGCATGTTGACAAGGATACGGGTTCATAAATTTTAAAATATTTACGTGCAGCGGAAGAATTAGCATAAATAATTTCTCAAATTATTTTTAACCATGTATCTAGCATGCGACCTTATGATGTGTGGACATGATCATAAATTAAAACTTTGCGGAAAAGTAAACTAATTTACTTAGTACCTCGCGTAACTCGAAGTAAGGGACGAGATCCAACCGTAGCGTCCCTTGGAAGCTCCGCCTCTATTCGCGTCCACGCCGAGTTCTCATCGGGATGACTTCGCAAAGTCATGAGTTTTGTGCCGACGAGAACTACTAGATTCTCTAAAGGCACAACTAGAAGATCAAGAGAGAAGAAAGGAAACTAACCACCAAGAAACGGAATCTAAATTCCGGGAAGGAAGGAGTTGCGATCCGCTTCTTCTTCTTTGGCTCCTCCTTGGTGGATGTTGCTCACGCAAATCCCTTGGAAAGGGAGGGTGGTGCACCGGCCCTAGGTGGAGTGGACGCCGACCCTAGGGTGAGCAAAGGGGCGCCGGCCCTAGGAGGAAAGGAGAAGGAGAAGGAGAGATTAAAAGAGAGAGGGAGAGAATTAATCTCTTGATAACTCAATTGGGAATTCAAGGCTTGCCTTTGGTTCCTTTATATAGTAGCCTCTCCTTTGCCGAGTCTCCCTCTTAACGGAATTTTCATAAGAAATTTATCCTATAAATTTTCTTATGAATTATTCCGTTTAAGCCAAGTTTTATTATAACTAATTTTATAATAAAACAAATACATCTCTCCTTTTATTATGGAATAAATTTTACAAGAAATTTATAAATTTTCTTATTTGGAAAAATCAATTCATAATTGATTTTATAAAATTAAAATAAACCATTTCATGGATCATTTTAATTTCCATAAAAAAGAATAAATTTCTATAAACTTCTTTATATAAATTTCTTTATACAAATTTATTTATCCATAATTTATAAAACAAATCGCGCTAGATTTATTTTATTAATTAAACCAAATTAATTGGTTTCTCCCCCTTGTGGTGGCCGGCCAAAGCAAAGAGGGTTGGCACCCTCTTTGGCCGGCCAAACCAAGCCGATCCCCTCGCGAATTTAACTCATTTAATTCGCCCAATAAGCCTTCAAATGACTTAGCCATTTTAAGCATCCGTTGCGCCTCTGATTAACTCAGATTCGACTTATTTCTCTTGATCGGAAAATCCAATTTTCAACTCATTTTAAATCCCTCGGATTACTTGTAGTGCGTGTGACTAAATAGGCTTTCGATTTATGTTGGCCGTCTATAATTAACCAATTATAGACGATAATGAGTGGCACCTAGTAGTACATCATGACCCCCAATTAATCGAAAGATCAACGGTAGACCTCAGAAGTTATTCTGAAACCCTTCAGCAGCTCTAATGAATCGTGCCCCATTCCCTTCACCATCTTATACCCACTTGGTTCAGGACATGGTCTGTGTGTATCAGTCCCCACTAGGCTGACTACGTCACACCTAGCCCAAGTAGTGTCTTTCTCGTCCTTTGGATTTCTAATTACTCTCATGTATTTAAGAGACTCATACTCTAAACATGACATGCTCTGGCCAGAGGCTTTGAGTAACAATCCGACGATAGGTCTGGGTATACATCTCCTCGCAAGGAGTGGTGAATCCTTTGTAGGCTGTTCAAATATCTTCGGGCATTTCGGCTTATACCCAACCATCCTAAGTCCACACCTCCTTAGAGATGCTTGCTTAAGATGTTAAAGTATAAGTCTTCATGACCAAGATGACTTGAACACCGCAACTCAAAGGAACATCGCACTTAAGCTGCGGTAAGAACTTCACTGACCTGTCTATGTATAGACTACCATGTGAAGTTTTACAGTCAGTCACTCCAATGAACTAGTTCCCTTAACTAGCATCCATGTTTATCTCCGGACATCCCAATGTCACCAGCCAGTGAGAATCAGCTGATTAGAGAATAACCCATGCTAGTCTCAACAGAATTGACAGTGTCCGTTTTTATCAATTCATCGACTAGGGATATTTTCAATACTTCACAATTGCACAAGTAGAGATAATCACTAGTTGTGATCCCATCACAAATTCTCTTATGCTGTGAATTGTATTGCGGACATTCAGTAGATGAGTTTAAGATCCCAATCAAATACACAAATATGTATACTCAAATAGTGAATTTTCATTTATTAAAATAAATATTTATAATCATAAGCCGATTGCCTTAGGATACTTCTCTCATATCACTAACAAACTCCCATTTTGCCTAATGCCAATCGCTACGGTATCCAATACCACAGGCTCTAACATGACCCTCAAACTTGTTCTGAGGTAAGGCATTAGTTAAAGGATCCGCTAAATTCCTTTCAGTGGAAATTTTCTCAATTTGTATATCATTCCTACTTATAATCTCTCTGATCAGATGATAGCGGCGAAGCACGTGTTTGGATCGTTGATGAGACCTTGGTTCCTTTGCTTGTGCAATAGCTCCATTGTTGTCGCAGTAAACCAGCACTGCTTCATCAATGGTTGGAACCACACCAAGTTCGGAGATAAACTTCTTGATCCAGACTGCTTCCTTTGCTGCTTCCGAAGCTGCGATATATTCTGCTTCCGTGGTAGAATCCGCTACGGTGTCTTGTTTGGAACTTTTCCAACTTATTGTGCCTCCATTCAAAGTAAATACGTATCCAGACTGAGATTTGGAGTCATCCTTATCTGTCTGGAAACTGGCATCTGTATACCCACGTATTACCATATCTCCTTCTCCATATATTAGGAACACATCCTTAGTTCTTCTTAAGTACTTAAGGATTGTCTTGACAGTCGCCCAATGATCCATTCCTGGATCCGACTGGTATCTGCTGGTGACGCTCAAAGCATATGATACATTGGGCCTTGTACATAACATAGCATACATGATAGATCCTATCGCGGATGCATAAGGATCTTATTCATGTAAATCCTCTCGTCTTCTGTGTGCGGACACATAGACTTTGAAAGGTTGATCCCATGCCTGATGGGAAGGTAACCTTTATTGGATTCCGACATGCTAAACCTTTTTAGCACTCGGTCTATATATGTAGACTGCGAAAGACCAAGCAACCGTTTTGATCTATCTCTATAGATTCTAATCCCAAGGATATAGGTTGCTTCTCCCAGGTCTTTCATGGAGAAAGTTTTGGACAACCAAATTTTAACTGTCTGTAAGACTGATATATCGTTTCCTATAAGTAATATGTCATCAACATATAATACTAGGAATACGACTGCACTCCCACTAACCTTCTTGTACACACAAGGTTCGTCAGGATTTTGTGAGAAATCAAACTCTTTGATTGTGTCATCAAAACGGATGTTCCAGCTCCTTGATGCTTGCTTCAGTCCATATATGGATCGTCGAAGCTTGCATACTTTGGTTTTATCAACCGATGTGAAACCTTCAGGTTGTATCATGTATACATCCTCAAGCAGGTTTCCATTAAGAAAAGCTGTTTTCACATCCATTTGCCATATCTCATAATCATAATGAACTGCTATGGCTAGGAGCATCCAAATGGATTTAAGCATAGCTACTGGCGAATAGGTTTCGTCATAATCAATTCCTTGTTTCTGACGATATCCTTTTGCCACTAATCTAGCCTTAAAGGTAACAACATTACATTCCATGTCGGTTTTCTTCTTGAAAACCCACTTGCACCCTATGGGCTTAATCCCTTCAGGTGGGTTAACCAAGTCCCATACTTGGTTTTCGTACATGGAATCCATTTCCGACTTCATGGCTTCAAGCCATTTGTCCCTTTCTGAACCTTTCAGAACATCTTTATAACTGATAGGTTCGTCATCGCTTATGAGAAACACGTCGTTTGATTCACTTATGAGAAATCCATATCTCTCTGGAATATTGCGTGTCCTATCAGACCTACGAAGAGGTGGTGTTGTTTTAGGTTCAACTGATAGCTCATCATTATGAGTTATTGGTTGTGGGTCTAGACTAGGTGTCTCTGTGATGTCTATTGGAGTTTCTTGAACTTCATCAAGTTCTAAGCCAATCCCACTGTTTTCTTGTAAAAGAAATTCTTTTTCCAGAAATACAGCATGCCTTGAAACAAACACCTTTTGTTCCAAGGGATGATAGAATTGGTAACCCTTCGTTTCCTTAGGGTATCCAATAAATAGGCATTTATCAGACATAGCATCTAATTTGTCTGATACAGTCTGCTACACATAAGCAGGACAACCCCATATCTTAAGGTGAGTTAAGTGGGGTTTCTTACTTTTCCATGTCTCATATGGAGTAGTAGAGACCACCTTGGTCGGGACTCTGTTTAGCAAGTAAACAGCTGTCTTAAGTGCATAGCCCCAAAAGGATTTTGGAAGAGTTGCATGATTCATCATTGACCTAACCATGTCCATCAAGGTTCGGTTGCGCCTCTCAGATACACCATTATGTTGTGGTGTATACGGCGGAGTCCATTGGGACAATATCCCATTGTCCCTAAGATAATCTTGAAACTCTTGACTTAAGTATTCACCACCCCGATCGGATCTAAGTATTTTAATACTTTTGCCAAGCAGTTTCTCTACTTCATTTCTGAAGTCTTTGAATTTCTCAAAAGCTTCAGATTTGTGTTTCATCAAGAACACGTACCCGAATCGTGAGTGATCATCGATAAAGGTGATGAAGTAGCTATAGCCTCCTTGTGCAAGAGTTGACATTGGTCCACATACATCAGTATGTATTAGACCAAGCAATTCTCTCACTGGATTACCTTTTCCGGAAAAGGGTAATTTGGTCATCTTGCCTTTTAAGCATGATTCGCATGTATCAAATGAATCGGGTTCAAAATATTCCAAAATTCCACATCGGTGTAATTTGGTCATGTGTTTCTTACTTACATGGCCAAGACGACAATGCCACGTGTAGGAGTCTATTCGATTATCTATTCTAGCTCGTTTGTTGCTAACTTCGATATTGAAAATGTCACCGGATAAATCTAACGTGTAGATACCATTGCACAAAGTTCCATTTCCATAAAGAACGCCATTTAAAGTTATGTAACAACAATTGTTACTAAAAGTTAAATGACAACCCTTTTCATTCAAACATGAAATAGATACAATGTTCTTTATTAACGAAGGAACAAAATAACAATTATCCAATTCTAAGACACGTCCAGTAGGGAGCTTCAGCAAATATGTTCCGATGGCAACAGCAGCAATCTTTGCTCCATTTCCAACTCGAAAATCCGCTTCTCCCTTAACGAGTCTTCTTCTATTCCTTAGCCCCTGTATGTCATTACATATATGTGAGCTACACCCAGTATCAAGTACCCAGGTATTTGAGGAAATAGAGTGACATTCAATAACGAAGATACCTGAAGAGGATGGGGCATCAGATGCCTTCTTCTTCAAGGACTCAAGATAAACCTTACAGTTTCTTCGCCAGTGACCCTCCTTGCCACAATGATGGCAAGTTCCTTTTGGTGTTTTTTCAGTCATTTTGGCCTTTTTCTTCTTTCCTTTATTCTGTTCTTTGGCCTTCCTTTTAAAACCTTTCTTCGAGGAACCAACTAACAGTCCCGTCTTTTGATCCTGCTTTACAGAAGGCTCTACAGTCTTCAGCAGGTTGAGCAACTCAGGAATGGTAGTCTCCAGCTTGTTCATCCGATAGTTCATCACAAATTATGAATAACTTTTGGGCAAACAATTCAGAATTAAGTCAATACTTAGTTCATGATCCATTGCAAAATCGAGTGTGCTCTGTCGCTCAATGTACCCCAACATCTTTAACACAAACTGTGAGGCAGAAGTGCCTTCCTGCATCCTAGAGGTGAAGAGGAGTCTGGAGACTTCGAACCTTTCGGATCTCGCCTGCTCTTCAAACAACTCATGAAGATGGAAGATGATGGTATAAGCATCCATATGCTCATGCTGCTTTTGCAGCTCAGGTATCATAGAGGCTAGCATGATGCAACTTGTAAGTTCAGAATCGGTCACATGTTTCTGATAGGCCACTAACTGGTCTGGAGTTGCATTTTCTGGAGGACGGCTAGGAAGTTGGTCTTCAAGGACATAAGCAAGCTTCTCTGGCTTGAGGACTATCCTCAGGTTTCGAAGCCAGTCCATGAAGTTTGGCCCAGCCAGTTTATTGGTGTCCAAAATGGAACGCAAATTCAGAGAAGACATGATCGAGTGATTAACATAGAAATACAAATTGAGCTTATGTGAGAAGAATGATAAAGAATGTATCAACATACATTAATAAAATCCTATTTATTTTTTCAAATTGAATAACCCTTTTTATCAATTCGGGAGATCGTAGGAACATCTCCAAATAGTTTGATATCCAACCATAGATAAGAACAACCATGGTTGTGGCCATCAAGTTTTTCTTAGCTATGAAGGTAGGTAATTATACCGATTACATATCACATATATGTAACTATCACTTTATGCTATCAACTAATTGAATGTTTGCATAAATCATTGGGTTGTTAACTCATTAACAAGTATGCAACATTATACATAGCACCCAACTGTACCTCTCTTTACATCGACCTTGGCTGTGGCACAACAAATCGATGCTCCAAGCTTAAGGCTGACCCATTAATCGAGAAATAGTTTTAATATGGTTGGAGCTCATTCAACCGTTTAGTCAGGCTTGGATGTGTCCAACAACCAAAACTAAGGATTGACCTCTGACTCTAACTATATTATTCATAAACTAATTCCATGGTTTGAACATGTTGAGGTTCAAACCGGGCATGGATGTGTCTATCAACCCAAACGAGAAACAAAACTCCGATTTTAACCATATTAATGGAAGGTGTTGGCCTTAATATTTTGTAAGGGGTTTTTGGGTCTCATCCTTTCTTTTCTAATCACATTCATGACATATAATCATGTCATGACTAACGATTTCCTTAATAAAGTATGTATGTGACTTAATTTATCAAGTCTCATTAATTGAATTAGGAACCGGATTTCCTAATTCTAATTTCATACTTTATTAAAGGAATTGTTTTGGGAAACAATTTCCTAAATTGTCTTAATCAATTTCGGAAATAATATGTTTTAAGACTTTGATTTCTCTAAATCAAATCTTATTAAATTAAGAGACAATTCCCTTAATTCAACTACATATTATTTTCATGAAAATCTCATTTAAGAAAACTCTATAGGAAACCATTTTCCTAATTAATTTTGGAGACAACAATATGTAAGAGCATCACCTCTTAAATCATATTTTATTCATGGATTTAATTAATTACAATAAATCATTTTCTAAGGGTGGCTCCCCGAGGCTCAAATACCCAAAGAGAAGTAATTTGTCGTAAATCCAATTTGGTCCGCTTCGGAAGCGTAACCAAATTAAACATGACAATTTCATTTAAAATTGGGAAATTAAATTACAACAACTAACTTTAAATTGGACGGCTCCCCGAGGCTCAATCCAAAATAAAGAATTTTGTTGTCAATTTAAAAACTAATTCAAATTTAATTGTCAATTAATTGTCCATAAATTTGTCTAGACTCTCTTGAAAGAAAGTGCCCAAAATTGCGAGATTTCATAATAGGTTTTCAGAATAATTGTAAGTTTTTGGTACAAAGAAAACTTACATATTTCCAAAATTTGAAAATTTCTAAAATAGAAAATTTTTCAAAATTGGAATGTTTCCAAAGATGGGAAGTTTTCACAATTATTATAAAATTTCATAAACTAGAAAATTTTAAAAGTTTGTGATATTTCATGAGGATTTCCAAACTTTGAAATTCCTAAATCTAAAATTTATTATAATTGGAAAGTTTCCATAATTGAAAAATTTTCCAAAATTGAGATCATGACAAAGTTTTCCACAAAACAATTATATGATTATGTCGAACACTAACCGGCTCTGATACCACTGTTGGGACCGGGTGCATGTTGACAAGGATACGGGTTCATAAATTTTAAAATATTTACGTGCAGCGGAAGAATTAGCATAAATAATTTCTCAAATTATTTTTAACCACGTATCTAGCATGCGACCTTATGATGTGTGGACATGATCATAAATTAAAACTTTGCGGAAAAGTAAACTAATTTACTTAGTACCTCGCGTAACTTGAAGTAAGGGACGAGATCCAACCGTAGCGTCCCTTGGAAGCTCTGCCTCTATTCGCGTCCACGCCGAGTTCTCTTCGAGATGACTTCGCAAAGTCACGAGTTTTGTGCCGACGAGAACTACTAGATTCTCTATGTATCGCCCGCTTTTTTTTTATTCGTTCCATAAAGCGGCATTACGTTAACATGAGTAGGGCAGGTGGACATCATAATGCAGCGGAAAAATTTAATCTTACACCTACATGCACCTACTACCATTCCTAACATCATGACATGGGAACATGACATATTAACTTCATACTTAGCATCATATCATGTCATACTTAGCATCATGTCATACTTAGCATTATGTCATAGAGTCACATAAGTCATCATTCAAGCACATAAATAGTAATGGTAAAGTTCTATCATAAGACGAGCAACCACATTGTTTCTTGGCCAAGTCACTACCACACACATGCTTTATTGCCCTCCTGCTGCTTCCTTACTGTCCCCTTGTGTGATCTGCGGTATAAGGAAATAAGACTATAAGCACACAGGCTTAGTAAGACTCTTTCCTACTCACTAAAATCATTCATCACTTAATAATGAGCACATGAAACATTTACATACTTGGTGCTCTACTTAGAACATCAGCATTTATGATCACTTAGCATATATTTGACATGGCATGAACATAAACATAATAAACATTCGTAGCATAGCATAAACCTAAACATGATAAACATTCGTAGCATGACATAATACTTGGCATAAACATGACATTATAAACATTCGTAGCATGACATAATACTTGGCATCAACATAGACATGATAAACATTCGTAGCATGGCATAAACATAAACATGATAAACATTCGTAGCATGGCATAAACATAAACATGATAAATGTTCGTAGCATGACATGATACATGGCATAAACATAAACATAAAGAGACATTCTTAACATGCATGAAACATGGCATAACATAAACATAAAGCATATAACATGGTTCTTAACATAACATGAGCATAGCATGGTCCTTAACATAACATAAGCATAGCATGGTTCTTAACATAACATAAGCATAGCATGGTTCTTATCATAACATAAGCATAGCATGGTTCTTATCATAACATAAGCATAACATGGTTCTTAACATAACATAAGCATAGCATGGTTCTTAACATAACATAAGCATTGCATAGTTCTTAACATAGCATAAGCATAGCATGGTTCATATCATAACATAAGCAAAGCATGGTTCTTATCATAACATAAGCATAAGTGCATATCATGAATGGATGCATGAGTCAAATGCATATACATAAGGATGCTTAACTTTTAAAATCATACTTTTAAATACTTAAACATAATCATAACATCATTGGGGGTCCCCGGCTTATACCACATACATACATCATAAGCGCGCATCCCTAAGTAAATACGAGGTAGCGAGCCCCGACCTACTCGGGTAAGGACAGCATAGTCGGTAGTCCCAGAACCGGGGCGTTCTTAAGGTGCCCATCCCTGTTGCACAGCTTCGGTAGTGCCAGAACCGTGGACAGCATAGTCGGTAGTCCAGAACCGGGGCGTTCTTAAGGTGCCTATCCCTTGGACCCATACTTCGGTCCAGTACAAGCCCATTCATAAAGTAAAATACTTCATATGCTTCATCATTCATACATCATGGCATGCATCTTTATTCATAAAACATGGCATGCATCTTCATTCATAAATATAACATATGTAACGACCAGGCCTTTCTACCGGCCCATTTACCGGTCCTCATGATCGTCGTACCGTCGACCATCGACCGTGCCGTTATTCATAAACATGGCATGCATCTTTATTCATAAAACATAGCATGTACTTTCATTCATAACATAGCATGCATCTTATTCATAAAACATAGCATGTACTTTCATTCATAAACATAACATGCATCTTCACTTATAAACATAACATGCATCTTCATTCATAGAACATGGCCTACTTACATAAACATCATTCTTATTTCTAGTGCTTGCATGATCATGGCATATAAGGTAAGCATTGCATTATATTCATTGAACATGACATGTTTGCATAGACAATTATCCTACTCCATAGGGTTTGCATGATCTTGCCATATATAAGGTAAACATTGCATTTCATACATAAGCATGGTATTCATCCTAAGCATACATAAGTAGGACTTCCATAAACATACTACCTACCATTCAAGTGCATGGCATAGAACACAAGACATTCATAAATAAACCCTATTAAGCGTGGCATCCAATCATAAACATAGAACATAAAATATGGTGCTTAGGGTTAGGGGTATAGGTAACTTAATTTCTACCACATGCTTGAACCTTTATATATACTTCATAAATAAGTATAAACCATCATTCATCAAACCCTAACTCCTCCCACATCCTATTTACCTTGCTTGGCCGAAACCTATAAGGAAGGGTTCCATCATTCAATTAACATGTAAGATAGCATAAGGTAAAGAAACAACCATACATTACCTATAAGACCATAGGAAGCCATTAGGGCTCATAATTAGGGTTATCCCTAACCTTTAGCCCTCCTTCTTAGGGCTGGTCGAAACCCTACAAGTCCATGGGTGCATGGAAAAATTCCATAAAATCCCCAATCAAACATTAAACACCAACATACCCTACCATAGTAGTCATTAGGGCCCTTACTTGAGGTAAGCCATAACTTCTTGCCCTAGAACCTTCTTGGCCGAAACTTACAAGGGTCACAAGACCTTGTGAAAATTCACACAATTCACTTTAAGCCTCCTTTTGGATCATGGGGATACCCAAAGTACATACTTGAAAGGTTAAGCCCTTTCCTAACCAAAGAATCATGGTGAGAGTCCCAAACCTTAAGGGGTCTTTAAGGTACTCCAAAAATTTCCCAAAAATTATATTTATTCCATATTCATCATGATAACACATTAGAAAACATGAGAGGGATTTTTTTAACATTCCCTTAGACCCAAATCCCTTGGTGGCCGAAACCTATAAGGTTAGGTTCATGGGTTTTCTTTTTTTTTCCAACATAAAATCGCATACAAGACTTCTATATCATGTAAAACTTCAAGAAAAGTCATTGTACCACAGGTGAGGGAGTCTTACATTGGTTGATCTTGATTATAGACCTTATATTTGGGAGAAGGATGAAGATCTTGTTGCTTCTTAACCACCCCTAGCCTTTGTACCCTTGTAAAAGCCTTGGATCTTGGTGATGGAGCCTTAGGTGACCTTTTCCAAGGGAGAATCCCCTCTTGGGATTTCGGCTAGAATGAGGGAGGAGGAAGAAGAAAGTAACTCCCATGCCCCCTCTTTATAACACATTAGGGAGGGTAAGTGAAGAGTCATGGTGTCTCTTCATTTTCCTTAAGCCTTAACTATAATCCATTTCATTTCCTCATAGCACTCCCTTGCTAGGTGAATTGGTTAGAGCATGCATGGTTGTAGAAGAGGTCCAAGGTTCAATTCTTGGTGCATGCACTAATTTTTTTATTTTATTTTCTATAATTTCGAAAATTCCTTAAAAATTCCCCCATAATTATGCTAAAATTCCTAATTAAAATTTTTTTTATATTTATATTAAATTCTACCTAATTAAAACCCATTTTTGGAGCCCATATAGGGCCCATTAGTATTTAACTTCTCCATTTAAATAGGAAACCATGTTAAAACTCACCCATAATTATACTAATATTCCTAATTAAAATTCATTTATATTTATATTAAATTCTACCGAAAATCTCCTAATAATCATGGTACTAGAAAAGCCCATATAAGGCCTATTAGTACTTAGTTTCTCAATTTAAATGAGAAAAATCATCAATTTCTAGGCTAAGGTTCGTACTAATATCTCTAGGTCCCTCGGAAAATTATCTAGACATGATCAATATTTTAAAGAAAATATTGAGAGAATTTTCCGGGTCGATACACTCTAAAGGCACAACTAGAAGATCAAGAGAGAAGAATGGAAACTAACCACCAAGAAACGGAATCTAAATTCCGGGAAGGAAGGAGTTGCGATCCGCTTCTTCTTCTTCTTCTTTGGCTCCTCCATGGTGGATGTTGCTCACGCCAATCCCTTGGAAAGGGAGGGTGGTGCGCCGGCCCTAGGTGGAGTGGACGCCGGCCCTAGGGTGAGCAAAGGGGCGTTGGCCCTAGGAGGAAAGGAGAAGGAGAGGGAGAGATTAAAAGAGAGAGGGAGAGAATTAATCTCTTGATAACTCAATTGGGAATTCAAGGCTTGCCTTTGGTTCCTTTATATAGTAGCCTCTCCCTTGCCGAGTCTCCCTCTTAATGGAATTTTCATAAGAAATTTATCCTATAAATTTTCTTATGAATTATTCCGTTTAAGCCAAGTTTTATTATAACTAATTTTATAATAAAACAAATACATCTCTCCTTTTATTATGGAATAAATTTTATAAGAAATTTATAAATTTTCTTATTATGGAAAAATCAATTCATAATTGATTTTATAAATTTAAAATAAACCATTCCATGGATAATTTTAATTTCCATAAAAAGAATAAATTTCTATAAACTTCTTTATATAAATTTCTTTATACAAATTTATTTATCCATAATTTATAAAACAAATCGCGCTAGATTTATTTTATTAATTAAACCAAATTAATTCGTTTCTCCCCCTTGTGGTGGCCGGCCAAAGCAAAGAGGGTTGGCACCCTCATTGGCCGGCCAAACCGAGCCGATCCCCTCGCGAATTAAACTCATTTAATTCACCCAATAAGCCTTCAAATGACTTAGCCATTTTAAGCTTCCGTTGCACCTCTGATTAACTCAGATTCGACTTATTTCTCTTGATCAGAAAATCCAATTTTCAACTCGTTTTAAATCCCTCGGATTACTCGTAGTGCGTGTGACTAAATAGGCTTTCGATTTATGTTGGCCGTCTATAATTAACCAATTATAGAACGATCATGAGTGCCACCTAGTAGTACATCATGACCCCCAATTAATCGAAAGATCAACGGTTGACCTCAGAAGTTATTCTGAAACCCTTCAGCAGCTCTAATGAATCATGCCCCATTCCCTTCACCATCTTATACCCACTTGGTTCAGGACATGGTCTGTGTGTGTCAGTCCCCACTAGGCTGACTATGTCACACCTAGCCCAAGTAGTGTCTTTCTCGTCCTTTGGATTTCTAATTACTCTCATGTATTTAAGAGACTCATACTCTAAACATGACATGCTCTAGTCAGAGGCTTTGAGTAATAATCCGACGATAGGCCTGGGTATACATCTCCTCGCAAGGAGTGGTGAATCCTTTGTAGGCTGTTCAAACATCTTCGGGCACTTCGGCTTATACCCAACCATCCTGGGTCCACACCTCCTTGGAGATGCTTGCTTAAGATGTTAAAGTATAAGTCTTCATGACCAAGATGACTTGAACACCGCAACTCAAAGGAACATCGCACTTAAGCTGCGGTAAGAACTTCACTGACCTGTCTATGTATAGACAACCATGTGAAGTTTTACAGTCAGTCACTCCAATGAACTAGTTCCCTTAACTAGCATCCATGTTTATCTCCGGACATCCCAATTGTAACGCCCCAAATTTTTGGGCTTGTTTTTCTTTTCTCATTGCAATTGTACGACTTTATTTGATAAGAAATAAAAGTCCCAATATGTGATTTCATGAAACCCCTATATGCGATTGCATAAATTTTAATTGATGATTTCATGTGATTGCATAAGAGTATGATTTCATGTGATTACATTATGATGTGATTATGCAAAATGTGAAGTATGTAATTTCATGATTGATTATAAGATTTGATTAAGAAGGATTATGAAATTACATAAGGAGTGAAATGTGATTCATGAATCACATATGTGATTTCATGAATTCGAATTCATGAAATCATATGGAATGGAATGGGCTTAGTGGGCTTATGCTTGATTAAAACCAAGAGGAGCAAAAAATGTGCTCTCACCAAGGATTGAACCTTGGTACTCTTGGCAAGCAAAGCCTTGAGGAGTAGACTTGGTGACCATCTCACCAGGGGAGAAGATGTTGAGAAGGAAGTAGGGAAATCCTTGTTAAGGGTTAGGGAAGGTGAAGAGGTGGAAGAAAACTCTTGGTGAAACACCCCTTGGTGAAAGGGTGCTTAGTGAAGAGGCACCATGCCTCTTCACTAAGTATAAAAGGGGGAGGAGAGTGTGAGAGCACAATCACTCATTCCCTCCTCTTGCTATTGCCGAGAGCCCCCTTCCACTCCTCCCTCCAAACACTAATCTTCCTCCCCTCCCCCAAGTGGCCGAAAGCCACCTTCTTCTCCCCTTCTCCACCGAAGCCAAGCAACACTCTCCCCTTGTGGTTGCCGAAACCCAAGGTTAGGGTTGACATTCCCTAAACTCCCTTGAGTACCTCTTGCAAGACAAGGAGCATTCAAGGATCTCAAGGGCAAGGACCAAGGGCACCATCCCTCCAAGTTAAGGGTACCATCCCTCCAAGTTAAGGGTACCATCCCTCCAAGTTAAGGGTATACCCTAAGGATTTAGCGAAAAAGGTAAGTGCCCCTCGCCTGTAGCATAATTGTTTGCGAATAAGTTGCATGATGTCCTCTAAAGTTTCGGCCACTACCCTAACCAAGGGTTAGGGTGTGCCATATGCTACTACATGTTTGATTAAATGCTACATAATGTATGGAATGTTGTATGATAAATTCTTGATGACATGTATGTTTCGGCCAACCCTAAACTAGGGTTAGGCCTTGGACAAAACCCCATGCTATGATTGCTTCCATGATGCTTGATATGATTATGAGGAAATACAACTCAATGCAAGAGGTCCAACCTCTTTACAACATTCGGCCAACCCAAGAATAGGGTTAGGTCCTAAACCTATTTACATGCCATGCTACCCTAATGAATGCTTATGATATTGCATGCTTTGAATGACATGAACCATGCTTGTATGATCTAGGAAAGTGAAGAATGCATGATGATGATTTTCGGCCAAGGGAACCCTTGGACCTTATTTATGTTCACTTTTCATGAAAGCATGTTATACTATGATATGAATGAAATGCATGAATGAATACCTATGTAATGCATAAATAGTTATCATGGATTATGAGTTTATGTATGATGAAGGCTAAGGCCTAAAGTAATGCTCCCTTG
The DNA here is from genome assembly GCA_024364735.1 of Boesenbergia rotunda. Classification (NCBI taxonomy): domain Eukaryota; kingdom Viridiplantae; phylum Streptophyta; class Magnoliopsida; order Zingiberales; family Zingiberaceae; genus Boesenbergia; species Boesenbergia rotunda. The sequence continues at coordinate 2,720 of JAGFNQ010007023.1, read as the reverse complement.
AAAGGAAGGGACTAAGAGCATGCTTAAAAAGGGAAATGTACATGATAACTATGTTACTTTATGATTGGCTTGTACCACAAACTCTTAAATGAGTTCATGATGGGTCCTAGGCTGAAGGACTTTTTGAGAAGGCCTAGAGACCCCCAGGCTGAAGGATTTTCAAGAAGGCCTAATAAGGAACCCTTCTAGGTCAAGGCTAGCTACCTTGTGCCTAAATAGGGTTCATGTGCACAAAACTAAGGGTACAAGCCGGGGCCCCCAAAAGATGACTATGTTATATTCAAGTACTATGTATATGTTTTCAAAAGGAAATCTTTTCATGAAATTACTATGCTCACTATGTCTACCATGCTTAATGATCCCATGTCTTTACACGTTATGTTTACCATGCTTAATGACTTCTATGCTTAACATGTTATGCTTCTATGCTATACTTGATATGCTTACGAATTGACGACGTTTTGTGAGTAGGACAAGGCCTTACTAAGCATTGCTTATAGTTTTAGTGTTCTTATGCTACAGGACACTAACTAAGGAAGCTGCAGGAAGAAGAGCAAGGGAAATGTGATAGTGACGGTGGATTAAAGATCTTGCTCGCTCTATGTTTTGTTTTCAATTTTGAAACCTAAGGATGTTATACACCTTCTTCTGCACACTACTCTAAGATTGCTCTTATGTTTGGCATTACTCTACTTCATGATAAGTTTTTGCTATACTTGTGAACATATGATGTCTCCATCTTGACTGTATGGATACACCACTCTATTCGATTATGCTAAAGTAGTTGATATGATACTTCCCTCATAACATTCTATCTTGTTTATGCTCATGATCCACTAAAACTCTATCATACTTGCCATGCCTAGTTATGCTTAGATCACTTATGATATTCGGCCATCACTTGCTGGTTTGAGTCCTCTCATGTTCAACACCCTTATGCTCCCCATGTTGCATGCCACGATCATGTTAAAACCTTCCATATGTTTAGATCCTTACTTGTCAATATTGTATCATGCGCATGGACACCACATACTTTATGCATTTCATGAAACTTGCTCCTAAATGCTATAATGCCCATACATGTTTCGGCCTACTCATGTATAAAATTTGTTTTTAAACCCTAGGCTTCATGCTCTCACGTACAAGCATGATCTACATGCTTTCAAGTCTTATGCTTCCGCTCTTGTATGATCGCATGCATCTAAAGCTTAGATGGAAATGAATACATGAAGTAGTCATGTTAACATTACGTGAATGATGTTATGCTTCCGCTATATGATGCATAAAGTAGTATAAATATAAGCATTAGTAAAGATGTTATGAATGTTAAAGTAACGCCACAAATCCTTAGAGGATTTAGGGCGGGACTTTACAGTTGGTATCAGAGCAAAGTCTACCTCACCACTATCACACTCCTCAAAGCTCTCAACCTGCTGCTTCCAAGTAAGATTCTAAACCTACTTTTTCTTTTATGCTTGGTAATATGTGCATGCATGGATATAGGAATAACCCTTACCTTATACTAGTCCTATCTCTTATGAAGATGGCTAGAAGACGTAGTACCCGTCTTAACGGGACTGCCCCTCCACCACTCACTGAGACGGCGCTACCACCGCGCAATGAGACTGTACCCCCTCCAGATCTGGCGCATGTAGTGACAGAACTACAACGCCAGATCACGGAACAACAACTGATCATCACTAATCTGATGGGTCAGCAAGGGAACCCTACCACACCACCGTCGGTAAACCAGACAGTCATCCCAGACGCAACCCCGGTTACGCCAACTCCGCCAGTCGCCCCTGCCGCGGTAGCCCGACCCGAGGCTTACCTCATCCAATGGCAAAGGCTAAAACCGGAAAGTTTCTCCGGTGCTGGTGAACCCTGGGACGCGCAGGCCTGGTTCAAAACGATAGAAAGCACCATGGAATTGCTCGACTGGCCCGAGCAAGAGAAGGTCAAATGCGCATCATTCTGCCTCTCGGGAGATGCGCGCATGTGGTGGGAAAAGATAAAGAACAAGCGCCAGGTGGCCCAGATGACATGGAAGGACTTTGAATCGGAGTTCTTCGAGGAGTTCTTCCATCTGCGAGTCACCAACCGACATTTCGACGAGTTCACCGAGTTCCGACAAGGCGGACTAACGGTCAGCGAAGCAATGATGAAGTTCAATCGACTAGCCCGCCTTTGCCCGGAGCTAGTCAGCACCGAAAGAGAAAAGGTCAGACTGATGATAAAAATGCTGCGGCCTGAAATTGCCCTAAATGCGGCCGGCGGACCCCACCGGCCACAAACCGCGGAAGAACTATTCAGCAGCGCCCTGACTGCTGAGCACTTTCTGAATAGCATCAAGCAGCAAAAGAAGATGCTGACTGACAACCAGAACCAATTCCAAGCCGGAGGTCAGAAGCCTCAGAGTAGCCATGGGAAGGGGAACCACAAGGGCAAAAGAAAGAACGACTCAAAGGATGGTCCCCCCACCAAGCAACCCAAGTCTGAACTCTGCTCTACCTGCGGCAAGCAGCCCAGGAGCTTGCCTCCTGGGGACGAACAATGTTACAACTGCGGCCGGCCGGGACACAGAGCCCGCGACTGGCCGCTCCAAGAAGCGGACATCACCCCAATCGCAAGCACCACAGCCCGCAGTAGCGCCACCGGCTACAACTAATGCAAGGGTTTTCTCATTATCTAAGGAGACGCAGCCAACGCGACGAACGTGG
>JAGFNQ010007022.1:0-51524 GCA_024364735.1 Boesenbergia rotunda | reverse complement strand
CGCCTGAAAAGCTGAAATTCAGATTCGAAGCCTTGTTTCAAAACTCCACCAAACATATAGTTTCAAGCCATACAAACACAACACATTTCTATACTCTATACTAGTTTCCTAAACATTTTAGCCAATCAAAACAACTTCATAAACTCGAAATTAGGACTTTTACGAGATTTAGCAAGTCATGAAAATCTATTTAAACTTTTAACTAGAGTTTGTACCAAACTTAACTTCTAACCATTTAAACTCATTCCCCAAGTTCTATAACATCACTAAAGCATTATGGAATATGAATGCAACTTTTCTAAGCATAATTGAGCAATAAAACTTAATTCAAAGGGAAACTAGCACTATCTTGGCACATGCATCAATAACTCCAACAAAGTATCAATATTTCAAACTACTCACACTTCTACTCATCCAATACAATCATAAGGTATGTATGCTAAATGAAATGACATGGAATCTTTACTTGTGATCTTAAGACATGCAAAATATCTAAAACGTAATTACTTGATAAATTCTATATAAGATAACTTAAAATAGAGTCTATAACAAATGTATTTTGAGTCTTTTATTTATCTTGTCCCAAGGACCTCTCCAAGGTCAGCCACCACACACGCTTTGCTCAGCACCGCCTCGTCGCCTGCCTTCAGAATGCTTGCCTTTACCTTTATCTGCAGTAAGAGGAATGCAACTATAAGCAAAAGCTTAGTAAGTACTATCTATCACAAAATCTCGAAATGTGCAAACATGCTTTTAACCAATTGAAATCACATGAGATACTTTTATGCTTGAAAGAAACACTAAGAAACATGTATACTCAAAACATGCATACTCAAGCATAATAAATCTCAACTTACTTGTTCTTGGCTTAACTTGAAACTTTAGCAATTCTTTAACTTTAAATCTTTCTTTAACTTTTAGAAAACTTTTTAATCTTTAGAAAACTTTGCTAAAGCATATACTTGAAAATAATAGCTCACTTGGATCCACTTAAGACGTAAGTACATCTTATGCGCGTTCCCTAAAAGGTTGGGGTAGCGAGCCACCAATCCTAATAGAGCAGACCTTGGTCTACCAGGGCCAAGACCTTGGAATTGGACACCTGGATTTCTTTAACGACGCCCTTAGGACGCCGGGTACTGGCCTTGGAAATAAAATACTTACTTTCTTATTTTGAATGCCTTGACATTTTACGAGCACCTTGTGTGCTCAAATCCCTAAGTCTTGACTTTTGGGGATTTCTTAAGGCCTTGGCCTTTTCTTTTTCTTATCTTTATCTTCTTTTCTTTTTCTTATAGCTTTTCTTAGACCCTAACTCATATAGGGTAATTAATTAACTCATACAAGCATGAATTAAACTAGGGTTACATGCATAAATCACAATCTAATGGAAAATCGCATTTTTAACTTTCTAACGGGAAAACTTGCGGAAAAACCGCCTCATACCGCAGGTGAGCAGTACTTACATTGATTTCTTGGACTTACGACCGAAATTGGCGTTAGTGTTCCGGAGAAACTCGGAGTCTCGGAGATTTCTTCGGCCTACGCGTTCTCCTCGTCGAGACGAACACAACGCTCCGCTCTCCTTGATCCCTCCTTGGCCGGCGCCCCTTGGAAGAGGAGGGAAGAGCTTGGGCGTGCGCACAAGAGAGGGAAGAGGGCGGGTGCGTGTGTCGCGCGGCTAGGGTGGGGAAAAGAAAACCCAAAAATCTAATTTCCTCTCTTTAATCATCTATTTATACTATCATTATGGAAAAAAATGTAACTACTCTATAAATATATTTCTCTCCATCTTCTGTTGTGCTTGAAACCCTAGCCCAGCCGGTCACGCGCGCGCCCTTAAGGGCTGGCTCTTCCGGTGGTCACGAGTTCGAACCCCCTGCTACCCTTTAAAGTTTTTCCTTTTTTAAAAATACTAAACGGACTCGGAAAATTCCATAAAAATATTCTAAAAATTCCTAAAAATATCTAGAATATTTCTAAAACATTTTTAAACAGTTCTAAGGACTTTAAGGACTTAAAATGGAAATTTTGGGGCGTTACAATCCCCCATACCTTATGAAAAGTTCGTCCTCGAACTTAAAATAGTTCTGGATATTTTTCTCTCATGTCGTCTTCACGTTCCCAAGAAGCCTCCTCATGCTTTTGATTCTGCCAGATGACCTTCACTAGTGGTACTTCTTTATTTCATAATCTTTTAACTGCTTTGTCCACTATCTGTGTCGGTCTGCTCTCATAGCTAAGATCTTCTTGGATCTGTACTGACTGAGGCTGAATCACTTGGCTAGGGTCGTGAATACACTTCTTTAGCATAGAGACATGAAAGGTACTGTGGATAGCTGACATATCCTCTGGCAAGTCCAACTCATAGGCTACCTTCCCAACTCTCTTTATAATCTTGCAGGGTCCTATGTAGCGAGGACTCAGCTTGCCCTTTTTGCCAAATCTCATCACTCCCTTCATAGGAGCGACCTTGAGAAATACTGAATCTCCAACTTGGAATTCCAGTGGCCTACGCCGTGTGTCAGCATAACTTTTCTGTCTACTCTGGGCAGTCTCAATCCTCTGGCGGATCGTCTGGATAGCCTGAGTGGTCTTATCTATAAGCTCAGTCTGGCCGCCTAGTCCTGACTCCATCTCTTTCTTCTCACCAGCTTCTTGCCAACATATGGGTGATCTGCATTTCCTGCCATACAATGCCTCATAAGGTGCCATCCTGATGGTGGCCTGATAGCTATTGTTGTAGGCAAACTCAGCTAAGCACAGAAATTTGCACCAACTGCCTTTAAAGTCCAACGCACAAGTCCTGAGCATGTCTTCTAAAATCTGATTTACTCTCTCTGTTTGTCCATCTGTCTGGGGATGGAAAGCTGTGCTGAACTGAAGTCTGGTGCCTAGGGCGTCCTGAACACACCTCCAAAAATGGGAGATGAACCGCCCATCTCTGTCAGAAACGATCGACTTCGGAACTCCGTGAAGTCTGATTACTTCTTTCACGTACAGCTGTGCTAACTGCTCTACCGAATGCGATAACTTGATGGCTAGGAAGTGGGCAGACTTGGTCAATCTATCCACTATCACCCAAATTGCATCGTGTCCATGGGTGGTTCTTGGAAGACCTGTGATAAAGTCCATGGATATTTCTTCCCACTTCCACTCTGGAATGGGAAGTGGCTGTAGAACTCCTCCTGGTCTCTGGTGCTCTGCCTTGACTCTCTGGCAGATCAAGCAGGTACTGATATATCTGGCCACGTCTCGCTTGAGTCCAGACCACCAGAAGCTTTTCTTTAAATCTTGGTACATCTTGGTAGAACCAGGATGCATAGAGTATGGGGTACTGTGGGCCTCTTCTAGAATATTCTTTCTTAGTTCCTCATCATTGGGGACGCAAAGGCGGTCTCCAAGATAGAGTATGCCACTATCTGATATTCGAAACTCTGAATTTTCTGCTTCTTGGATCTCTTGCTTGATCTTCTGGATCTCTGGGTCTTGACTGTGCTTTCTTTGTATATCCACAAGCAGGGTTGACTCTAGAGTCAATGCAGAAAGTTGCCCAATTATTACCTCTACTCCAAAATCCTTTATTTCTTTCTGAAGCGGTAGTGACAGTGATGATAGGGACATCAGTGCTGCACAGGATTTTCTGCTCAGTGCATCTACCACTTTATTAGCTTTACCTGGGTGGTAGAGGATTTCACAGTCATAATCTTTGACCAACTCTAGCCACCTGCGCTGCCTCATATTCAGGTCCTTCTGAGTGAAGAAGTACTTCAAACTTTGATGGTCTGTGAAGATTCTGCACTGCACTCCATACAGGTAGTGTCTCCAGAGCATCAGTGCGAAAACCACAGCTGCTAGCTCAAGGTCATGCGTAGGATAATTCTTCTCGTAGTCCTTGAGCTGTCTGGAGGGATATGCTATTACTTTACCGTCTTGCATGAGGACAGCTCCAAGGCCCATCTTGGATGCATCACTGTAGATGTCAAAGGCCTTGTCACTTTCTGGAACAGTCAGGATGGGAGCACTAGTCAATCTTTTCTTCAGTTCTAGGAAACTGTGCTCGTATTTATCTGACCACTCAAACTTCTGGTTCTTTCTGGTCAGGGCTGTGAGTGGAGAGGCTATTCTAGAAAAGTCCTCCACAAATTTTCTATAATATCCTGCCAGGCCTAAGAAGCTTCTGATTTTACTGGCATTCTTGGGTCTACACCAGTTGCTGACTGCTTCTATCTTGGCTGGATCAACTTGAATGCCTTCTTTGGATACAATGTGACCTAGGAAGGTCACCTGATCTAGCCAAAACTCACACTTTGAGAATTTTGCATAGAGCTTCTCTTGCTGAAGGATCTGCAGCACTATCCTCAAGTGTGTAGCATGGTCCTCTGGAGTCTGTGAGTATATGAGAATATCATCAATAAATACAATGACGAATTTATCGAGATACTCCCTGAAGATGTGGTTCATCAGCTCCATAAAGACTGCTGGAGCATTGGTTACTCCAAAAGGCATTACTACAAATTCGTAGTGGTTGTATCTTGTCCTGAAGGCCGTCCTGGGGATGTCACTTTCTTTAACCTTTAGCTGATGATACCCAGAACGCAGATCTATCTTCGAGAACACTGTAGCCCCTTTGAGTTGATCAAATAAGTCATCTATTCTAGGAAGGGGGTACTTGTTCTTGATGGTTACCTTGTTCAGAGCTCTGTAGTCTATGCACAGACGCATAGACCCATCCTTCTTCTTGACGAAAAGTACAGGAGCTCCCCAGGGTGAATGACTCGGGCGGATGAAGCCCTTGTCTAGTAGCTCCTGGAGTTGCTCTTGTAATTCCTTCAGCTCTGCAGGAGACATACGATAGGGGGCCTTTGAGACCGGACCGGTACCTGGTACCAGCTCAATCTCAAATTCCACCTCCCTGTTGGGCGGTAGTCCAGGTAATTCTTCTGGGAACACTTCTGGATATTCGCAGACTACCCGTACATCCTCCTGCTTTAGTTCTTTCCTTGCTTCTGCGTCCACTATGTGTGCAAGAAAACCAGCACACCCTTGCTCTAGCATCTGGTGGGCTGCCAAGGCTGAGAGAAATTTCTGAGTCTTCCTCCTTGGGGCTCCTTGAAACTCGAATGGTGGTTCTCCTTCTAGGCTGAAAACCACCTTCCTTCTACAGCAGTCCACTGAAGCGCTGTACTTACTGAGGAAATCCATGCCCAGTATGATGTCGAAGTCTTGCATCGCAAGGACTATCAGATCGACATATAGCTCTCGATCTGAAATCTTGATTGGCACAGCCCGGAGCCGCTAGGTGGATTCCATGATTTCCCCTGAAGGGAGAGTTGTCAGGAATCTGGACTCCCAACTCTCTGCAGGCACCTGTAACTTACTAGCAAAAGGTACGGATACGAAAGAATGGGTCGCCCCAGTGTCAAATAGTGTAGTAGCTAAATGCTGAAAAATAACTATTTGACCTGTTACGACCGTGGAGGCGCTGGCAGCTTCTTCCTTCGTGAGGGAAAAGACTCTGGCATTGGTTGGAACTGGTGCTGCTTCCAACCCTCCTTGACTGATCTGAGGTCCCTCCAGTATAGTAGGCATGTAATGTAACTGAGGCTTGCCTCCATACTGTACGGACTGCTGAGGAAGTACCTTAAACTTGTTTGGGCAATCTCTGGATCTGTGTCCCTCTTGTCCACAGGAGTAGCATCCAGTTACACCCAAAAGGCATGCTCCTGGATGGGTCCTCCCACACTTAGGACAAGGTGGATACTTAGCTTGCTTGTTCTCTTGGTTTCCTTTTTGGCTGCCAGGCCACTGCTTCCTTTTGTGGTTCTTGTTCTTCCAGTTCTGGTTATTTGGCTGAGGCTTCTGGCCTCCAGTTGTCTTGTTCTCAGCCAGGACTGGCTTCTGCTGTGCTTGCTGTGCCTTGATGCTATTCAGGTAGTGCTCTGAGATTAGAGCACTACTGACCAACTCCTCGCTGGTCTGGGGTCGGTGCGTCCCGCTGTTCACGTTGAGTGCTATCTCAGGGTTCAGCATGCGGAGCATCAGTCTGACTCGCTCCTTCTCTGTGCTGACTAGCTCTGGGCAGAGGCGAGCTAGTCTGTTGAACTTCGCGACTGCTTCTCCCACTGGTAGGCTACCCTGTCTGAACTCTATGAAGTCCTCGTAGTGCTTGTTGGTAACCCGCATGTGGAAGAACTCCTCATAGAACTCTTGCTCGAAATCTGCCCAGCTCATCTGGTTGACTATCCTCTTACTCTTGACTCGCTCCCACCACATACGAGCGTCTCCAGTTAGGCAGAAGGAGGCACATTTGACCTTCTCGACTTCTGGCCAGTCAAGAAGCTCCATTGTGCTCTCTAAAGTCTTGAACCAAGCCTGAGCATCCCAGGGCTCAGTTGCGCCTGAGAAACTTTCGGGTTTCAGCCTCTGCCACTGGACGAGGTATGCTTCTTGTCTTCGGTTCACGGCAGGGGTCTCCTGTGGGACTGGTGGAACTTCAGCCACCACTGGAGTTCCCACTCCTGCTATGGGTGGTGTAGGGGGCACTGGGTGCTGATTTGCCATAAGTGTGGCGATGGTCTTCTGTTGTTCTGTAATCTGAGCTTGCATTTGAGCAATGACTGCCATCAAGTTTGGCTGTTCTGTGCCAGGCTCATTGTTATCTGGAATTAGAGTGCTGTTCCTTGCATTAGGAGCTCGGCCTCTTCTTGCCATCTAATAATGCATAAAGAAACAAGAAAATCACTACTATATCTCTAGGTATAAACTTGTCTTCTTACTTAGTAACCTAATATCCATTCTAGGGATTAAACATGATTCCGTGCTACTAAGGTATTAAACATGCTTCCTTGTTCTATGCACATATGAATAAGTACTTAAGCATTTCTCTATACTGTAATTAAGTAAAGGAGCAATAGAAAAACTGAAACTTAAAGCTTTCTTACTTGAAGACGGCAAGGTTGATGCTGATGTGTGTGTGATGCTGGAGAATGGGAACTGCTCTGATACCACCTGTAGAGACCCACCTTCTCTACCTTAGACAGATCGTTACTTTATCTACTTCTTGACTCTAATGCACGACTAAAAATGCGGAAATCTTTTTTTTCTCTTTTAAATCTCTCTAGGAATGATATTCTAACTTTGATAGTCATGCATGATACCATGTCACACTTTCTTTCTCAAAAACTCATAAGAAAATACTTATTGAAACTTGCCTTGCCCAACTAGCTTACGGTTATCAGTCGACTGCTATATGGCAGTCGACTGAGACCAGGCGACTGACCTTTGGCAGTTACCTGGTGCATCGAACAGAAGCTACTGTTCGATAGGGCAGGTGACTGGTACTCTACCAGTCGACTGGCACTCCTGAAAAGCTGAAATTCAGATTCGAAACTTTGTTTCAAAAGTCCACCAAACATATAGTTTCAAGCCATACACAAACATAATATCATTTCTATACTCTATACTAGTTTCCTAAACATTTTAGCCAATCAAAACAACTTCATAAACTCGAAATTAGGACTTTTACGAGATTTAGCAAGTCATGAAAATCTATTTAAACTTTTATGCTAGAGTTTGTACCAAACTTAACTTCTAACCATTTAAATTCATTCCCCAAGGTTCTATAACATCACTAAAGTATTATGGAATATGAATGCAACTTTTCTAAGCATAATTGAGCAATAAAACTTAATTCAAAAGGGAAACTAGCACTATCTTGGCACATGCATCAATAACTCCAATAAAGTATCAATATTTCAAACTACTCACACTTCTACTCATCCAATACAATCATAAGGTTATGTATGCTAAATGAAATGACATGGAATCTTTACTTGTGATCTTAAGACATGCAAAATATCTAAAACGTAATTACTTGGATAAATTCTATATAAGATAACTTAAAATAAGACTCTATAACAAATGTATTTTGAGTCTTTTATTTATCTTGTCCCAAGGACCTCTCCAAGGTCAGCCACCACACACGCTTTGCTCAGCACCGCCTCGTCGCCTTCCTTCAGAATCGCTTGCCTTTACCTTTATCTACAGTAAGAGGAAATGCAACTAATAAGCATAAAGCTTAGTAAGTACTATCTAGCTCACAAAATCTCGAAAATGTGCAAACATTCTTTTAACCAATGTGAAATCACATGAGATACTTTTTATGCTTGAAAAAAACACTAAGAAACATGTATAACTCAAAACATGCATACTCAAGCAATAATAAATCTCAACTTACTTGTTCTTGGCTTAACTTGAAACTTTAGCAATTCTTTAACTTTAAATCTTTCTTTAACTTTTAGAAAACTTTCTTAATCTTTAGAAAAACTTTGCTAAAGCATATACTTGAAAATAATAGCTCACTTGGATCCACTTAAGACGTAAGTACCATCTTATGCGCGTTCCCTAAAAGGTTGGGGTAGCGAGCCACCAATCCTAATAGAGCAGACCTTGGTCTACCAGGGCCAAGACCTTGGAATTGGACACCTGGATTTCTTTAACGACGCCCTTGGACGCCGGGTACTGGCCTTGGAAAATAAAATACTTACTTTACTTATTTTTAATGCCTTGGCATGTTTACGAGCACCTTGTGTGCTCAAATCCCTAAGTCTTGACTTTTGGGGATTTCATAAGGCCTTGGCCTTTTCTTTTCTTATCTTTATCTTCTTTTCTTTTCTTATCGCTTTCTTAGACCCTAAACTCATATAGGGTAATTAATTAACTCATACAAGCATGAATTAAACTAGGGTTACATGCATAAATCACAATCTAATGGAAAAATCGCATTTTTAACTTTCTAACGGGAAAAGCTTGCGGAAAAACCGCCTCTTACCGCAGGTGAGCAGTACTTACATTGATTTCTTGGACTTACGACCGAAATTGGCATTAGGTGTTCCGAAGAAACTCGGAGTCTCGGAGATTTCTTCACGCCTACGCGTTCTCCTCGTCGAGACGAACACAACGCTCCGCTCTCCTTGATCCCTCCTTGGTCGGCGCCCCTTGGAAGAGAGGAGGGAAGAGCTTGGGCGTGCGCACAAGAGAGGGAAAGAGGGCGGCGTGCGTGTGTCGCGCGGCTAGGGTGGGGAAATGAAAAACCCAAAAATCTAATTTCCTCTCATTAATCATCTATTTATACTATCTTTATGGAAAAAAAATGTAACTACTCTATAAATATATTTCTCTCCATCTTCTGTTGTGCTTGATACCCTAGCCCAGCCGGTCACGCGCGCGCCCTTAAGGGCTGGCTCTTCCGGTGGTCGCGAGTTCGAACCCCCTGCTGCCCTTTAAAGTTTTTCCTTTTTTAAAAATACTAAACGGACTCGGAAAATTCCATAAAAATATTCTAAAAATTCCTAAAAATATCTAGAATATTTCTAAAACATTTTTAAATAGTTCTAAGGACTTTAAGGACTTAAAATGGAAATTTTGGAATGTTACATTATGGGGGAATTTTTAAGGGATTTTCGAAAATATAAGGAAAATAAAATAAAATAAGTGGGAAAAAAATTGTGCATCTACCAAGGATTGAACCTTGGACCCCTTGTACAACCATATATGCTTTAACCAACACATCTAGCAAGGTAATGTTATGAGGGAATGAAGTGGATATTGGTTAAAGCATAGAAGAAGATGAAGGGTCATGGAGGGACTCTTCATTTACCTCCTTAATGGGCTATAAAGAGGGGGTTTTGGGAGTTACCTCTTCTTCCCATCACTTTGCAATTTCTTCCTTCTCCTCCCCCCATCCTAGCCGAACACCCAAGGAAGGGTTCTCCCTTGGAAAAGCTCCACAAGTGGTCTCATCTCCAAGATCTAAGGGTTTTCCATGGATACAAGGACAAGGGGGTTCAAGGGTCCAAAGATTTTGCAATCTTCTTCTCTTTCAAGGTTCAAAAAATCAAGAAACCCAAGGTAAGACTCCCTCACCTATGGTATAATAGTTCCTTATGTTTTAGCATGATTTATTGGTTAGTTTTTGGAATTTGATGTTAAAAGAAACAAGAAAAGCAAACCAAGAACCCTAGGATGTCTTATGGGTTTCGGCCACTAGGGGTTTAGGGTCAAAGATGATGCTAAAAATCTCTATAATGATGTTTAATGTTCTCTTATGATATTTAGAGATTGATATAATTTTTGGGAATTTTTGGGGTACCCTAGAATACCCTAGGGTTTCGGCCAACATGAAGGACCCATGTGTAGGGTTGGGTTTAAGACCTCAAGTATATGTTTTATGTTTTATCATTATATAAGGGAGATGGAGGGTGTTTATGTGAATGATTCACATGGCCTTGAGACCCTATAGGTTTCGGCCAAGTACCCTAATAGGGTGGAAAGTTAGGATTTATTTCAAGTAAGGGCCCCAATGGCCCTATGGTAAGGTATGGTTGGTGTTTAACAATTGATTTGGGGTTTTATTGGAAATTTTTCCATACCCCCATGGCCTTGAAGTTTCGGCCAAGAGCAAGATTTGGGTTAAAGGATTAGGGTTGGCCTTAAGTATGAGATCAAATGTTCCCTATGCCCTAGTATGTATGTATGGGAGGTTGTTCGGGAAGTTATGTGAAGTTTCATGGACCTAGGGTTTCCTTGGGTCTTTCGGCCAAGGATCTAACCTAGGGCTAGGGTTGGGTTGAACCTACCAAGATGCTTGGGTATAGGTTACTAAGATGTATGTTTAAATAAGGTGGAAGAATTCTATGTTAACCAAACCCTTAGGTTATATGTCATGAATAATATGCTAGGTCATGAATGTTTGGACATGTGCTATGTTTTATGAATGTTATGTATGTATGCCAGGTTTTATGAATGATATGTATGAATGCCATGTCTTATAAATGATATGAATATATGCCATGCTTTATGAATGATGTGTACATATGCCATGTCTAAGAATGAAAATGATGAATGAAGTTTAAGTATGATGAATGAATGAATATACTATGAATGATGATGCCTTTAAGGCATAACGATGATGTTAAGTATGATGAATGAATGAATATGCTATGAATGATGATGAATGAGAAAGCATGTGAAAGCATTTTATTTTATTTTATAGGCTTGTACCGGACCTAAGTAAGGTCCACGGTTCTAGACTACCGATGAAGCTGTCCACGGTTCGGGACTACCCATGAAGCTGTCCTTACGGTTCGAGACTACCGATGAAGCTGTCCTTACCCTAGTAGGTCGAGATTAGCTACCTCGTATTTACTTAGGGATGCGCGCATATGATGAATGAATGTGGTACAAGCCAGGGCCCAATGAATGCTATGATTATGTTAAAAGTATTTAAAAGCATGATGTTTTAAAGATTAAGCATCCTTATATATATATATATGCATTTGCTCATGCATTCATCCATGTTATGCATTATGTTTACGAAAAGTATGTTTACGAAAAGTATGTTTATGAAAAATATGTTTATGCTAGTTTAAGATGCCATGATTTATTTATGTTTCTGTCAAATTATGATGTCATGATTTATTTATGTTCATGCTAGTTAGAATGCCATGATTTTATTTATGTTCATGCTAGTTTAGAATGACATGATTTGATTATGTTTATGCCAAGTTAGAATGCCATGATTTTATTTATGTTCATGCTAGTTTAGGATGCCATGATTTAATTAGGTTTATGTTAATTTAGGATGCCATGATTTTATTTATATCCATGCTTATTTATGATGCCATGATTTAGTTATGTTATGCTAAGTTAGGATGCCATGATTTTATTTATGCCCATGCTAATTTTTGAAGCTATGATTTAAGTAGGTTTGTGCTAAGATAGGACGCCATGATTTTATTAAGAATATTTATGAGGTTATGTTTACTATGTTTATGTCTATGCCAAGTGTTATGCTATGCTATGAAGGTTTATGATGTTGATGTTTATGCCAAGCATTATGCTATGTCATGAATGTTTTTATGGTTAAGTGTATGCCATGCTACGAATATGATTAAGTTATGTTTATGCCATGTCGAATGTATGCTAAGTGATGAAAAGGCTTATGTTCTAAGTAAAGCACTAAATATGTTAATGTCTTACGTGCTCATGATTAAATGATGAATGGTTTTAGTGAGTATCAAAGAGTCATACTAAGCCTGTGTGCTTATAGTCTTATTTTCCTTATACCGCAGATCACGCAAGGGGACAGTAAGGAAGCAGCAGGAGGGCCTTAAAGCATGTGTGTGATAGTGACTTGGCCAAGAAACAATATGTTTGCTCGTTTTATGATAAGAACTTTACCTTTACTATTGGGTGCTTGAATGTGACTCTATGACAACTCCATGACATGATGCTAAGTATGACATGATGCTATGCTAAGAATGACATGATGCTAAGTATGACATGACGCTAAGTATGACATGATAGGATGCTAAGTATAAAGTTAATATGCTAGATTCCCATGTTATGATGTTAGGAATGGTAGTAAGTGCATGTAGGAGTAAGTTAAAGGTTTCTACTGCATTATGGTGTCTACATGCCCTAAGTATGTTAACGTAACGCCGCTTTATGAAAAAAAAAAAGCGGGCGTTACAGGTTGGTATCAGAGCAGTAACCATCTCACTACACACACATCAAGCCCTCTTCCTGCCACTTCCAAGTAAGTACCTCTTTGCATATCTGATAGTATTAAGATGTTTTATGATTTTAATATATGCAAGTATGAACGGTAGTTATGATGAAAAGTACCTTAAGATATGTAACGATGAACGATATTTTATCTTCTTTTATGGATTAGATAATTTAGAATAATATAGGGGTAGAAAAGAAAATACTGATATTGGCCATACTTGTCTTTGGTGAAGAAAAGCATGGCTAGAAGACAGAGTAACCGGCTTAACGAGACAACCCCAACGCCTGACCTGATGCAACTAGTAACCCAGCTCCAACGTCAGGTTACCGAGCAGCAGCAAACTATTAACTCCTTAATGAACTAACAGGAAAATTCTACTACTCCACCGGTGAACCAGACTGCGGCGCCTGTGGCGCCTACGGTTACACACACTCCTCCGCCGAGCTCGACCACTATGGCATGACAGGAGGCTTATTTGATCCATTGGTTAAGACTGAAACCGGAGAATTTCTCAGGTACCGGCGAACCATGGGACGCCCAGGCTTGGTTCAAGACGGTGGAAAGTACACTGGAACTGCTGGACTGGCCCGAGCATGAGAAGGTCAAGTGCGCATCATTTTGCCTTTCTGGGGATGCCAGAATGTGGTGGGAGAGGGTTAGGACCAAGAGACAAGTAAACCAGATGGCGTGGGCAGATTTCGAATCAGAATTCTTTGAAGAATTCTTCAATATGCGGGTTACAACCAAACACTACGACGAGTTTACGGAATTCCGGCAGGGCAACGTCTCGGTCAATGAAGCCGTGAAGAAATTTAATCGACTGGCTCGTCTGTGCCCTGAGCTGGTCCGCACTCAGAAAGAGAGGGTCCGACTGATGCTGAAGATGTTACGGCCCGAAATAGCTCTGAACGTGGCTGGTGGAGTTAACAGGCCCCAGACCGCCGAGGAACTGTTTAGTAGTGCTTTACTCACTGAGCACTATCTGAATAGTATCAATCAGCAAAGGAAGGCGATGAATGAAAGTAAGAATCAAGTTTATTCCAAGATGCTCGATTCTTTCTCTCATTACCCTTAATGTTCCTTCCGTTAATGATTGCTTAGGAGGACAAATGTCCCAGAACAACCAAGCTAATTGGAAGGGAGATCAAGGTGGTAAACGAAAGCCATGAAACAACTCTCAAGGGGGCCCAGCAAATAAACAGCCCAGGCCTTCCCCATGCGCAACATGTGGGAAAAATCACTCCGGGGAATGTCGCAAGGGTACGAACCGGTGTTACATTTGTGGTGTGGAGGGGCATATGGCTGCTTACTGCCCTACCAAGAACCAGGCCTCTCCCCAACCACTAGCTCAGTACCAGGGGGCACCAGCGAAATTACACTACATGCCAGCCGAGCTGGAGGGTACCCCGCTGTTGGAGGCCCCTCCAACAGAGACAAATGCCAGGGTTTTCTCGGTTACCAAGGAGGACGCTGCGGAAGCTTCTACGGTTGTCACAGGTCAGATACTTATTTTCAGTCAGTGTGCTACTGCATTATTTGATACTGGGGCAACACACTCGTTCATTTCGGTGCCATATACCAAGAAGATAGATAGGCTTCCGCAAATGTAGACTGCAAGTTCTTAACAACTCTACCTTCGGGGGAAATAATGACATCTACTCATGTGCTACATGCGGTGCCGGTCGGAATCGCAGGAAGGGAACTTTACTGTGATCTGATAGTACTCGACATGCAAGACTACGACGTGATAATGGGGATGGATTTCCTGAGTAACTACGGTGCTTCTATTGAGTGTCGTAAGCGAAAGGTGGTCTTTCGACCTGAGGCAGGTCCTATGTTCGAATTCATTGGAGAGCCAAGGAAAAGAACCGGGAAATATTTATCGACTCTCCAAGCTCAGAGGATGTTAGACAAAGGATGTACTGGATTTCTAGCATATGTGGTTGATGTCAGTCAAGTGAAGGACCAGAGGCGGGAAGACGTTCGGGTGGTATGCGATTACCCAGAGGTTTTCCCAGATGAATTACCAGGATTAGCCCCTGATAGAGAGGTGGAATTTGAGATCGAATTGGTTCCTGGTACCAACCCGATCTCCAAAGCACCTTACCGTATGGCGCCGGTTGAATTAAAGGAGCTTCAGGAACAGTTACAGGAGTTGCTGGATAAGGGATTTATTCGCCCTAGTCATTCCCCGTGGGGAGCTCCGGTACTGTTTGTGAAGAAGAAAGACGGATCTATGCGAATGTGCATAGATTACCGAGCGCTGAACAACGTAACGATCAAGAACAGGTATCCCCTTCCAAGGATAGACGACCTGTTTGATCAATTAAAGGGAGCCACTGTTTTCTCAAAAATTGATTTGAGGTCTGGCTATCATCAAGTTAGAGTCAAACAGGAGGATATTCCAAAAACGGCTTTCCGAACAAGGTATGGGCATTTCGAGTTTGTGGTTATGCCCTTTGGCGTGACGAATGCTCCTGCTATGTTTATGGACCTTATGAATCGGGTATTCTCGTCGTTTCTCGACAAATTTGTGATCGTCTTCATCGACGATATCCTTATTTATTCGAGGACCCAAGAAGAGCACGCTGAGCACCTGAAGATAGTATTGGAGATTCTTCGGGAAAAGCAACTGTACGCAAAATTTTCCAAATGTGAGTTCTGGCTCGATCAAGTGGGCTTTTTGGGCCATATTATTTCCAAAGACGGGATTATGGTGGATCCAATAAAGATTGAAGCCGTGAATAACTGGGACCGGCCGAAGAACACCAGCGAAATCCGAAGTTTTCTTGGGCTGGCAGGTTATTATAGAAAATTTGTGGAGGACTTCTCGAGGATTGCAGCCCCTTTAACGGCTCTCACCCAGAAGGATAGGAAGTATGAATGGACAGAAGACTGTGAAAGAAGTTTCTTGGAACTAAAGAGGAGGCTTACCAGCGCTCCAATTCTTACCCTTCCAGAATGCAATCGGAGCTTTGATATGTATAGTGATGCCTCCAAACTAGGACTTGGAGCTGTACTTATGCAGAATGGAAAGGTTATTGCCTACGCCTCTAGACAACTCAAGGAGTACGAACAGAATTACCCCACTCATGATCTGGAACTTGCCGCGGTGGTATTCGCTCTTAAGATATGGAGGCATTATCTGTATGGAGCGCAGTGTCAAATTTATACAGACCACCAGAGTCAGCGATATTTCTTCACTCAGAAGGACCTGAATATGAGGCAACGCCGATGGCTTGAGTTGGTGAAGGACTATGACTGCGAGATCTTCTACCATCCAGGGAAGGCAAACAAAGTGGCCGATGCACTCAGTCGGAAGTCAAGTGCCACTTTGATGTCTATATCGAGATTACCCCGACCACTCGAATGAGAAATGGTTAAATTTGGGGTCGAGGTCATCACCGGACGGCTCTGCACCATGACAATATCACCCACGCTGTTTGGGGATATATTGGAAAAGAAGAACAATGATCTGAGTCTTCAGAAAATAAAATAGGAGATCCTAGAAGCAAAAGGCGATGGTTTTCATATCGTAAAAGGGGGGGAATTATACCTTAGGGATCGCCTATGTATTCCTAATGATACGGAGCTTCGAAGGAAAATACTAGCGGAAGCTCACGGAACCCCTTATTCGATGCATCCAGGATCCACCAAGATGTATCAAGATTTGAAAGAGAAGTTCTGGAGGTCCGGTATGAAGAGAGATGTGGCTCAACACGTCAGTACTTGCATGACTTGCCAGCAAGTGAAAGCAGAACACCAACGACCCGGAGGAGTTCTACAGCCACTTCCAATTCCGGAGTGGAAATGGGAGGATATCTCAATGGATTTCATTTCAGGACTTCCCCGGACTACAAATGGATACGATGCGATATGGGTCATTGTGGACAGGCTGAAGAAGTCGGCTCACTTCTTAGCAATCAAGATGACTTATTCGATTGAGCAACTGGCTCAATTATATGTTAAGGAGATAATCAGACTTCATGGAGTTCCCAAGACCATCATCTCAGATAGGGATGGTCGCTTTACTTCGCACTTCTGGGAGTGTGTTCAGAAGTCTCTCGGCACTAAATTGCGATTTAGCACCGCCTTTCACCCTCAGACTGACGGGTAAACTGAACGGGTGAATCAAGTACTAGAAGATATGTTGAGAGCTTGTGCCCTGGATTTCAAAGGAAGCTGGTGTCGATATCTATGTTTAGCGGAATTCGCATACAACAATAGCTACCAAGCTACTATTGGAATGACACCTTATGAAGCGTTGTATGGGAGGAGATGTAGGTCTCCGATCTGTTGGTATGAGGGTGGTGAAAAGAAGGAGATGAGGCTCACAACAGATCTCATTAACAGCACCACCCAAGCTATACAGAACATTCGGCAACGGATAGAAACTGCTCAGAGCCGGCAGAAGAGTTATGCCGATGTCCGGCGTAGACCCCAGGAGTTTAATGTTGGAGATTGGGTGTTTCTGAAAGTGGCTCCTATGAAGGGAGTGACAAGATTTGGGAAGAAAGGAAAACTATGTCCGCGCTATGTGGGGCCATACGTGATTCTGAAAAGAGTCGGTAAAGTGGCATATGAGTTGGAGTTGCCTTCAGAGATGTCAGCTATCCATAACGTATTCCATGTGTCCCTGCTTAAAAAGTGTATCACAAATATGGACCAAGTGATCGAGCCGTAGACAATGCAAGTGCAGGAGGACCTAAGTTACGAGAGCAGACCCATCCAGATTTTGGATAGGGAGGTCAAGAAGCTGAGGAGTAAGGAGGTACCCTTAGTCAAGGTCTTATGGCAAAGTCAACGGTTCGAAGAAGCTACCTGGGAACGCGAAGACGAGATGAGGCGCAAGTACCCGGAGTTGTTCTAAGTTCGAGGACGAACTTTCACGAGGTATGGGGGATTGTAACGATCCAAAAAATTCTCTTAATATTTCCTTAAAATATTGAGCATGTCTAGATAATTTTCCGAGGAACCTAGAAATATTAATGCGAACTTTGGTCTAGAAAATCCATGTTTTCTCATTTAATTTGGGAAAAAGGGCACAAATGGGCCTTATATGGGCTTTTTAGTACCAAAATTATTGGTGAATTTTAGGTGGAAAATTATAGAAATATGAAGGGATATTAATAAGAAATATTAACATAATTATGGGGGAATTTTTAAGGGATTTTCGAAAATACTAGGAAAATAAAATAAAATAAGTGGGAAAAAATTGTGCATCTACCAAGGATTGAACCTTGGACCCCTTGTACAACCATATATGCTTTAACCAACTCATCTAGCAAGGTAATGTTATGAGGGAATGAAGTGGATATTAGTTAATGAATAGAAGAAGATGAAGGGTCATGGAGAGACTCTTCATTTACCTCCTTAATGGGCTATAAAGAGGGGGGTTTTGGGAGTTACCACTTCTTCCCATCACTTTGCAATTTCTTCCTTCTCCTCCCCTCATCCTAGCCGAACACCCAAGGAAGGGTTCTCCCTTGGAAAAGCTCCACAAGAGGTCTCATCTCCAAGATCTAAGGGTTTTCCAAGGATACAAGGACAAGGGGGTTCAAGGGTCCAAAGATTTTGCAATCTTCTTCTCTTTCAAGGTTTGAAAAATCAAGAAACCCAAGGTAAGACTCCCTCACCTGTGGTATAATAGTTTCTTATGTTTTAGCATGATTTATTGGTTAGATTTTTGGATTTGATGTTAAAAGAAACAAGAAAAGCAAACCAAGAACCCTAGGATGTCTTATGGGTTTCAGCCACTAGGGGTTTAGGGTCAAAGATGATGCTAAAAATCTCAATAATGATGTTTAATGTTCTCTTATTATGTTTAGAGATTAAATATAATTTTTGGGAATTTTTGGGGTACCCTAGAATACCCTAGGGTTTCGGCCAACATGAAGGACCCATGTGTAGGGTTGGGTTTAAGACCTCAAGTATATGTTTTATATTTTATCATGATATAAGGGAGATGGAGGGTGTTTATGTGAATGATTCACATGGCCTTGAGACCCTATAGGTTTCGGCCAAGTACCCTAATAGGGTGGAAAGTTAGGATTTATTTCAAGTAAGGGCCCGAATGGCCCTATGGTAAGGTATGGTTGGTGTTTAACAATTGATTTGGGGTTTTATTGGAAATTTTTCCATGCCCCCATGGCCTTGAAGTTTCGGCCAAGAGCAAGATTTGGGTTAAAGGATTAGGGTTGGCCTTAAGTATGGGATCAAATGTTCCCTATGGCCTAGTATGTATGTATGGGAGGTTGTTCGGGAAGTTATGTGATGTTTCATGGACCTAGGGTTTCCTTGGGGCTTTCGGCCAAGGATCTAACCTAGGGCTAGGGTTGGGTTGAACCTACCAAGATGCTTGGGTATAGGTTACTAAGATGTATGTTTAAGTAAGGTGGAAGAATTCTATGTTAACCAAACCCTTAGGTTATATGTCATGAATAATATGCTAGGTCATGAATGTTTGGACATGTGCTATGTTTTATGAATGTTATGTATGTATGTCAGGTTTTATGAATGATATGTATGAATGCCATGTCTTATAAATGATATGAAAGTATGCCATGCTTTATGAATGATGTGTACATATGCCATGTCTAAGAATGAAAATGATGAATGAAGTTTAAGTATGATGAATGAATGAATATGCTATGAATGATGATGCCTTTAAGGCATAACGATGATGTTAAGTATGATGAATGAATGAATATGCTATGAATGATGATGAATGAGAAAGCATGTGAAAGCATTTTATTTTATTTTATGGGCTTGTACCGGACCTAAGTAAGGTCCACGGTTCTGGACTACCGATGAAGCTGTCCACGGTTCGGGACTACCGATGAAGCTGTCCTTACGGTTCGGGACTACCGATGAAGCTGTCCTTACCCTAGTAGGTCGAGATTAGCTACCTCGTATTTACTTAGGGATGCGCGCATATGATGAATGAATGTGGTACAAGCCAGGGCCCAATGAATGCTATGATTATGTTAAAAGTATTTAAAAGCATGATGTTTTAAAGATTAAGCATCCTTATATATATATATGCATTTGCTCATGCATTCATCCATGTTATGCATTATGTTTACGAAAAGTATGTTTACGAAAAGTACATTTATGAAAAGTATGTTTATGCTAGTTTAAGATACCATGATTTATTTATGTTTCTTTCAAATTATGATGCCATGATTTATTTATGTTCATGCTAGTTAGAATGCCATGATTTTATTTATGTTCATGCTAGTTTAGAATGACATGATTTGATTATGTTTATTCCAAGTTAGAATGTCATGATTTTATTTATGTTCATGCTAGTTTAGGATGCCATGATTTAATTAGGTTTATGTTGATTTTGGATGTCATGATTTTATTTATATCCATGCTTATTTATGATGCCATGATTTAGTTATGTTATGCTAAGTTAGGATGCCATGATTTTATTTATGCCCATGCTAATTTTTGAAGCTATGATTTAAGTAGGTTTGTGCTAAGATAGGACGCCATGATTTTATTAAGAATGTTTATGAGGTTATGTTTACTATGTTTATGTCTATTCCAAGTGTTATGCTATGCTATGAAGGTTTATGATGTTGATGTTTATGCCAAGCATTATGCTATGTCATGAATGTTTTTATGGTTAAGTGTATGCCATGCTACGAATATGATTAAGTTATGTTTATGCCATGTCGAATGTATGCTAAGTGATGAAAAGGCTTATGTTCTAAGTAAAGCACTAAATATGTTAATGTCTTACGTGCTCATGATTAAATGATGAATGGTTTTAGTGAATATCAAAGAGTCATACTAAGCCTGTGTGCTTATAGTCTTATTTTCCTTATACCGCAGATCACGCAAGGGGACAGTAAGGAAGCAGCAGGAGGGCCTTAAAGCATGTGTGTGATAGTGACTTGGCCAAGAAACAATATGTTTGCTCGTTTTATGATAAGAACTTTACCTTTACTATTGGGTGCTTGAATGTGACTCTATGACAACTCCATGACATGATGCTAAGTATGACATGATGCTATGCTAAGAATGACATGATGCTAAGTATGACATGACGCTAAGTATGACATGATAGGATGCTAAGTATAAAGTTAATATGCTAGATTCCCATGTTATGATGTTAGGAATGGTAGTAAGTGCATGTAGGAGTAAGTTAAAGGTTTCTACTGCATTATGGTGTCTACATGCCCTAAGTATGTTAACGTAACGCCGCTTTATGAAAAAAAAAGCGGGCGTTACAGGTTGGTATCAGAGCAGTAACCATCTCACTACACACACATCAAGCCCTCTTCCTGCCACTTCCAAGTAAGTACCTCTTTGCATATCTGATAGTATTAAGATGTTTTATGATTTTAATATATGCAAGTATGAACGGTAGTTATGATGAAAAGTACCTTAAGATATGTAACGATGAACGATATTTTATCTTCTTTTATGGATTAGATAATTTAGAATAATATAGGGGTAGAAAAGAAAATACTGATATTGGTCATACTTGTCTTTGGTGAAGAAAAGCATGGCTAGAAGACAGAGTAACCGGCTTAACGAGACAACCCCAAGCCTGACCTGATGCAACTAGTAACCCAGCTCCAACGTCAGGTTACCGAGCAGCAGCAAACTATTAACACCTTAATGAACCAACAGGAAAATTCTACTACTCCACCGGTGAACCAGACTGCGGCGCCTGTGGCGCCTATGGTTACACACACTCCTCCGCCGAGCTCGACCACTGTGGCACGACAGGAGGCTTATTTGATCCAGTGGTTAAGACTGAAACCGGAGAATTTCTCTGGTACCGGCGAACCATGGGACGCCCAGGCATGGTTCAAGACGGTGGAAAGTACACTGGAACTGCTGGACTGGCCCGAGCATGAGAAGGTCAAGTGCAATACTTTTCGGAGCAAAGGGTCGTCATCGGCGCTGGAATACTTTTCGTAAATTAAATTTACCGACGCCCGAGGTGGATCGAATTTTAGAGCAAAGGGTCTTCGTCGGCACTGGAATCTCGAAGTCGGAGCTTTTCGGAGTGTAGCGCTTGAATGAAAAGTCTTGGAGCGTTGTGACCGAAGATATCTGAAGCCTTGGGGGTGAACCACCTTTTATTGCACTCATGGGGGCGCGTGTGTCGATGGGTGCGCCTACACGTGGTCAATCCAACGCGATCTCTTATCCGCAGGCTCGACCAATGCTTATCCATCTCACAGGGGCGCCTGAGCTCATGGGGGCGCCCGTATGGTCTCGGGCGCCTGAGCTGCCTTGGTCCAAAAGGCTTCTTGGTAGTTTGCTCGGTTTGCTTCGGTTTAGCCTTCCACTGGGGCGCCCGTATCCATCAGGGCGCCAAGCCCCAGTGGGGCGCCTCACTCCATTGAGGCGCCTCAGCTGCAGAAACTCATTCCTTCGATCCCTACAATCAAGGTTAGTTCCAAAACAAAAAGAAACAAGGATGTTAGTCATTATTTACAGCCTTAGTTGTCTTAGTTCTGACTTTAGGTCTCCCAAATGGAACCCTAGGTCGAACGACCCCTAGTGTTCCCTCGCTCGGGGAACGTGTCCTCACGTACTCCTCTCTGGAGAGTTTACCTTTTGCCAACCGGCTCCTCCTGTTGGACTTTTGCCCAATCCACCTAATCAGGTCTTTGTGCCCAGTCCGCAACCAGGACTTGTTGCCCAACTTCCGGTCAGGTCTTCGGTGCCCAGCTCTTTGCCATGACTTCTTGCCCAGTCCTCGACCAGGACTTCTTTGCCCAACTTCCGGCCAGGTCTTCTTGTCCAGTCCTTGACCAGGACTTTTTGCCCAGCCCTTTGCCAGGACTTCTTGCCTAGTCTACCTAGGACTTTCCTGCACACTTAGTAAGCTTGTTAGATCACAATAACACCTTAACTTCTGAACCCTTTGCCATTATCAAAACCCAGGTTTGACTTAGGCGCTTCCTGCACCAACACCAAATACCTACATTTAGGGTACCCTTTATGTACCGAAGGATTGTTTTTACGACAGCTAGGTGAGACTCCTTAGCACAGGTTTGCACAGCAAACAGGATGTCTGGTCTACTAGCAGTTGGGTATAGTAAACTACCTATCATACTTCTATATTTTTTTAAATCAACTGATTTACCTTAAGGGTCATTGTCTATTTTTGCATTTGTGGCAATGGGAGTACCTAAATCCATAGAGTTTTCCATTTTGTATTTTTTGATTAATTCTTTTGCATATTTGGACTGATGAACGTAGTTACCATCCTTGGTTTGTTTTATTTGGAGTCCTAGGAAAAAGGTTAGTTCACTTACTAGGCTCATTTCAAACTCACTCTCCATAATCTTAACAAAATCTTTTAAAAAATTACTATTAGTTGACCTAAAGATTATGTTATCTACTTAGATTTGAGCTATAAAAATGTTTTTTCTAAGGTTTTAACAAACATGGTTGAGTAAATTTTACCTTGGTTAAATCCATTAGAAATTAGGTGGGTAGATAGTCCTTCATACCATGCCCTAGGTGCTTAGTTTAACCCATAAAGGACTTTCCTAAGTTTAAACACATGCTTGGGATTGTCTAAGTCCTCAAATCCTGGGGGTTTCCCTACATACACTTCCTCTTTTATGAATCCATTAATGAAGGCAGACTTGACATCCATTTGGTATAATTTAAAGCCACTATGGGCTGTAAAAGCTAGTAACATCTTGCTAGATTCAAGTCTAGCTATCGGGGCATAAGTTTCATCATAATCTAACCCTTTAACTTGACTAAAACCTTTAGCTACTAAGCGGTCTTTGTTTCTCATAATCTCACCTTGATCATTTAGTTTGTTTCTAAATACCCACTTAGTGTCTATAACTGACTTACCTTCTGGTTTATGTACTAAGTCCCAGACTTGGTTTATCTTAAATTGGGCTAGTTCTTCTTGCATCGCAATGACCCAAACTGGGTCAGGTAGGGCTTCTTCTATAGTCTTAGGTTCTATTTTTGAAATTAGTGCAATTTGACTATGATTTTTGTTGGAAGACCTTGTTTTGACTGGACTAAAACCTAGTTCCTGGGGTTGATTTTGACTGGAATTTTTCTAGGTAGTCCTTAGTATTCAAAATGTGTATTTTACACCCAAACACCCTTAGCTAATGTAAATTTGGTAGTCTGTGGTAATAAATTTCACAAGGGGTTTTGTTGAATCTTCTATTTATTAGGACCCTATTTGGAATGTAACAGGCTGTGTTTATTGCTTCTGCCCAAAATTGATTAGATAAGATGTATTCGTTGAGAATGGTCCTAGCGGCTTCCTGAAGGGTTCTATTTTTCCTCTCAACTATTTCATTCTGTTGGAGAGTTCTAGGGCATAAAAATTCATGGATATACCCATTAATTTTATAGAATTCATTAAATCTCTGATTTTCAAATTCTCCCCCGTGGTCACTCCTAAGTCTTTTAATTTGTGTATCATTTTGATTTTATAACATTTTACACAAATTGATGAATGAGTCAAATGTTTCATCTTTGATTTTTAAGAATCTAACCCAGGTAAACCTAGAGTAATCATCAATAATTACTAAGCAGTACCGGTTTCCGCTTAGTGACTTGGCTCCATGAGAATCAAATAGGTCTAGGTGTAAGAGCTCAAGTGTGGCTTGGGTTAAGTCTGATTGGGTTGATTTGTGGGTTGACTTGGTTTATTTACCTTATTGACATGGATTATAGATGGTATTTTCAAAGATTTTAATTTTTGGTATTCCTCTAACTAGTCCAAGTTGACTTAGTTTTGAAATTAATTTTGTATGAGTGTGGCCTAGTCTTCTATGCCATAAATTGGTTTCTTCTAGTTGAGTTAGAAAACATTTACGTGTTATGGGTAGGTTAATTGTATAGACATTGTTCTTTCTATTATCCTTAAGTGCAACTTCTGGGTCTTGTAGATTCCTAATCAGGCAATCAGAGTTGGTAAAGGCAACTACATAACCAGTATCATGTTAGTGCCGGAAGCACCAAAGTCAAACCTATGTTTTGATAATGGCAAAGGGTTCAGAAGTTAAGATTTGGTTGTGATCTAACAAGCTAATTAAGTGTGCAGGAAAGCCCTAGGTACATTAGGCACTAAGTCCTGGTTCTTTGAATTGGGCACTAAGTCCTGGCCGCGGGCTGTGCAACTAAGTCCTGACGTAAGGTTGGGCAATAAGACCTGGTGAGTGAAGCTAGTGTAACGCCCGCTTTTTTTTTTCATAAGCGGCGTTACGTTAACATGCTTAGGGCATGTAGACATCATAAGGCAGCGGAATAACTTTAACTTATACATGCCCTGTTACCATTCTTAACTTAATGACATGGGAACCCTAGCATATTAACCTTGAACTTAAGCATCATATCATGTCATACATAACATCATATCATAAGGTTCCATGATTCATTATTCATACATATACGTAACCAAGGTAAAGTTCTAGCATAAACCGTAAACACATAGTTTCCTGGGCCAAGTCACTACTACACACATACGTTCTTGCCCTCCTGTTGCTTCCATCATTGTCCCCTTGAATGATCTGCGGTATAAGGAAATAAGACTATAAGCACACAGGCTTAGTAAGACTCTTTCCTACTCACAAAAACCATTCATCGTTCATCATCTCATAGTGAGCACATGAAACATTAACATACTTGGTGCTCTACTTAGAACATAACATCTTAAATCACTTATTGCATACATAGCATGGCATGAACATACATTAACATACTTGATTCTCTACTTAGAACATAACATCTTACCTCACTTATCGTATACATAGCATGGCATGAACATAAACATAGTAAACATTCTAAGCATGGCATGATACATGGCATAAATCATAAACATAGTGAACATTCTAAGCATGGCATAATTCATGACATATCATAAACATAGTGAACATTCAAAGCATGGCATAATTCATGGCATAAATCATAAACATAGTGAACATTCTAAGCATGGCATAATTCATGGCATATCATAAATATAGTGAACATTTTAAGCATGGCATAATTCATGGCATAAATCATAAACATAGTGAACATTCTAAGCATGGCATAATTCATGGCATATCATAAACATAGTGAACATTCTAAGCATGGCATAATTCATGGCATAAATCATAAACATAGTGAACATTCTAAGCATGGCATAATTCATGGCATAATACCTATCATAGCATATGAACATCTTCCTAACATAATCATGACATAGATCATTCATTCTCATGCATACCTCTTAACATGAAACATAAGCATAAAATCTTATCAACATAGCATAATGCATAACATGAATGGATGCATGAGTGGAATGCATATACATAAGGGATGCTTAACTTTTAAAACATACTTTTAAATGCTTAAACATAATCATCATAACATCATTTGGGGTCCCCGGCTTGTACCACATACATACATCATAGCGCGCATCCCTAGCAAGTCCGAGGTCGCGAGCCCCAACCTACTAGGGTAAGGACAGCATAGTCGGTAGTCCCCGAACCGAGGCATTCTTAAGGTGCCCATCCCTGTTGCACAGCTCTGGTAGTGCGAGAACCGTGGATAGCTATGGTAGTCCAAAACCGGGGCGTTCTTAAGGTGCCCATCCCTTGGACCCATACTTCGGTCCGGTACAAGCCCATACATAAAGTAAAATACTTTTCATGTTTCATCGTTCATAAGACATTCATGGCATCTTTAACATAGCATAACTTGTTATGGCTCGGCTCGTCTACCGGCCCATTTACCGGTCCTCACGACCGTCGTACCGTCAACCATCGACCGTGCCGTTTAGCATATTTATGCCTTAAAGACATAAGCATCATCTTTCATTCATAACATGTCATTCATAAAACATGACATGCATCATCATTCATAAAACGTGGCATGCATCATCATTCATAAACATGGCATGCATCATCCTTATCATGAACATAAACATAACATACTTATCATGGCATCATTCTTATCATGAACATAAACCTAACATACTTATCATGGCATCATTCTTATCATGAACATAAACATAACATACTTATCATGGCATCATTCTTATCATGAACATGAACATGAACATAACATACTTATCATGGCATCATTCATATTCTGAACATAAACCTATCATACTTATCATGGCATCATTCATATCATGAACATGAACATAGCATACTTATCATGACATCATTCTTATCATGAACATAAACCTAACATACTTAACATGGCATCATTCATATCATGAACCTAACATATCATAGCATCATTTTTATCGTGATCATAACCCTATCATTCTTATCATGGCATCATTCATATCCTGAACATAAACTTATCATACTTATCATGGCAACACATAAACATATACTTGAAGTTAAAGGCTCAACCCTAACCCTTGGGTCCTTGAGGTTGGCCGAAACATATGGGGTCTCTAGGGTACCCCAAAAATTCCCAAAAATTGTATTAAACCTCTAGACATCATGAGAGTACATTAAACATCATGATTGGGATTTTTATCATCATTTTAGACCCTTAAAAATGGTGGCCGAAACCCTAGGGTGTCCTAGGGTGCTTGCTTAGGTTCCTTCATGTTGGCCGAAACCCTAGGGTATCCTAGAGTAGTCCAAAAATTCCCAAAAATTATACATAACCTCTAAACATCATAAGGGAACCTTAAATAACATTATACAGATTTTTAGCATCATCATGGACCCTTAAACATTGTGTCCGAAACCCTAGGGTATCCTAGGGTGCTTGCTTTGCTTCTTCCATGTTGGCCGAAACCCTAGGGTATCCTAGGGTACTCCAAAAATTCTCAAAAATTATACTTAACCTCTAAACATCATAAGGGAACAATAAATAACATTATACAGATTTTTGGCATAATTATAGACCCTAAAATCCTTGTGGCCGAAACCCATAAACCTAGGATTCTTGATTTTCTTTCCTTTCAACATCAAATCCAAAAACCGACCAATATATCATGCTAAAAATCATGGAAATCATAAGGAACTATTATACCACAAGTGAGGGAGTCTTACCTTGGGTTTCTTGATTTTTCGAACCTTAAAAGAGAAAGAACTTGTAGAACTCTTGACCCTTGATCCCTCCTAGCCCTTGTACTCTTGTGAAGACCTTAGATCTAGGAGATGGAGCCTTGGTGGAAGTTTTTCCAAGGGAGAATTCCCTTGGAGGTGTTCGGCTAGAATGAGGAAGGAGGAGTTTCGAAAATGCAAGTAATGGGAAGAAGAAGCAACTCCCAAAACCCCCTTTTTATAGCCCATTAAAGAGGTAAATGAAGAGTCTCTCCATGACCCTTCATCTTCTTCTTAATCTTAACCTATATCCACTTCATTTCCTCATAGAAATCCCTTGCTAGGTGAGTTGGTTAAGGCTTACATGGTTGTACAAGAGGTCCAAGATTCAATCCTTGGCCCATGCACCTTTATTTTTATTTTATTTTTATTTCATTTATTTTATTTTTCTAAATTCCGAAAATCCCCCCTAAAATCACCCATAATTATGCTATTATTCCTAAATAAAATTCTTTTATATTTATATTAATTTTTCCTAATTAATACCCATTTTTGAAGCCCATTTTAAGCTCATTAGTACCTAATTTCTTCATTAAAATAGGAAAATTAGGCTAAGACTTACCCATAATCATGCTAATGTGCCTATTTAAATCCTATTTATATTTATACTAATTTTTACCTAAAATCCACCAAAAACTTTGGTACTAATGAGCCCATATAAGGCCCATTAGTGCCCTTTTTCCCAATTTAAATGAGAAAACATGGATTTTCTAGGCCAAAGTTCGCATTAATATTCCTAGGTTCCTCGGAAAATTAGCTAGACATGCTTAATATTTTAAGGAAATATTAAGAGAATTTTCTGGGTCGTTACAGCTAGACACTAAGACCTGGTCGAGGACTGGTCACTAAAGACCTGGTGAGTGAAGTTGGGTAAAAGTCCAACCAGAGGAGCTGGTTGGCAAAAAGGTAAATTCTCCCGAGAGGAGTAGGTGAGGACGCGTTCCCCGTAGGAGGGAACATTAAGCGTCGGTTCGACCTAGGGTTCCATTTGAGAGACCCAAAGTCAGAACCAAGACAGCTTTGGCTGTAAATAATGTTTAATATATCATGTATATTTTGCTTCTTGTGTTTGGAACTAACCCTGGTTGCAGGAAACGAAGGGACGGTGTTTCTGCAGCTCAGGCGTCTCATTGGAAGGAGGCGCCTCACTGGGCTAGGCACCTGTGTGGATACAGGCGCCCCAGTGCAAGGCCAAAACCAAGCCATCAAAGGAAACTTCCACGAAAGCATTTGGACCAAGTCAAGCTAGGCGCCTGTGTTTAACACAGGCGGCCCAGTCAACTCAAGCACCTCAATGAAGGGGATAAGCGCTGACCAAGCCAGCATATTAGAGTTCCCGTAGGAGAGGCCATGTGTCAGGCGCCCCCTTCAACATTGGCGCCCAAGTGACCACTATAAAAGGGGGTTCACCCCCAAGGCTTGAGAACAACTTGCAAATCTCGCTCTCAACACTTTCGCTCAAGCGCTATGGTCCGGGACGCTCTGCACTCGCGATTCAAGCGCCGACGACGACCCGCTGCTCCGAAATTCCATATACTCCGATTGTCGGTAAAAGATTAAATTTCTTAAGTGTTGTATCTTCTTTTTTAATTCTATATATGTACTCCAAATTGTAAACATTCTTCGAATATAGAATTGCCCATCATAAATGGTCAAGGACCGTGGGCCTTGGAGTAGGAGCCGACCGCGACTCTCAACCAAGTAAAACAAACTGTGTTAGCGACTTTGTTTTACTCTTTCTGCTGTGTAATTTCTTTATTTATCTGAAATTTTTTTATCGATATTCATCCCCCTCTATCGATTAACTCCGATCCAACAAGTGGTATCAGAGTGGGTGGCTCAAACTTGGTGCAACCACCAGTTTGAGATTTTTTTTCGGATTTTCAAATTTTAAATTGTTTTTCTCGCTCGAATTTTCTCGTTAATCGAGGATGGTGCAACACAACTCAATCTTTTTTCCATTGTTAATATTTCTTCCCGCACTGCTAATCCAAGACCTAGTCTTGGAACAAGTTTCTTGTAATTTTTCAAAAAAATTCAATGGTCATGCAAAAGGGGTACAACAGTGCCAGACCTCCTCATTTCACTGGAGAAGACTTCTCCTACTGGATAAGCAGGATGAAAGTCCACCTGAAAACTCAAGTGGACATGTGGATAATCATCCAGTTTGGGCTGGAAATTCCAAAAAATGCACAAGGTGTGGTGCAACATTATACCGAGTGGGATGTCCCACTAAAGAAGAAAATCAAGGCTAATGCAAAAGCGACCCAAACATTGTAATGCGGCTTAACCAAGGAGGAGTTGAACCGGGTGGGACCCATCAACAATGCGAAGGAGCTTTGGAACAAGCTGATCGAGCTGCACGAAGGTACTTCCGACACGAGGATCAGCAATAGAGATCTGTTGCTGAACAGACTCTATACAATCAAGATCCAAGACGGTGAGACTACAACCCAACTCCACGCCAGAATTCAGGAACTGATGAACAGGCTGCACATGATAGGTAACAAGGTTGAAAACCGTGACCTGATAAAGTATACACTTAATTCTTTTATGAGAAACTCACTGTGGGCGTCTATGGTAGATGCCTACAAAGTTTCAAGGAACTTATCTAAAAACAAATTAGACGAACTCTTTTCTGAACTAGAATAGCACGAACAGACTAACACTACCTTGATCGAGAAAGGTATAGCTTTTGTTGCAGGTAAATCTCAAGGGAAAGCTCCCAAGAAGAAGACTCATCTGTTAGATCGATTCCGTATGCTAGAGGGGGGTGAATAGCGATTATTCGATTCTTCTTGTACCTACGTTGTTAGTTGCACAACGAAAACAATAATAAAGAAAATAAACAACACTAACAAGACGATTTACTTGGTATCGACCCCGGAGGGTGACTAATCCAAGAATTCGTCGATGGATCACTCCCCGGATAACCTCCGGCTAGCCCTCATCGCTCCTTGTGGGTGGAGAAACCTCACCACAACACCTTGAGAAGAGCTGAGCACAAAGACTACTATCTTGCTTTTAACCAAGACAAGATTCGTCAAAAATCTCAGCCACCACGAAGCCCTCTTTAAATAGGACTCGGGCTGAAACCCTCGCCACCAGTCGACTGCTCCCAGGGCAGTCGACTGGTCCCATTGAAAATCGATCGTTGCAACCCCAACGTTCGAATTTTCAGCCAACTCACCAGCCACCTACCAGTCGACTGCTCCTAGGGCAGTCGACTGGTCCCCATCCGGAACCCTTATGTGAGTTTCATCAGCCGACTACCTCCTGTTGGGACCGGGTGCATGTTGACATGGATGCGGGTTCGTAATTTTAAAATTAATTATGTGCAGCGGAAGGTTTAGCATAAATAATTTCTCTAAATCATTTAACCACACATCTAAGCATGCAATTTTATCTTGTGTAGACATGATCTTATATTTAAAATTTTTGTAGAAATGTAAACTAATTTACATATTACCTCGGGTAACTTGAAGGAAGGGACGAGATCCAACCGTAAGCGTCCCTTCGAAGCTCCGCCTCTATTCACGTCCACGCCGAGTATCTTCAGGATGACTTCGCAAAGCCACGAGTTTCGTGTTCTCGAGAACTACTAGATTCTCCGAGAACGCGACGAGAAAAACCAAGAGAGAAGTCGGAAGACTAACCACAAAAGGATGACCGGCTGGTGCTCCTTCTTGGGGATGGTTGGCGCACGGCAAGAAGGGGAGAAGAGAAGGAGAGAAAGAGAGGGAGAGAGCCTATGCTTTCATCTCTATTATTCACGCCCAAGCCTTGCCGTGGGTCCTTTATATAGTGGCCTCTCAACTATCAAGCCTCTCAAATATAGAATAACTTATTCTATCATGCCAAGTTTGATTTTATATCATGGTTAAAATCATATTTTAATTCATGATAAAAATCTTCTCTCCTATGGAATAAATTTCCTTATCAAGGTAAATCAATCCATGATTGATTTTATAAAATAAACCAATCCATGGTTCATTTTAATTTTCATGAAAAATAAACCAAACCTTGGTTTATTATATAAAATTTATATCATCCATAATTTTATAAAACAAACCACACTTGGTTTATTTTATAAATTGAACCAAAAACTTTGGATCTCTCCCTTTGTTGTGGTCGGCCAAGCAAAGAGGATGGAGGCCCTCTTTGGCCGGCCCATCCAAGCCAAGCCCCAATGAATTAAACTTATTTAATTCATCTATTAAGTCTTCAAAAGACTTAGCCATTTTACGCATCCGATGCGTCTCTAAAAAATTCAGATTCGACTTATCGTTTGGCTCAACTAAACTTAATCTCTCTTGATTGGAAAATCCATTTTTCAACTCATTTTAAATCCCACGTATTACTCGTAGTGCGTGTGACTAAATAGGCTTTCGATTTATATTCGCCGTCTATAATTAATCAATTATAGAACGATCATGAGTGTCACCTAGTAGTACATCATGATCCCCAATTAATCGAAAGATCAACGGTTGACCTCAGCTATAATGAATCGTGCCCCATTCCCTTCACCATCTTATACCCACTTGGTTCAGGACATAGTCTATGTGTGTCAGTCCACACTAGGCTGACTACGTCACACCTAGCCCAAGTAACGTTTTCTCGTCCTACGGATTCTAATTACTCTCATGTATTTCAGAGATTCATACTCTGAACATGTCATGCTCTGGCCAGAGGCTTCGAGTAACAATCGAACGATAGGCCTCGGGTATACATCTCCTCGCAAGGAGTGGTGAATCCTTTGTAGGCTGTTCAAACATCTTCGAGCACATCGGCTTATACCCAATCATCCTGGGTCCACACCTCCTTGGAGATGCTTGCTTAAGATGTCAAAGTATAAGTCTCCATGACCAAGATGACTTGAACACCGCAAGTCAAAGGAACATCGCACTTAAGCTGCAGTAAAAACTTCACTGACATATCTATATATAGATTACCATATGAAGTTTTACAGCCAATCACTCTAATGAACTAGTTCCCTTAACTAGCATTCATGATTATCTCCGGATATCTCAATGTCACCAGCCAGTGAGAATCAGCTGATTAGAGAATAACCCATGCTAGTCTCAACAGAATTGATAGTGTCCGTATTTATCAATTCATCGACTAGGGAGAATTTCAATACTTCACAACTCCACATGTTGAGATAATCACTAGTTGGGAATTCATCACAAATTCTCTCATGCTGTGAATTGTATTGTGGGTTTTCAGTAAATGAGTTTAAGATCTCAATCAAATACACAATCATGTATACTCAAATTGTGAATATTCATTTATTAAAATAAATGATTACAATCATAAGGCGATTGCCTTAGGACACTTCTCTCATATCACTAACACCTCCAGGCCAGTCGACTTGTCTACTCACCCACCTAAGGTTACCCTTCCCGAGTACATTCCACTCCGCACTCGAACCCTAGGATATCCCGAGTACAATCACACATCACTCGTACCCTTACGACTCGACTGACTCCTTGTAACGACCCGGCCCATTTGGCGGCCCATTCGGCGACCCCTTATTTTTCAGTGGGTGGTCGACCGTCGATCATCGACCGTGCCGTTACTCACTAGGACTTCCCACCATTGGCCAGTGGATTTTTTCCTTCCCCAGGATTCAAATTCTAGACCTCCAAGCTTAAGTACTAGTGTTTATGAATCCTGGTAACCAATTGAGGCAGTGCCAGGCTCAATTGGTTACCAGGATTCATAAACACTAGTACTTAAGCTTGGAGGTCTAGAGTTCGAATCCTGGGAAAGGCAAAAATCCACTGGCCAGGGGTGGGAAGACCTAGTATGGTAATGACACGGTCGACGGTCGAAGATCTATGCCCCACAGAAAAATAATGGATCGCCAAATGGGCCACCAAATGGGTCGGGTCGTTACAATAAAAATGTGCCTTTATATTGTAACAACCCGGCCCATTTGGCGGCCCATTCGGCGTGTGGGTCGTCGACTGTCGACCGTCGACCGTCGACCGTGCCATTACTCACTAGGACTTTCCACCCCTGGGCAGTGGATTTTTGCCTTCCCCAGGATTCGAACCCTAGACCTCCAGCCTTAAGTACTAGAGTTTATGAATCCTGGTAACCAATTGAGCCAAGCTCAATTGGTTACCAGGGTTCATAAAGAACTAGTACTTAAGCCTGGAGGTCTAGAGTTCGAATCCTGGGGAAGGCAAAAATCCACTGGCCAGGGGTGGGAATTCCTAGTGAGTAACGGTACGTTCGACGGTCGACGACCCATAGAAAAATAAGGGGTTGCCAAATGGGTCGAGTCGTTACACTCCTCACTCAGTAGCCTCAACTATTGCCTTCGCACCCTCTTCATCTTTGGCTCCCATCCCTCGGATGCATGCAAGCCTCCAGCTTGCCTCCATGCCATCCTTCACGCATGCCTCGAAGTTCACACCCCTCAGCTCATCGTCCTTGCTCTCCAAGGTCCCTTGGGTGCACACAAGCCTCCAACTTGTCTCCATGCCACCCTTCACCATACCGAGGCCGTCCAGCCAAGTCCATATGTGCAACCTGTACAACCTGCACACTCAACATACACATATAAGAACACAAGGGTAAACCTAACTTAAACCCTTTGCCCAAACATCAAAACACTTGGTTACTCCAGACCACAGATTACCACAACAATCTCTCCCTTTTTGATGTTTGGCAATACATTTAAGTTAGGGAAAGAAAAATAGTAGTCAATAGCAAAATCCATGCTAAAACAAACAACTGGACTTACGTTGCCAAGACTCCATCTTGGACTTACACCGCTAATGCATATGCAAATGCAAAAATGGATCCTATCCCAAGGCATCCCACACCTAACCCTCCAAGTTAGGAATTTTCTACACCTAACCCTCCATGTTAGGAATTTTCTACACCTAATCCTCCAAGTTGGGAATTTTCACCACCTAACCCTCCAAGTTAGGATTTTTAACACCTAACTCCCCAAAGTTAGGAACTTTTAAAATGGACTTTTTAAAGGTTCTCCCAAGCTCCCCCTACATTGGACTTACAAAGACTTTTTAAGAACCTCTCCAACGTTCCCCTTACGCCAAGAATGGAGCAACCATGCTCCCCCTTATTGTCAGCTCCCCCTAAACCTAGGGTTTCTAGCAAAGGTGTGTTTAGTTTCCTACTTAAACCCAACACTTCTCCCCCTTTGCCACACATCAAAAAGACCCCAATAATATCCCAATTATTGGTTCTTTTAGTCTCTAATGATCCTAAACACAGTGTACTAGCCACCCATACACTTGTTTTCAATTATTTGGATATAAGTCAGCTGTTGGATACCCACACCAGCCCTGACCATTCGACTGCCCCCCAGGGCAGTTGACTGATACTCTGAAAATCGGTCTTTCTGGCTAATTTTAGAATTACACCAAAAATTTCACAAATCTCCAAAAATTTCTAAATTTTGTGGAGAACTTTGTGGTACCCATACCTAGGGAAAAATACATCTAACCATGTATCTATCACCATTCCCATGTTTGACATAAAACTCAAAAATTTCCTATGAAAATTAAGGCAAACAAGGAGGCAACCTCCCCCTTAACCTTGCCTTCTCCCAATTTTCATTTTACCTAGGTGAAGTTCTACCCAACTTAACACCATGACACCAAGTCAAGTTCTACCCAACTCAACTTCCAAGTTCTTCCCCCTTGGACATCATTAATGATTGCCCCCAAGCAACCTTATCCCTAGTGCCAAAAAGAACTCAACAAAACCTTAAACAATCTAAAAGTTTGCAAGCACATTTGCTAAGATATACCCTATCCTAGAAAAATATGATTTCACGAAAACGACAAATGTGCTTGACTTTTGGTACATCCTTTATTTTCCTAAAAGATTTGGCATTTGTATCAACCTTGATCTCTATATATGATTCCTTGTGTTTGTCAATTCTAACCATCATCAATTTACACAAAGAATTGTCCTCAACTCTCTCCTTTTTATCTCTCAATCCTAGATACCTATGGGTTTCTCAATTTTTCTTGAATCCATCAAACGCTTTAATATCATCCAATGAACTTTAAGCACTCATTAATCCTTATAATATCAACCCATGGCATAGAATCTCATAAGGCAATATGACCCTTTCCTATGTTTCCAATTTTACAATTTCTTATCACCTAATAAGCCCTTTTTGCATACTCTTTGTAACGACCCGGAAAATTCTCTTAATATTTTCTTAAAATATTGAGCATGTCTAGATAATTTTCCGAGGGGCCCAGAAATAATTATGTAAAATTCGGCCTAGAAATCCATGTTTTCTCATTTAAATTGAGAAAAACTAGGTACTAATGAGCTTTAAAAGGGCTCCAAAAATGGGTATTAATTAGGTAAAATTAATATAAATTACGAAAAAATTAATATAAATATAAAAGAATTTTATTTAGGAATATTGGCATAATTATGGGTGATTTTTGGAGAATTTTCAAAATAAAAGGGAAATTTTCGAAAATAAGAAAAAGGATTAAATAAAATAAAAATAAAGGTGCATGGGCCAAGGATTGAACCTTGGACCTCTTGTACAACAATGAATGCTTTAACCATCTCACCTAGCAAGGAATTCTTGTGAGGAAAGGAAGTGAATGGTGGTTAAATGGTAGAAGAAGATGAAGGGCCATGGAAAACTCTTCATTCACCACCTTAATGGTTGATTAATAAGGGGGTTTGGGAGTTTCATTCTTCATGCCATCAATTGCATTTGCTCCTCTCTTCCTTCTCCATTCTTGCCGAGCACACAAGGAGGAATTCTCCCTTGAGAAAACTCCACAAAAGCTCTCCTTCTCCAAGATCTAAGGTCTTCTCAAGGTTCTAAGGGCTAGGTGTGGTCAAGTCTTCTTTCTTCTTTCCATCCAAGGTCTAAAAATCAAAAAATCTAAGGTAAGACTCCCTCACCTGTGGTATAATAGTTACCAATGTTTTCCATGATTTTTGGCTTGATATATGGGTGAGTTTCGGATTTAATGTTGAAGGGAAACAAAAATCAAGGTTCCTATGTTCAAAGGTTTCGGACAGCATGTTTTAAAGGTCCAAAATTATGATAAAAATCATGATAATATTATTTGATGTTCCCTTATGATTTTTAGAAGTTAACTGCAATTTTTATGGATTTTTGGAGTAACCTAGGACACCCTAGGGTCTCGGCCAACATGAAAGAAGCAAAACCCAGAACCTTAAGTTCAAGGGTTTCGGCCACCATGTTTTAAATGTCTAAAAATATGTTAAAAATCATGATAATATTATTTGATGTTTCCTTATGATGTTTAGAAGTTAATTGTAATTTTTAGGGATTTTTGGAGTACCCTAGGACACCCTAGGGTCTCAGCCAACATGAAAGAAGCAAAACCCAGAACCTTAAGTTCAAGGGTTTCGGCCACCATGTTTTAAATGTCTAGAAATATGTTAAAAATCATGATAATGTTATTTTATGTTCCCTTATGATGTTTAGAAGTTAAGTGTAATTTTTGGGAATTTTTGGAGTACCCTAGGACACTCTAGGGTTTCGGCCAACATGAAAGGGACAAAACCAAGGTCCCTATGATTATGGGTTTCGGCCACCATGATGTAAATGTCTATAAATATGTTAAAAGTCATGATAATGTTATTTAATGTTCCCTGATGATGTTTAGAAGTTAAGTATAAATTTTGGAAATTTTTGGAGCACCCTAGAGGCCCATATGGTTCGGCCAACCCCAAGGACCCAAGGGTTAGGGTTGAGTCTTTAACTTCAAGCATATGTTTATGTGTTGCCATGATATAAGGATGAAGGATGGTGATTGTGTGAATTATCACATGGCCTTGGGACTCCATAAGTTTCGGCCAATAAGGGTTAATAGGATAAGAGTTAAGATTTATTCCAAGTAAGGGTCCCAATGGCCCTATGGTAAGATGTGATTTATGTTTATGAATGATATGCTATGTTATGAATGATATGCCATGCTTAAGAATGATATGCCATGTTTATGAATGATATGCCATGGTTATACATGATATGCTATGCTTATGAATGATATGCTATGTTATGAATGATATGCCATGCTTACGAATGATATGCCATGT
This sequence comes from Boesenbergia rotunda, assembly GCA_024364735.1. NCBI lineage: Eukaryota > Viridiplantae > Streptophyta > Magnoliopsida > Zingiberales > Zingiberaceae > Boesenbergia > Boesenbergia rotunda. The sequence continues at coordinate 13,793 of JAGFNQ010007022.1, read as the reverse complement.
TTATGAATGATATGCCATGGTTATACATGATATGCTATGCTTATGAATGATATGTCATGTTATGAATGATATGCCATGTTTACGAATGATATGCCATGTTTATGAATGATATGCCATGGTTATGCATGATAAGAATGATGTTACGACAAGTATGTTATGATCATGTTCATTATAAGAATGATGCCATGATAAGTATGCTATGAATGGCTTATGAATGATGAAGCATGAAAAGTATTTTTACTTTATGTATGGGCTTGTACCGGACCGAAGTATGGGTCCAAGGGATGGGCACCTTAAGAACGCCCCGGTTATGGACTACCGCAGCTGTCCACGGTTCTGGCACTACCGGAGCTGTGCAACAGGGATGGGCTCCTTAAGAAGCGCCTCGGTTCGGGGACTACCAATTATGCTGTCCTTACCCTAGTAGGTCGGGGCTAGCTACCTTGGATTTACTAGGGATGCGCGCTATGATGTATGTATGTGGTACAAGCCGGGGACCCCAAATGATGTTATGATGATTATGTTAAGAAATGAAAAGTATGTTTTTAAAAGATTAAGCATCCTTATGATATATATGCATTGCCCATGCATTCATTATGGAAAAGTATGTTTATGAAAAGTATATTCATGAAAAGTATGATTTTAAACTAAGCATCCATATACGTATATGCATTCCACCCATGCATTCATACACGTTATGCATTATGTTATGATAATGATGTGTTATGCTTATGCTCCATGTTAAAAGATATGTATGAGAATAAATGATCCATGTTATGATTATGGTAAGAAGATGCTCATATGATATCCTAGAATGTATGCCTATGATTATGCCATATAGGTTGGTTTATATCTTATGTTTATATTTATGTCATGTCTCATGCCATGCTTAGAATGTTTACGATGTCTATGCTTGATATGCTAGAAAGTATGCCTATGGTTGATTTACATCTTATGCTCATGTTCATGCCACATATGATGCCATGCTTAGAATGTTTAATTATGCTTATGCCTATGTTTATACTTCATGCCATGATAAGAATGTTCAATTAGAGTTATGTCTATGTTTATGCTTTACGCTATGATAGAAATATTTATGATGCTTATGTTCCATATGATTATGAATGAATGACGAATGATTTTAGTGAGTAGGAAAGAGTCTTACTAAGCCTGTGTGCTTATAGTCTTCTTTCCTTATACCGCAGATCATGCAAGGGGATAACGAGGAAGCAGCAGGAGGGCCTGAAATATGTGTGTGATAGTGACTTGGCCCATGAAATCGAATGTGTTAACCGTTTATGCTAAGAACTTTATTTTCGCTACATATATGCTCGAATAGTGACTTATGGAACTTTATGATAAGATGTCAAGTATGATATGATATGAACCTTATGGTATGATGTTAATCATGTTATGATATGATGTTAAGTATGACGTTCATATGTTAAGTTCCATGTCATTGTATGAGAGATGGTAGTAGGGGCATGTATATGTAAGGTTTAAGTTATTCCGCTGCAGTATGATGTTACATGCCTTAAGTATGTCAGCGTAACGCCGCTTTAGGAAAAAAAAAAGCGGGCGTTACACTCTTACTGATCAGTCGATTGCCCATATGGCAGTCAACTACCAAAACAAACAGAGAGTTTCTGGGCTGAGATCAGTCGACTGCCCCCATGGCAGTCGACTAATACCTGAATTTCAGGTTTTTCAGTCGAATTTCAGTAATGCCTAGTTAATTCTACAAATCTCCGAAAAATCTGAAATTATATAGGGAGATTTGTGAAGCCTATATCTACTTGGAAAAAATATGTTTCCAAACAAATGTACTCCATATCCCAAGATTGGCACGAAATTCCATTCTATCTAAAGTGTATCATTTTAGCCTATCCCAAAAGTCCTAATTATAGTCTTTCCTTGATATATCTTCTAATACCTGGCCATGATACATTTCTAGCACTGAAATATATGGTTTTTATCCACTAAAACCAAATTTTACCCAATATAATCATATTTTCACCTTTTCCTCTATAATTCTCCTTTTATTGTGCTAATTCTCTAGGATTAAGACTTATCCAAGTCTTCTAACCCTTTTTGGCACACTTCACCTAATTTCCTAGGAGAGAAACTCTTGAGATCTATTTACCATGGACCCCAAAGGCTTCTAGAGCTCCCCCTTGAGCTCTTAGCCCTAGCCACCTCCCTAGGTGACTCAATCCACTCTAGGCCACACCGGTGACCCCCCGATGATACTTGGCCAACAAATCTAACCTTCTTAACCTTGGGCACCTTGTCCTTGGTTAAGTCATCCTATTCTTTCCCTTTGGATGGCACCCCCTTGCCATCCTTGGATTTCTCCTTCTTGCCATGATCATATGCCTTTCCAACATATTTCTTTTTGTTGGCCTTGGAGACTCTAGACCGGTAACCCAAACCCGATCTATCATAGTTGGGTTTTAAGCTACCCAACACCATATCTAGACCCTTTGATCCAATCTTGAATCTTTCTAGCCTTGCCCTTAAGGCTTGATTTTCCCTTTCTAAGTTTCTAACCTTAGTGTCCATATGCCCACTTTGGACACTCCTCGACCTATCTACTTTTCTAGGCATATTCCTTCCCTTCTTGGGATTAATGTCTTGATCCTTAGGTACCAAGGTCCTAGGTTTATGATGATGCATGCTTTTCCTAGGGTTATGATCTACCTTGTTCGTCCTATTCCTATCATTATATTTAAATCCAAAGTTTGGAATAAGTAAGCATCTTTCATTGATTCTAGCATGCATGGATGAATGATTTACACTATTTTTAACATGCATAGAGGAACTAACATTTGAATTGCATTTTAATTTAAGGATAGGGATTACCTCCCTTACCCTTGTAGTTCCTCCTTGATGTGAGCTCCTTTTCTTTCTTTGCTCCTTTTCCCATCTTCTCAAGTCCTCCATCTTCTTGAGCACTCCACTCTTTGGGCACTTGGTGTGGTAGTGTCCTAGCTCACTACACGTAAAATATCTAATCTTCTTCCTTTTCTTTTGAGCTTCCTCATTCCTACAACCCATGTTAGAATTTAAATGAATTGAAATAGGTTTAGATTTTACCTCCTTTTTGTTGGGACCGGGTGCATGTCGACAAGGATACGAGTTCGTAAAATTCAAAATTTTTACGTGCAGCGGAAGAGTTTGCATAAAATAATTTCCCAAATTATCTTAACTTCGTATCTAGCATGCAACCTTATAGTGTGTTGACATAATCATAAAATAAAACTTTGCGGAAAAGTAAACTAATTTACCAAGTACCTCTCGTAACTCGAAGTAAGGGACGAGATCCAACCGTAGCGTCCCTTGGAAGCTCCGCCTCTATTCGCGTCCACGCCGAGTTCTCTTCGGGATGACTTCACAAAGTCACGAGTTTTGTGCCGACGAGAACTACTATATTCTCGGAAGGCACAACTAGAAGAATAAGAGAAATAATGGAAAAACTAACCAACGAAGTAACGGAATCGTATTCCGGGAAGAGAGGAGTCGCTATCCGCTTCTTCTTCTTCGTGTTCGGGTTCTCCTCCTTCTTGATTGCTCACGCCAACTTCACCTTGGAAGTTGGTTGGGTGCGCCGGCCCTAATCCACAAGGGTGGGCGCCGGCCCTAGGCAAGAGAGGGAGAGGGAGAGGAGAAGAGATTAAGAGAGAGAGGGAGAGAATAATTAATCTCTTAATTACTCGATTGGAATTAAGGGCTAGCCTTTGGTTCCTTTATATAGTAGCAACTCCTTTGCTAAGTCTCCCTCTAAACCGAATTAACGGAATTAGTTATAAGAAATTTATCTTATAAATTTTCTTATTGCTTATTCCTTTTAAGCCTAGTCTTATTATAAACAATTTATAATAAAACAAATTAGTTATCATAAGAGATTTATCCTATAAATTCTCTTATGAATATTATTATAACTAACTTTATAATAAAACTAATTATTTATCATAAGAAATTTATCCTATAAATTCTTATGAATTAATTACGTTTAAACCAAGTCTTTATTATAAACTAATTTATAATAAAAACTAATTCTTCTTCTCTTTAAATTATGGAATAAATTTTATAAGAAATTTATAAACTTTCTTATTATGGATAAATCAATTCATAATTGATTTTATAAAATTAAAATGAACCAACTCATGGATAATTTTAATCTTCCATAAAAGAATAAATTTCTATAAATTTTATTTATATAAATTTCTTTATACAAATTTATTTATCCATAATTTATAAAATAAATCACGCTAGATTTATTTTATTAATTAAACCAATTAAATTGGTTTTCTCCTTTTATTTGGCCGGCCACCAAAGAGGGGTTAACACCCTCTTTGGTCGGCCAAACCCAACCCGGACCGTCGCGAATTAAACTCATTTAATTCGCCCAAAAAGCCTTCAAAAGACTTAGCCATTTTTAGCTTCTAATGCGCCTCTGACTAACTCAGATTCGACTTATTTCTCTTGATCAGAAAATCCAATTTTCAACTCGTTTTAAATCCCTCGGATTACTCGTAGTGCGTGTGACTAAATAGGCTTTCGATTTATGTTGGCCGTCTATAATTAACTAATTATAGAACCATCATGAGTGACACCTAGTAGTACATCATGATCCCCAATTAATCAAAAGATCAACGGTTTGACCTCAGAAGAAATTATTCTGAAACCCTTCAGCAGCTCTAATGAATCGTGCCCCATTCCCTTCACCACCTTATACCCACTTGGTTCAGGACACGGTCAATGGTGTCAGTCCCCACTAGGCTGACTACGTCACGCCTAGCCCAAGTAATGTCTTACTCGTCCTTTGGATTTCTAATTACTCTCATGTATTTTAGAGACTCTCACTCTAAACATGATATGCTCTGGCCAGAGGCTTTGATTAACAATCCGACGATAGGCCTGGGTATACATCTCCTCGCAAGGAGTGGTGAATCCTTTGTAGGCTGTTCAAACATCTTCGGGCACTTCGGCTTATACCCGATCATCCTGGGTCCACACCTCCTTGGAGATGCTTGCTTAAGATGTCAAAGTATAAGTCTCCATGACCAAGATGACTTGAACACCGCAAGTCAAAGGAACATCGCACTTAAGCCGCAGTAAAATCTTCATTGACATATCTACATGTAGATTCCCATATGAAGTCTTACAGCTAGTCACTCCAATGAACTAGTTCCCTTAACTAGCATCCATGTTTATCTCCGGACATCCCAATGTCACCAGCCAGTGAGAATCAGCTGATTAGAGAATAACCCATGCTAGTCTCAACAGAATTGATAGTGTCCGTTTTTATCAATTCATCGACTAGGGATATTTTCAATACTTCACATTTGCGCATTTAGAGATAATCACTAGTTGTGATCTCATCACAAATTCTCTTATGCTGTGAGTTGTATTGCGGACATTCAGTAGATGAGTTTAAGATCCCAATCAAATACACAAGCATGTATACTCAAATAGTGAATTATCATATATTAATATAAATGTTTTACAATCATAAGGCGATTGCCTTAGGACACTTCTCTCATATCACTAACACTTTTTACCTTTCGGGCACTTGTCCTTATAGTGCCCCATTTCGTTGCAACGAAAGCATGTGATGTGCTCTTTTGATTTAGCTTTGGTGGAGGTAGAGGCTAGGTTGACTTCTTCTTCAACCTTGGATGAAGTGGATGCTTCCTCTTCTTCTCTTGAGGAGGTTGATGATCTTTCACTTAATTCCTCCTCTTCACTTGAAGAACTTGACACTTCTTCCTCCTCTAGGTCTTCTTGGACTATTGACCTTGCTTCTTTGGGCTTTTCTACTACTTGAGCTTGTGTAGGACTCTCATGAATTTCATTCAATTAATTCCACAATTCGTATACCTTTTGGAATGCCCCTACACCACTCAACATATTAGTAGGGAAAATATTGATTAAAATACTAATTACCTTCTTATTGGTCTTAGATTTTTCTTGTTGCACCTTAGTCCAATATCTAGGACGAAGCTTCTTTCCGTGCTTGTCCTTTGGAACTTCGAAGGGCTCTTCAAGCATCATTCTACACTCCCACTCTATTCCAAACTAAGTCTCGATCCTTGCCTTCCAAAAGTCGAAGTCTTCATGATCATAGGGTGGTGGAGTGTAGATGTCTTCCCCAAATTTCTCTTCCATTGTTTCTCTTCCTCTAGCGTGTGCTCTCTCGGCGGTTAGTTCGATCGAGAGTGGTACATCGCTCTGATACCACTTGTTAGATCGATTCTGTACGCTAGAGGGGTGAATAGTGATTCTTCAATTCTTCTTGTACCTACGTTATTAGTTGCACAGCGGAAACAATAATAAAGAAAATAAACAACGCTAACAAGAATGATTTGCTTGGTATCCACCCCAGAGGGTGACTAATCCAGAAATCTGTCGGTGGATCACTCCCTGGATAACCTCCGGCTAGCCCTCGTCGCTCCTTGTGGGTGGAGAAACCTCACCACAACACCTTAAGAAGACCTGAGCATAAAGACTACTATGTTACCTTTAACCAAGACAAGATTCGTCAAGAATCTCAGCCACCTCGAAGTCCTCTTTAAATAGGACTTAGGCTAAAACCCTCGCCACCAGTCGACTGCTCCTAGGGCAGTCGACTGGACCCACTGAAAATCGACCGTTGCAACCCCAACGTTCAAATTTTCAGCCAACTCACCAGCCACCTACCAGTCGACTGCTCCCAGGGCAGTCGACTGGTCCCCAGCTAGAACCCTTCTATGAGTTTCATCAGTTGACTGCCCTTAGGCTAGTCGACTGGTATACTCACTCACCTAAGGTTACCCTTCCCGAGTACGTTCCACTCCACAAACGAACCCTATGATTTTCCGAGTACAATCACACAACACTCGTACCCTTACGACTCGACTGACTACTCACTCACCAGCCTCGACTATTACCTTCGCGCCCTCTTCATCTTCGGCTCCCGTCCCTCAGATGCACGCAAGCCTCCAGCTTGCCTCCATGCCATCCTTCACGCATACCTCGAAGTTCGCGCCTCTCAGCTCATCGTCCCTGCTCTCCAAGGTCCCTTGGGTGCACACAAGCCTCCAGCTTGTCTCCATGACACCATTCACCGTACTGAGGCCGCCCAGCCAAGTCCATATGTGTAACCTGTACAACTTGCACACTCAACATACACATATAAGAACACAAGGGTAAACCTAACTTAAACCCTTTTCCCAAACATCAAAACACTTGGTCACTCAGGATCACAGATTGTCACAACAATCACCCCCTTTTTGATGTTGGCAATACGTTTAAGTTAGGGAAAGTAAAATAGTAGTCAATAGCGAAAACCATGGTAAAACAAACAACTGGACTTACGTTGCCAAGACTTCATCTTAGACTTACACTCTGTACGGTATAAGTCATCTTGGACTTACAATTGAAAATTTTAAGTTTAATTTGCTTAGTATAAGTCAACTGTGTGATACTGGCTACGTAGTTACATTTACCAACTCTGACTACCTGATTACGAACCTCCAAGACTCAGAAGTCATGCTTAAGGGTACTAGGAAAAACTGTAACGCCCCAAAATTTCCATTTTTAGTACTTAAAGTCCTTAGAATTATTTAGAAATGGTTTAGAAATATTCTAGATATTTTTAGGAATTTTTAGAGTATTTTTATGAAATTTTCCGAGTCCGTTTGGTATTTTTGGAAAAAGAAAAAGAAAAAGAAAAAGAAAAATAATAAAGACGTTTAAGGGCAGCCGGTGGATTGAACCCGCGACCACCACGAAACAGCCCGCGCGCGCAACCAGCCGGGCTAGGGTATCAAGGACAGAAAAGGAAGGAGAGACCTATATTTAAGGGGTAGTTAGGTCGATTTACCCCCATAAGTATAAATGGAAAAACCAATTAAGTGCAGCTGGTGGATCGAACCTGCGACCAGCACGAAACCAGAAACGCGCGCGACCAGCTGGGCTAGGGTATCAAGCACAGAAAAGGATGGAGAGACCTATATTTAAGGTATAGTTAGGTTAATCCGCCCCATAAGTATAAATAGGTAATTAAAGAGAGAAGTTTTATTTTCTCTCCTCTCCAAACCCTCACGCCGACCCCTCCTCTTCTGGGCGAAACTACACCAAGCTCTAGGGGGCCGGTCAAGGCTCTTCTCCAAGAGATAATTCTATATTCGGGATCCCCGCGGCGAGAGGAACGCGTAGACGTGAAGAATTCTCCGAGATCTCAAGTTTCTCTCGAGTCCTAGACGTCAATCTTGGTTGTAAGTCCAAGATATCAATGTAAGTACTGCTCACCTGCAGTAAGAGGCGGTTTTTCCGCGAGAATTTCCTTTAAAAGTTTTTAAAAGAGATATTTCCTTGTCGTTTGAGTTTTTGCATGTGATCTTAGTTCATTATATGCTCATATATGTTGATTAATACCCTATGTGAGTTTAGGGTCCAAGAAAAGCTATGAGAAAAGAAAAGATAAGATAAAGATAAGAAAAGAAAAGGCCAAGGCCTTAAGAAATCCCCAAAAGTCAAGACTTAGGGATTTTAGCACGCAAGGTGCTCCAGAAAATGCCAAGGCATTTACAGATAAGAAAGAAAAGAAAGAAAAGCTATTTTATTTTATAAGGCCAGTACCCGGCGTCCAAGGGCGTCGTTAAAGAAATCCAGGTGTCCAATTCCAAGGTCTTGGCCCTGGTAGACCAAGGTCTGCTCTATTAGGATTGGTGGCTCGCTACCCCAACCTTTTAGGGAACGCGCATATGAGATGGTACTTACGTCTTCAGTGGATCCAAGTGATTATTATTTTCAAGTATATGCTTTAGCAAAGTTTCTAAAGTTTAAAGAGTTTTCAAAAAGTTAAAGAATAGCTAAAGTTTCAAGTTGAGCCAAGAAAAGTAAATTGAGATTTATTAATGCTTGAGTATGCATGTTTTGAGTTATACATGTTCTTAGTTTTCTTTCAAGCATATAAGTATCTCATGTGATTTCATATTGTTCAAGAAGCATGTTTGCACATTTCGAGATTTTGTGAGCTAGATAGTACTTACTAAGCTTTTTGCTTACTAGTTGCATTTCCTCTTACTGCAGATAAAGGTAAAGGCAAGCAATTCTGAAGGAAGGCGACGAGGGGTGCTGAGTAAAGTGTGTGTGGTGGCTGATTTTGGAGAGATCCTTGAGACGAGACAATTTAGTTATTTGAATTACAATGTTTTAGTTTATTCAAATTTCAAGTTCTTGCTTTATGGAGTCTAGCGAACATTAAGTTTGGATAGTTTTACATGCTCAATTTCTTAGAGTAAAGATTTCATGTCATTTCATTTAGCATACATATCCTTATGATTGCATTGGATGAGTAGAAGTGTGAGTAGTTTAGAATATTGATACTTTGTTGGAGTTATTGATGCATGTGCCAAGATAGTGCTAGCTTCTCTTTTGAATTAAGTTTTATTGCTCAATTATGCTTAGAAAAGTTGCTTGCTCATTTCATAATGCCTTAGTGATGTTATAGAATTTTGTGTGATGAGTTTCAATAAGTAATTTCTTACGAGTTTTTGAGAAAGGAAGTATGCCATTGTATCATGCATGACTAGTAGAGTTAGTATATCATAGATAGATTTAAATTGAGAAGAAAAAAAAAAGATTTCCGCATTCTTAGTCGTGCATTAGAGTCAAGAAGTAAAGAAAGTAACGATCCGTCTAAGGCAGAGAAGGCGGGTCGCTACAGGTGGTATCAGAGCAGTTCCCATTCTCCAGCATCACACACACATCAGCATCAACCTTGCCGTCTTCAAGTAAGAAAGCTTTAAGTTTCAGTTTTTCTATTGCTCCTTTACTTAACTTCAGTATAGAGAAATGCTTAAGTACTTACTCATATGTGCATAGAACAAGGAAGCATGTTTAATACCTTAGTACCACGGAATCATGTTTAATCCCTAGAATGGATATTAGAGAAATGCTTAAGTACTTACTTGATTTGCCCAAAAGTAAGTTTTGGGATTATGGCACGCATAGTGCTTGATAAAAGTTTTGAGTAAGACCAAGGTCTTACTAAGCCCTAGAACGAGTTCTAGGACTAAGAAATGAGATAAGAATCAAGACCAAGGTCTTGTTATATCCTAAAGCAAGTTTGGGAACATTACCATTAAGTGTTAAGTTATACATTTGAGGACGTCCTAGAAAGGCCCAAAACGAGGAGCAAGCTCCTAGAGGGCAAGAGGCAACAGAGTCAGTACCCCCACCAAATCTCTTAGACTGGTGGCTCAGTTACAGAGACAGTTACAGAAAACAGCAAGTTATTGCCACTAGGATGGCTAACCAGCAGGTCGTTATTATTACCTCGCCGGTGGCGAATGTAGTGGCACCAGTTGTGATCGAAGACCCATCGATTACATCTGTAGTTCAGCAAGGGGAGTAAGGCAAGAAGCGTACCTCATTCAGTAGGAGAAACTGAAGCCAGGGAACTTCCCAGGAACAAGCAAACCATGGGATGCTTAAGCATGGTTCAAAACGTTGGAAAGAATAGTAGGGCTACTGAACTGGCATGAGGTAGAGAAGATAAAGTGTGCATCTTTCTGCCTTACGGGAGATGCTAGAATATAGTGGAAGAGAGTCAAGGCCAAGAGAAATGTCAGCCAGATGACATGGGCCGACTTCGAGACTGAGTTCTTCGAAGAATGCTTTCACATGCAAGTAACCAACAAGCATTATGATGAATTCACGGAGTTCAGATAAGGAGAACTATCCGTGGATGAAGCAGTGAAGATGTTTAAGTGGTTAGCTCATCTGTGCCCAGAGCTAGTTAGCACAGAAAAAGAGATAGTTAGGCTAATGCTCAAGATGTTAAGGCCTGAGATAGCGTTAAAGGGGGCTAGCGGTGTTAAGAGGCTGCAAACCTCCGAGGAACTAATAAGTAGTGCTTTGATCACTGAGCACTACTTAAACAGTATAAAGGCCACCAGAAAGGTTGAACGATGAAGTTCTTAACAACCTTACCGTCAGGGAAGTAATGGCCTCTACTGAGAGGCTAAGGGCAGTATCAATCTAGATTTCCAACTGAGAGCTCTAAGTGACTTGGTAGTCCTTGAGATGAAGGATTACGATGTCATTTTAGGAATGGACTTCTTGAGCAAGTATAATGCTTCTATAGACTGCCGCAAGAAAAAGTCAAGTTCACACCAGAAGCAGAACCTTCATTTGAGTTTATTGGAGACCCAAGGAGAAAGATAAATAGGTTCCTACCTACCTTACAAGCTCAGAGAATGTTAGAGAAGGGGTGCTCTGGTTTTCTAGCTCATATAGTGGATGCGAGTCAAGGAGAAGGATTGAAGAGAGAAGAAGTGAGGGTAGTCTGTGACTATCCTGAGGTGTTTCCTGAAGAGTTACCAGGACTCCCTCCCAATCGGGAAATTGAGTTTGAAATTGAGTTGGCCCCAGGAACCACCCAATTTCGAAGGCACCTTATCGCATGGCACCAGCAGAACTGAAAGAATTACAAGAACAATTGCAAGAGCTGCTTGACAAGGGTTTCATCCGCCCTAGTCATTTACCTGGGGAGCTCCTGTACTTTTCGTCAAGAAGAAGGATGGGTCTATGCGTCTGTGCATAGACTACAGAGCTCTGAACAAGGTAACCATCAAGAACAAGTACCCCCTTCCTAGAATAGATGATTTATTTGATCAACTCAAAGGGGCTACAGTGTTCTCGAAGATAGATCTGCGTTCTGGGTATCATCAGCTGAAGGTTAAAGAAAGTGACATCCCCAGGACGGCTTCAGGACAAGATACGGCCACTATGAATTTGTAGTAATGCCTTTTGGAGTAACCAATGCTCCAGCAGTCTTCATGGAGCTGATGAACCACATCTTCAGGGAGTATCTCGATAAATTCGTCATTGTATTTATTGATGATATTCTCATATACTCACAGACTCCAGAGGACCATGCTACACACTTGAGGATAGTGCTGCAGATCCTTCAGCAGGAGAAGCTCTATGCAAAATTCTCAAAGTGTGAGTTTTGGCTAGATCAGGTGACCTTCCTAGGTCACATTGTATCCAAAGAAGGCATTCAAGTTGATCCAGCCAAGATAGAAGCAATCAGCAACTGGTGTAGACCCAAGAATGCCAGTGAAATCAGAAGCTTCTTAGGCCTGGCAGGATATTACAGAAAATTTGTGGAGGACTTTTCCAGGATAGCCTCTCCACTCACAGCCTTGACCAGAAAGAACAAGAAGTTTGAATGGTCAGATAAATGCGAGCACAGTTTTCTAGAGCTGAAGAAGAGACTGACCAGTGCTCCCATCCTGACTGTTCCAGAGAGTGACAAGGCCTTTGACATCTACAGTGATGCATCCAAGATGGGCCTTGGAGCTGTCCTCATGCAAGACGGTAAAGTGATAGCATATGCCTCCAGACAGCTCAAGGACTATGAGAAGAATTACCCTACCCACGACCTTGAGCTAGCAGCTGTGGTTTTTGCACTGAAGCTCTGGAGACATTACCTATATGGAGTGCAGTGCAGAATCTTCACAGACCATCAGAGTTTGAAGTACTTCTTCACTCAGAAAGATCTGAATATGAGGCAGCACAGGTGGCTAGAGTTGGTCAAAGATTATGACTGTGAAATTCTCTACCACCCAGGTAAAGCTAATAAAGTGGCAGATGCACTGAGCAGAAAATCCTGTGCGGCACTGATGTCCTTATCATCACTGTCTCTACCACTTCAGAAAGAAATAAAGATTTTGGAGTCGAGGTTATGGTTGGGCAACTTTCTGCATTGACCTAGAGTCAACCCTGCTTAAGGATATACAAGAAAGCAAGATCAAGACCCAGAGATCCAGAAGATCAAGCAGGGGATCCAAGAGGTAGAAAATTCAGAGTTTCGAGTATCAGATAGGGCATCCTCTATTTTGGAGACCGCCTTTGCGTCCCCAATGATGAGGAACTAAGAAGAATATTTTAGAAGAAGCCCACAGTACCCCGTACTCTATGCATCCTGGTTCTACCAAGATGTACCAAGATTTAAAAAAGGTTCTGGTAGTCTGGACTCAAGCGAGACGTGGCCAGATATATCAGTACCTGCTTGACCTGCCAGAGGGTCAAAGCCGATCACCAGAGACCAGGAGGAGTTCTGCAGCCTCTTCCCATCCCAGAGTGGAAGTGGGAAGAAATATCCATGGACGTTATCACAGGTCTTCCAAGAACCACCCATGGACACGATGCAATTGGGTGATAGTGGACAGATTGACCAATCTGCCCACTTCCTAGCCATCAAGTTATCGTATTCGGTAGAGCAATTAGCACAGCTGTACGTGAAAGAAGTAATCAGGCTTCACGGAGTCCGAAGTCGATCGTTTTTCTGACAGAGATGGGCGTTCATCTCCATTTTTGGAGGTGTGTTCAGGACGCCCTAGGCACCAAACTTCAGTTCAGCACAGCCTTCCATCCCAGACAGATGGACAAACAGAGAGAGTAAATCAGATTTTAGAAGACATGCTCAGGGCTTGTGCATTGGACTTTAAGGTAGTTGGTGCAAATTTCTGTGTTTAGCTGAGTTTGCCTACAACAATAGCTATCAGGCCACCATCAGGATGCCACCTTATGAGGCATTAATGGCAGGAAATATAGATCACCCATATGTTGGCAAGAAGCTGGTGAGAAGAAGAGATGGAGTCAGGACTAGACAGCCAGACTGAGCTTATAGATGAGACCACTCAGGCTATCCAGACGATCCGCCAGAGGATTGAGACTGCCCAGAGTAGACAGAAAAGTTATGCTATCACACGCGAGGCCACTTGAATCCAAGT
>JAGFNQ010007021.1:0-154293 GCA_024364735.1 Boesenbergia rotunda | reverse complement strand
ATCTTAATGGAGAGATTTAAAGCCCCAATGGATAGCAAAGGAAAACTTTTCAAGAAAGAAGGAATGTACCGAGGAGTAACTCTAAAAATCAGAGACAAATGATAAGATAATCAAAATGTAGTTAATTTGGTTCCTAATGACATTTTGTGTAGAATATGTATATATCAAGATGCCAAGAATCTATAAAGCAAGATTGCTAAGCTTTATGAAAGTTCATTCTTTACACAAGATGATCATGAGTCCTATAGGAAAACTCATTGGCTCAAGAATTTGAGGATCTGAAGGTTGAGAAGTGCTCAACATTTAAGGATGAAATTGAAAAAACATTCACTTTAAAAAATGAGGGGGAGAGGTCATTGACACTGAGCAAGAAGAACCCTCAACATTCAGAGCAAATGAAGATGATACACATGCCACCTCTATAAGCATGGAGATCCCAACTTTTGAAGGTATAACAATTTTGATTATTAAAAATAAAGATCATATTATTTACTTCGAGTGTAAGGAGAAGGGGCATTATAAGAGCAAGGGCCCAAAGTTAATGAAGACAAATGTTCAAATGACACCAAGGGCAAAGGAGAATCCAAAGAAGGTAGAAACCTTGATACGTAAAGGTAAAGAGCACATCATGTGTTTCTCATGCAATCAAAATAGACACTATCAAAACCAATGCCCAAGGGGAAGGTACTAAAGTAAAGACAAAGGAGGAAGCTCAAATATAAGGGAAGCTGCTAAGGTATCATTTAATAATGCAATGTCCTTGTTTCATGATAAGATGCATGCCAAAAATAGATATCATCATCTTAATGCTCATTATCATGCAAAATATAAAGTATGATAATTCTAAAGATAATTCTAGATCATATCATATTAGACTAACCTTACCTAAGGATAGAAAGGTAGAAAATAATCTAGAAAAAAAATCTGACAATTTAGACATATGCCTAGAAAGAGACATGATCAAGTCAATAATGAAAAATCAAAATTTGTGAATTGAAAATCAAGTCTTAAGGTCAAGACTTAATAAGCTAGAGAAGACTCTTAGCAAAATCAAAAATATGTTTAAAGAGTCAAAGAAACAAGATCTAGACTTAAATAGACAAAAATCAACTAAAATCAAGAAAGGTTTAATGAGATACTAACCAAAGCCCAAGGACAATGTGCCCTCATATCTTAAAGTTTTATATAATTATGAAACCAACTAGTCAACCCTAGATCTAGGAGTCAAATTTACTAATTACGACAAGGTTGCAAGGGAAGTCATCTTTAGAGTTGACCTTGATGAGACAATAATAAGTAAGGCTTCTAAGGAGTTTAGAAAAATCATTAGAAAGGTATCCAGAAAGTTATCCCTAATGAATACTTAGTACACTCATGGCGCTCCAATAAATATTGGGATTCTAAAAGTGTGATCTTTTCACACTAGATGGGTATAGGCCTATAGGGCATGTTAACCTTAATTGGAATAATAGCTAACTCAACCATGATAAAAGTGACAATTTAGGATACTTTTAAGATATAGTGATGTCTTGAAAATGAAATTTGAAATCTTATCTTGGAAGACTTTTCTAGTTTGTCAATGAGAAATGAATTTTCAAGTTGATCAAAAGTTGCACGATAAAATAGAATTCAAAAGTATGTCAAGTTGAAATTTTCGTCACATTCGAGAGAGATAGGACCATTTATGTCAAATCAAGTATTTGACAAGATGATTAAATGATGACAATTAGATAAAAAATTTAGATATTTTCTTTGTGCCATAATTTCCATGTTTGTGTGCCAAATTGTACATCATACATCATATCATACATACATCCTGACATGATATTATTGTTGGGTTCTTTAACAAAATTAAACATGATAGCACAGTAGAAATAGAACCCATAGTGGAAAACCAACCGAAAGTTAGCATGAGAAGGAAAGTCTAAGTGGATCATGGAGGACTAAACACTTGACAATGAAGAAATTCCAATAGGGAGTTGGCAAGGTGCGAAGTCTAAGTGGATCATAAATGATGGGGCACTTGACACATTGTTGAAGTTCTGATAGGTCAAGATTGACCAGATGTTAGACGATAATGAAGTCCTAATAGGTTGAGGTTAACTGAATACTATACAATGATGAAGTCCCGATAAGTTAAGGTTGACCGGATCCTAGGTAATGAAAAGTCCTAGTAAGTTAAGGTCGATTGGATATTAGGCGAGGCGTAAGTGTAGTCTTAAAAATGCTAAAATAGAGATAGCAATTGATTGTCACCAAGTAGCAATTGATTACTAACCCTAAACTCCGAATTTAGGGTTTGAGGTGAGAAAGAAGGCTTGTAACTCAATTACCCAATCGAACTACCGAGTTCAACTGATGGCAATCTATTGTTGTAGTTCAACAATCAATTGATGACATTGTAGCAATGAATAAAATGCTACCGAATCGATTGCCCAATTCGATTGCTCATTGGCAGTCGATTAGTGACTCCTAGCAATCAATTGCTAGGGTAAAAATAGTAGTTCCGTAGGTGTCAATAGTTGAATTATAACAAAACAATCAATTGGTAGAGGTAAGTAGTTAATTGCTAATTAAGCATAATTCAACCTGAATACAACTCTATAAAAGAGAGTTTTGAAGTCATTTGAAGGAGTCCATTCTTGAGAGGTTGCAGATGAAGTACTGCTGCATTTTCTACCATCAAAGGCAATCAAAAGCAATAAAGTCCAAAATAAAATTTCCATTTGTAAAGTTTGTTTTACTTTGAGTTCATTTGTATCTTTATATTTGGTTGTATTGCTTATATTTGTTGCAAGAAACAAGTTGTAAGAGAGTTCTCCGCCTCTGGAAGGTATCTGAGAAAAGGAGAAAGTTAATGTGATATATAGTCCGCTAGAACTAGACCTTGAATGCAGTCGCTTTGGGAGTCAATGAACCAAGTAAAAATTAGTCTGTCTTTGTGTGTTCTCTTTCTATTTTATATTGATCTGTTTTCGCTGCATGCTAATGAATTGTAGACAAGCACATGAAATCGAACCGAAGTGATCGAAGCTATTAACACCCCCCTCTAGCTCTCACGTGTCCTAACACCTTCCACACCCAAAACCCAACTCACCTCCTTTTCCTAGATATGTCCATGTATAAAGTACCACAAGAAGCTAGGACATACACTCTTGTGTAAAGGAGAGTATATTATACCGTGTAATTCAATCTCTTCCTTCACTGTTATTTCTTTCCTTAATCAAGTAGCATCTCGGAGTAGACAGAGCCTAAAGCTTAGCTAGATGTGACATAGCCCAGTATGAGGCTCAAGTAGCTAGGATTGAATCTCTACTCTTCTCCTTGACCAATCGATCCACTGCACTCGAGTCGAGCGATTCAAGTATTACACACAAAGCCAACCCATTTCGGATTACATCTTCTATCCTCGGATTGCATTCGGTGAGTTTAATTTCCTACATACATCAACATGCCTAGCTAACTTGTTAAGTATCCCCTAAATTTGATTGTATCATATCATTTATAGGTGAAACACATATATAGTAGGAAATAATTAAGTGGCCAACCAAGTGCGCCTAGGAGAGAACGACGTCGCTTCATAGGCAGAGTAAAACGAAAGCAAACGTTAAAACCAACAGGCTAATGGAACAAACCCTAAATGCATGCACCTACATCTACAGTCGTATCTCCATTCTAGCCCTTGAAATATATATATATATATATATAGGGTCTCCTGAGATCAAAATTGACTAAGTAATCCACGGCCATTTCCTCATTCATTTAATAATCATTCTATAGTACAAGTTTACCCAGGAGAGTAGTGGCGAAGTAAAAACAAAGAGGCATGAGGAAGAGTGTGGTGATGAGCACAGCATTCAAAGACTTTTCCATTATTCAAATGATTTGGCCTTGGAGAAATCAGCGGACGCTCGTGCCTTCTCGGAAAAACAATATATATTATCTTAAATATATAATAATTTATTTTATTCAGAGTAAATTTGAGAGAGAGAGAGAGAGAGAGAGAGAGAGGGGCTTTATCCGTGTATGATCCAGATTCCAGTGAATTGTATATATTTCGTATTTATATTCATCGAAGATTAAATATCTATCTTCATATTCATACTCATTAAAAAATCAAATATCAACAATGGACATTTTAGTAGCTGTGCTGGCATTGGCCTACTTAGGGTTTGTGGGGTTGTGTGAGAGAGAGGGAGAGAAGGGAGAGGAGGATCAGATTATTTTCCAAATCGGCCCCTCTTAATTATTTTCCAAATCGAATCCTGTAAAGCTCTAGGAATGCACAGTACTCGAGCTATATATATATATATATATTCTCCCATTATTAATAATGACATACTGTTCAGTATTTGCATAGTTGATGTAGAGAGAGAGACAGAGCAGGGTTTGAACTTGGAATGGGGTTAATTCAGGTTTAATTCAGACCTTTTGACTTGGAAGACTGGCAGTGTATGGAACTCATATGTTTATATTATTAAGGAAGTAGTACGCAGGCAAGGTAATGCTAGCTAATTAACAATTGGTTTAAGCATCACCTGCATGCTGCCATTGCTTACATTAATTCGTTCCTGCACACGTACGTACGAGTGCATGCATGGGAAGACTAGATTAGGTTTTTTTAGTTGCTAGAGGAATGAGAAAGACTCCGTTAATTGCACACCTGCTTGCTTGCTTTAGTAACATGGCATCGATGAAAAACACTATTCTCCAACTAGCTACTTCAGTGATACTATTAGTGGCAAGGAACATTAGTATATTGTGAACAAGACGATCAGTGGCAAGCAGTGGCACAGTACTGAGGATTTTCAATCAGCCGAGCTAATTTAATAACTTTAAAAAAATCAATACAATTCAAAACCGAATTATTTAATTTAAAAACTCGAAAATACTTAAAAAATATAAGATGAAATTTTTAAAATTTTAAGCAGGAGTAGAGGGCGATTTTCACAATCCGACAATACTATAAGAAAAAACCTATTTAGCGACAGAATTATCCATTGTTACTTGGTCATGTTGCATCCGTGGTTTGTATGCATCCGAGGGACCGTGGGTTTGTATACATCCGAGGGACCGTAGACAAAGCATGAACGATGAGCTGAGGGAAGCGTACTTCGAGGCATATGCGAAGAATGATATGAGGACGAGCCGCGGGTTCGTATGCATCCGAGGGACGAGAACCAAAGTCGAATAAGGCAACAAGAAGCTGCAAAGGAAGAGTCAACTGAGTCGTGAGAGTCCCAGTATGAGAGAATTGTACTCGGGAAGAGAAACCCTAGGTTTAGGATTTGGGCAGTTGACTGATGCTTGGATCAGTCGACTGGTAGTTGGTACAGAAAGATCAGTCGATTTATATTCTGTGCAGTCGACTTGTGTCGGTTGAAATTTGAATGTTGGGATGTAACGTTCGAATTCGGTTGGAACCAGTCGACTGGTGTTGGCACCAGTCGACTGGTAACAGTTAGTTCAGCCACGAGCTCTATTTAAGGGAGCTTGGTTTGGCTGGCTAGGGTTGACGAAATTGGCTTTGGTTAAAGGCCAATTAGTAGTCTTTGTGCTCAGGAGTCTTGTGCGAGTTGTGGTAAGGTTTCTCCACCCACAAGGAGCTACACGAGCTAGCTGGAGATCTTACGGGGACTCATCCATCGACGGATCGGGATCACCCACCTTACGGACACGCCGTGGAGTAGGAGTTTTATCTCTGAGCTCTATTTAACGAAGCTCGGTTTGGCTGGCTAGGGTTGACGAAATTGGATTTGATTAAAGGCCAATTAGTAGTCTTTGTGCTCAGGAGTCTTGTGCGAGTTGTGGTGAGGTTTTTCCACTCACAAGGAGCTACATAAGCTAGCCGAAGGTCTTTTGGAGACTCATTCACTGACGGATCGGGATCGTCCACCATACGGACACGCCGTGGAGTACGAGTTTTATCTCCGAACCACGTAAATTGATTTGTCTTCTTAGTTGTTAGTTTTAGTTTGTTTTGTATCCCGCTTGCGCAACTAATAACGTGTAGGAAGAAACTGACGAAACTTGGGTGACCAGCTATTCACCCCCTCTAGCTGTATGCACCGATCCCCAACAGGTCGCTATTTGAGGAATAGAGACCGATTATTGCGGTCACTATAAAATCGATGGCTAACGTAATTTAGAGATAGAATTTTAGCTCCGTCTCTAATTAATGACCAAATTAAATTTTCCATCATTAAGATTAACAACGATAAATTAATTTCGTCTCTAAAACTAGCGACAGATATTAACCTTCCGTTGCTAATCTTAGTGATAAAATATTTAATATCCGTCACTAATTAGAGATAAAACTAAAATTTCATCACTAAATTCAAAAATGGAATAACTATTCCGTCATAGCTCTAGTGACGGAATTTTAATATCATCGCTAACCTTAGCGATGAAATTTTAATTCCGTTGCGAACCTTAGTGATGGAGAATTCAACTCCATCTCTAATTAGGGACGAATATTTAAATATTCATCTCTAATTAGCGACAGAATATTAAATATACGTCCCTAATTAATGATGAAAATTTAAATATCTATCGCTAATTAGTGACAAATATTTAATATTCCGTTGCTAAATTTCATAAAATTTTTGACAGCAACCTCTTGTTTTCGCATTTTTCCTATTTACATATATAGAACCAAACAACACACCATTACAAACGATGATTTTCACAACATATTTACATTATAGAACCAAACAACGCAACATCAAATTCAACACATTTACAACATAAATGATACACATTAACACCACAACTCATTCACAAGTTTTAAAACGATACATATCAAATCCAATCCAACCAACGTACAACAACATAACAAATGATACATATCAAATCTAAACAACAACATACCAACAGTAATAAACAACAAACAACATAATAAATGATAATGTCAAATCCAATCCAATAAGTTTTCAAATTCAATTCAATCCAACAACATATTAAATCCAATGCAACAAAAATAAATATCTCATATTTAACTAATAAATATACAAATCTAATAAATTCAAATACATTACCAACGATAATAAAATCTCATAGCAAACACACATCCAACCTCACTCCAAAACTAGTCATATCCAATCCTATAAAAGTATAATATGATAGGTTATTAATAAAATAAGAAAAAAATAGTCATACACCATTAGAATTATGACTAACAAATTGAATTTAAACTAAATAAGATGAACACTATAATAAAAAATATTAGCTAGATAATAGTTTTACACACCTGAATGCAGTTTGGATATCTATTGATAGTGATATACAAAATATATCATAATCTATAATGTTTTTGAAAAGATGTAATACAATTAGAGATTTTTCTAATATGAAATTAATAGATCTATTTTGCATGTTTCATAAGTGATAAACAAAAAAAAGGTTAAAGGATAACACATCTCTTAGTTAGCTACTAATCAGTATCGTGAGGTTCCTGAGTCTCTTGAGAGTCAAAATCATGCGACATTTGATTCATTCGAGCCATGAATTCTCTTATTTCCCATCTAATTTGCTCATATATCATTTGGGCTTGCCGAGAGTCTTCAAATTGTCGCTCAGTTATCCTTTTTCTTATATGTCTTGCTAAATACCTCCTAACAAGTAGAAACTGTTAGTACTAGCCCTTAGAGTCAATTTTGAGTGATTGACAAGAGAACTTTTGTATCATATTTCATTAATAAAAGGTAAAATTTATGGTTATTATATTTACTTTAGATCTAGACCAGATAAATGAGTATAGTAATGTCCTAGGGTAGTAGGTTCTTGTCTACAGCATATCAATTGGCTAAATTGATAGTGGGAGGCTGTATGTATGTGTGTGTGTGTGTGTGTGTGTGTGTGTATAGCCACCCACTAATAATCAAACTCAGAATTATTATTATTATTGATAGATCTATTTACACAAATACCAGAATTAAAGGTTAGTATGCGTAAATCCCGTTGTGCCACGTAGAATTTGAAGCCATTAATATAGTAACTAGAGTACACTCTTATTTTACGGAGGGATCCAAATGCAAGATTGGTTATCCTTTCACCTTGCACTTTTGATATTTTATGATCTTTCATCTATAAAAGTAATTATAATATAAATTAGGTGGGAATTTGATACATATGTATGAAAATTTATTTTTCTTTGACTTACATAGATTTGAAATCATAAAGCAAATTCTATCTCTAACATTTCCTTTATCTCACTTATAACACCAATTGATGGATTTTGTTTTAGTAGTTGTTCGTACAAGCTATCACGGAAGATAATGTTTAGATAATTGGAATACCAAACAAACATAAGGGGATAAGTGTTTGATAATATTAGTTAACTCACTTTATGTAGGGTTTGACCTTGTCACATTTCAGAAGTATGTATGTTCTGTTGGTACCCCAGTTGATTTTGATGTGATCAACTAAGTTAGGTTAGGTCCTGTTGTGGTTTTGATCCCTCTGTCTAAGTGTGCAGGAGTTAGTAGCGGAGGAAGTCGAGCGTAAGACGCAGTGGACAAAAAGGATAGCACGAGGAAGTGAGCCGACGAGCTTGGTGCATCCGAGGGATGCAGAAGCTGCGGAAAAGTATACCGGTGGAACGAGAAGGACGTGCACGACGTTCCAGGGACGAGAAGCCAGGAGGAAAAATGCTCGAGGGATGAAAGACCGCAGTCGTGTTCGGGTGAGCCTAACCCCGGTTACCGTTTGCGAATATTGCACATCAGATAACGCACAAGCCACGTGTCAGGCTCCCTCAACCACTCGGGCACCCCTATAGTGCCACATCAGCAATTAGATAGAGTTGACCGGGGCTATAAATAGATCCCCAGAGCTCAGTTCCAAATCATCCATCAAAGCATACAAATTGCTTCTTATTTTCTAGCTTCTGTCTAGTGCTACGAAGTTTGTAAGAGGCTTCTCTGCTAAAGGAGATTTTGATAGTGAGTTTCAACCATCTTGGATTAGCAACCATCCAGGTTGCAACCAAGTAACTTCTTGTGTCTTACCTTTTACTAGTTTAATTAGTTTATGTTTATTTTAATTTATTATTGTAACTAATCTGAAATCTTTGTGAGCCGCACAAAAGATTTATTTTATTTTACAAAGGTAATTCACTCCCTCTTGTCAGTCCACATCGATCCAACATGTTTTTGCAGTATAGTATTCTTGTCGATTTAATTATTTAGAAATAGACACACCAATTGACTTAATAGAAAAGTTAAAAATAGAAAACATCTCTAGATCTATCAGTTGAGTATCATTAGAATTTCAAGGATATTTGCGATGTTTGATTTTCATATTATCAGCAACATAATATGAGCGAAAATAAAATGTTTCTTCAACCAAATAAGAATTATATATTGTTCTCTCAACTCTTTCTTTGTTATAAATATTATTCTTTAATTTTCTCAAAAAATCGTTCCAATAGATATCTCCGTCTATACTGCACATCACCAATTAGTTGTGCCTCATAAAGTAGGTAAGCTGATATATGTTGCATTGAATTAAAAAAATTGGGTGAGAATATGCGCTCAAGCTTACATAGTATAAGAGGAATGTCTATTTCTAAACGAAGCATATTGGCCATTATAATATACATCGCCATCGAATCTCTGAAAAATAAACTCATTTTTGTAAGTGCTTGCCAAAAATTATTAGGTAGTAAGTTATAGAAAGCTATCAAATTTCTCTGAATAAGTCTTTGCATGAACATATGACAACCATGATTCTTCATTCCAAACATTTTTAACTTGTTCATATCTATTGCGTAAAACAGGGGCAACACCTCTTAACCTCTAACACACGGAAGAAGAGGAAGAGAGAAAGAGATCGCGTGGAGCAACGAGACAAAGACGCACAAAGAGAAAGAGAAACATGAGGAAGAAGAAGAAGAGGAGATAGAAGAAGAAGAAGAAGAGTTGCCGTGGTTCAGCGGCATGCCTACTTCATAAAAAGGCCAAAGCTTTATTAGAATTCTCTCTACACAAGAGAATATACATTATTCTTTTGATCCTTATGATTATGATGATCCAATAGGTTTACAATGCCCCCTATAAATAATGACTAAACCTAGACCTGGTAAAACCGTAACAGAATTTTGGTAGGAAAAATTTTAATAGATTTTTCTTCCATGATATCCCTTATTCAAATATAAGTCACCCGTCAACAATCTACACCTTAGCAAATATTCACCCATTTGAAGAATATGAGTATCTGATCAAAACTCCATATGGAATTTTGGGTTTGAGCTTCCTTCCTATAACATCTAGAGACATTGATCAAGTTCAAGCCAATGCTTGAACTTTTCTACGGTCACTGGCTTCGTCAACATTTTTACAGCATTGTTTGTAGTGTCAACCTTTTCAAGTTGAATTTCTTCGGAAGCAATCAATTCTCTGATCTTGTAAAACCTCTTATCAATGTGCTTAATTCTCACATGATACACTTGATTCTTTGTCAAATAGATGTCACTCTAATTATCACATAACAACTTCACTCCACCTTGCTGAACACTCAGTTCTCTGACCAACCCTGTAAGACATAAAACTTCCTTCTTTTTACATACCCACTTGCACCCCATAGCTCGTTTCTCTCAGGAAGTTCCACTAGATCCCACGTTTGTTTCTTAAGCAGCGACTCCATCTCCACCACCATAGCACTTATCCACTTGTCCTTCTCAGAGCTGTAATACCGTTTCCTGAAAAGATGTAGGGTCTTCGCTACTAGTGATGAGTGCATAAAATACCAGGTCCTCAAATTTGTATATGGTGGGTGGCTTTATGACTCGTCTCGTAATGCCACCAGCTATAGTGAGATATTCTGTGTGCTCTGAGCTAGAATCATCAGAGTCATGAGTCTCCAGCTCCACCTACACAACATCTTTCTTCCTGTTACTTTGTACCTTTCCTTCTTCCTAAGTATGCTGTAGCATGACCTTCTTGTCAAACACCATATCTCTACTGATCACCACCTTGTTTGCCTTAGATCCCAAAGGTTGAAGCCTCTAACTCCATTCTGATATCTCAGAAAAAATCATTATTTTGACTTCACATCCAACTTTGATCTTTCCTTACTAGATATGTGTATATAGGCTGGACATCCAAAAACTCGAATATAAGAGTAATTTACTAGATTCCCTGTTTATACATCCTCTGATACTTTGCCTTCTAGTATTATCCTTAGATATCTATTAATAAGATTACACGCTATATTTACCACTTCCGCCCAGAAATTCAGCCTGAGACATCTTGCCTTCTCAATGATTGTCCTGTTCAACCTTACCACCACACTGTTCTATTGAGGTGTCCTGCGAATCGAGAAATGTTTCATTATTCCATGCTGCTCACAAAATTCCTAAAACTTTGAATTCTTGTACTCAGTCCCATTATCTGACCTAAGACATTTAATTTTCCATTCTGTCTGATTCTCCAATTCAGTTTTTTATAGTTTAAACTTAGCAAAAGTTTTTGACTTATGACGCATGCATAAACTATACCCAAACCTTTCATGAGTAATCATCAATAAAACTCACAAAATACAAGTGTCCTCCATGTGATGCTACACTGGTTGGTCCCCAGAGATCCGTATGTATGTAGTCTAGAATACCCTCTGTCTTGTGTGTTGCCGTCTTGAATTACACTTTGCTTTGTTTCCCAAGGACTTAAAATTTATAGAATTCAAGTTTGCACATCTTAACACCCTTCAACAAAACTCTCTTGTAAAGCTCTAGCATCCCACGTTCGCTCATATACCCTAATCGCATATGCCACAAGATTGTACTTTCTAATTTAGACTTTACTGAGATGACTCCACCTACAATTGTAGTCTCTATCAACTTGTAGATGTTTCCTACTAGCTTTTGTCTTTTAATTATTGTCAGAGCTCTCTTGTTGACCTTCATCACCCTGCTCACTGATTTATAATTGCAACCAATATCATCCAGTGTGCCTAGTGAGATCAAATTCTTTCTTTGATCTGGTATACATCTAACATCACATAAAGTTCTAATCACACTATCAAACATCTTGATTCTGATGTTCCCTATGTCAATAATTCTGCATAATGCATCGTTTCCTATCAACACTGAACCAGAATCCACAACTCTATAGATGTCAAACCACTCCTTGTTTGGAATCATATGATATGAGCATACAGAGTCTAAGATCCATGCATTCATCATCTACTCTGAACTTGACATAACCGATAGCATATCTTCATTATTGCTCTATGAATTTTCTTCAACTATATTTGTAGACTTTGTCGAACTACCTTTGTTCTCTGCAACATATTTTTTTATTTCTGGATAATCTCTCTTCATATGACCTTTGTCTCCACACTTGTAGCACGTGATTATCTTCTTTCTCAACTTAGAATGGGTCTTGTTGTTGCTGCCCGATGCATATTGCTGCCCGATGCATATCGAGTTTTGCTCCTACCACGCTCTTGGTTACTATTCACCATAAGTTCTCCTTGAAACTTTGTCACTTGTTTTCTTCCTCTGATGAAAGCTCAACAAAGTACATGTGACCTCCTCCAATTTGAGAGTTTTCTTTCCCCACATCAAAGTAGTAACTAAATTTTCATACGTAGGAAATGAAGGTAGAAATTTAACAATATCAGTTCCTTGTGTTCGTCCTCGATCTTCACATCAACCTGCTTTAAATCGCTCACAATCAGGTTGAATATGTTGATGTGCTGGCTTAGATCGGTTCCCTTTATCATCTTCAGCATAAATAATTTCTGCTTAAGATACAATTTATTTGTCAATGACTTTGACATGCACAGGCTTTTCAACTTTTGCCAAACTGCCACCGATAACTCCTCATCCATGACATGGTACATCACATCATTCGTAGGACCAAACATGATTGTTACCACTACCTTCGTCTGAAGTTCTTCCCAATCTAGTCTATAGGCCACACCTCTCAACCTCTAAGAAGTGGAAGAAGAGGAAGACAGAAAAAGATCGCGCGGAGCAATGAGACAAATACATACAAAGTGAAAGAGAAACACGAGGAAGAAGAAGAAGAGAGAGAAGAAGGAGAAAAAGAATTACCATGGTTCAGCGGCGTATCTACTCTACAAAAGGCCATAACTTTATTAGAATTCTCTTTACATAAGAGAATACACATTATTCTCTAGATTCTTATGATTATGATGATCCAATAGATTTATAATGACCCCTATGAATAATGCCTAAACCCAGACCTAGTATAATTGTAACAAAATTTTATAAGAAAAAATCTTACTAGATTTTTCTTTCATCACATCCCTTATTCAGATATGAGCCACCCCTCAACAATATCCATGCATCAGGTCATATTTGAGGTATACCCATTAGTGAATTTGATTTTTTTCAACCAACTACATAATGTTTGCTTACCTTCTTTGTCCAATGTATAACAAAACTTTAGAAATTGATTTGTGGTTTCATTCTAAAGCAACTCGGGTCTGCTAACTAGTGCTTTTAATTGCTCATGTGATTTTGCGGTATCTTTAGTTCTTCCAGGAATATTCATCATAATATTGAAGATATTATTAAATTATTTTTCTCAACATGCATCATATCTAAGTTATGTCAAATGAGTAGGGAGCAACTCTGACATCGATTGACAAATGTCATCATAATATCATTTTGAGAAATGATGTTTTGCCTTAATGTTCAATAACCTTATAGTAGCTAATAGTTGGGAATGATCAGATAGAATGTCTTCTTACACTTCTCTTTTACTAGCCTTTAATATATCATATAATTGCTGAACTTTAGGTGTTGATATTTCATCTATATTGGAATGATCAACTTTATATATATCATCGTAAACTATTGTTTGCATTACATTCTCATTAGATGATATTCTCCTAGAGCAGTTGTGTCAGATGAAGAAGCAACTGAATTTTCAAATCGATGAAATAAATAAGACTCTCCATGACAGTACAAATTATATATATATATATATATATATATATACACACCCACGGTATCCTCATCGTGGAAAGCTAAATTTCTAAATTTGTAATGATTACATGAATAACATAACTCGTCATCATTCATATATTTTGGATGATTCTTAGTAAAGTTCACAAACTCTTCAGCTCCAGCAAAATATTAATCTCGGATAAATCTATTATACATCCAAATTTTGTTCATGTACATTATATCTTAATGAGAATAAAATTTTCAATATTATTAAATGTGTAAAATAAAGCAACTACGTATACATATAGTTTATACTTAATTTTAATTAAATCATTAAATAACTATTAATAAATAACCTAGGGATGATAATTCTTCCCACGAATTTGGGACTCCGTGGGGAAAACCTGAAATGGGGGCAGGTTTGGGGGTTTTTTCAAGTTCGGGTTCGGAAAATTTTTTCGGGTTCGGGTTCGGATTGAGGTGGGTATGGGGATGCTATCCCTATCCCCGAGCCCATCCCAATACAACATGATGGGGGACAGGGACAGGGACGAGGACAGTGATGGAGACGGAAATGAGGATGGGATGGAGAAGGGGATTCCCCAATATCCTTTTCGAATTCGGGGATGGAAACCGGGGATCGAGGTAGAGATCGGGATTTGATCCCCGTGGAGCGGGGATGGGGATTCCTTGATTAGATGGGGACGAGGATCGAGGCAAGGATAGGGCCGGGATGAAATTCGGAGGTGGGTATGGGGATGACAAACTAGTCCCCGCCCCGCCCCGCCCCATTGCCATCCCTAAAATAACCATTCATAATATATCTAAAATTTGTGCACAAAAATGATAAAGTTTCTCAAAAGAAAATGCAAGTAGAGAAGTCTACAAAAACAACATTACGAAGTCAACAATCAAATAAAAGTGTGCTTACAAATAACAATCATTTTTAGAGTTTAATGGTCACCTAACAAATACCAAGCTCTTGGTCGGCCAAGCTCGCGACCATGTTTGTGCTCACAACTAGCCAAACTCATGGATGACCAAGCTAACAGGCAGGCCAAGCTAAGTCCGCAAGTAGGAGGTCATTGAGCCTGCGGTCGAGCTTGCTGAGCCCGACTGAACTTGTAGAGCCCACGATCGAGCTCCCATAGCTTCCAACAAAGCTCGCTGAGCTCGCGACCAAGCTGGTTGAGCTCGCTGCCAAGCTTGTTGAGCCACAAGTATCTTGGCCGGGGTAGTTGGACCGCGGCAGACCAAGCTCACAACCAGGGGGCCATGAGTAGCTTGGCTGCGACCAGGGTTAAGGCCTCAAGCATAGCTTGAGGTAGTCCATGGCAACCTAACGAGCACACTGCAAGGCTCATTGTGGCGACATTACAAGCACATCAACCATTCGATGCTAGGGTCACAGCCAGAGATGTGACAAGAGATGAGAGGGGAGAGCTGGATTACCTATGTGTCAGAGAGAAGATCGCGTGTGTGCCAAGGAGGATGTTGGAGATCGCTAAGCACGAGGAAGAAGAGAGCGTGAGAGAAGAGGAAGCAGGAGGAAGAGGAGATCACAAACCGGTGAACCCTAATTTTGATTCTCCAATCGCTAAATAGCCATGACCACTTAATACAGTCGCTAAATAGTAATGAAATTATATTCCCGTCGCTAAATTTAGCGACGAAATTAAATTCCATCGCTAAAAATTTCGAATTAACTATTATTTGTTAATTACTAATGATCAATTTTGTGACGGAAATATAATTCCGTCACTAATTTGCAACGGAATTATAATTCCATCTCTATAGTAGAGGTGGAATTATAATTCCATCACTAATTAGTGTCAGGAATATAATTTGATGTTACTATAGCGACGAAAATATTAATGATTGGTTTTTTGTAGTGCAAAAGACGAAATTTCAAATTTAAAGTGCTAAAAATGAATTTAAATTTGGAAATTTTGATCTTAGCCTTTGGTTCTAGTTGAAATAAGGATGCATCAATCTCAGAGCTTATCTATGGCTCAAAGTCGAAGAATCATTTGTGATCTTACTTCTTATAATATTTAACATTCCTATATATAAGGTCTTCATTCCGATCTAAATAGCATCCTAACTACAACCTAATAAAATAAAGTTTATACTTTATAACTTTCCTTTATTTAATGAAACATGAAAGAAAAGAAACAACTAATCCCTCTTATTGTTGTTGTGGTTAGATAAAGGGGAAAAGAGATGCTTGTCTTGCTGGAAAAAATATAAGGAAGACCATTGCTTTTGAGAAAAATAGAGAAAAAAAAGGGAAGGAGATGAAAAAGAAAAAGAAAAAGAGGAGAGATTTACCTTCTTCGTTAGTAATCTTGGCTAGCTTTGTCGAGCTCAACAACGACACAAAGAGGTAAAGCAAGACAAAATAGAGATATTCTTGCAGTGCCAGCACAATCCCAAAAAATATAAGAGAGAAAGAAGATGCGAGAGCTGCTCTTGTTATTGGAAGAGGATAGCAACTGATGCTGCATTTCTTGTTTACTGGAGAAGAGAAATGAGAAGAAAAGAGAGCTATTGTACTCAAGATCGAGGAGAGAAATTTTTTTTGCATGTTTACTGCAGTTGGAGAAGAGAAGGAGAAGAAGGAAATTAGGAAGAAGAGGAACCGAAGAATAAAAGAGAGGGATGGGCGAATGCATGACAATAGTGTATGGAATGGTGGGGACTGCTGAGTGCTTAGAGAGAAAAAGAAAGAGAAGTTTCCTTAAAAATATCCTAATTCGTTTTAAACCAATCGAACTCATTTAAACCTTAAACTTGCTTCGATCATAAGCTAGCCAAATCAATCCCAATTTGAATTCATGTAATCCTTATATCCACATCTACCTGTTAGATTTAGTTCTATCCTATCCAATTTTAATTTAGTGCTCTCACTTCATGTCATGCCCCGGGGGTATAAATGGTCATCCAATGATGAAAAATACCTCTTAGTGACAAATTTGATACAACATGATAGAAATATCAAGTACCAAATACTAAAGTAAACCAAACTAAAAATGAAACCATAAAACAAATAAAAAAATGAACCATCTCTAAGTAACATGTGACCGACAGTCAAGATCTTTGAGCAACACGACACATCCTCTACTTGCTGACATGAAAGTCAAAGAAAAAATGAGAGATAGTAAGTGCAAATGACTCAGTAGGTAGATAGAAAGATAATGCATGAATTAACGTGAATTGCAGTCAAAGGAACAATCTCAGATAATGTTATTACCAACTTAAATAAATGAAAAACATTAACATAATCATCTACTACAAAAGCACAAGCAACTACATAACCATATATTAACTTGATCAACCAGGTATGTTAAATAAAACAGTCTCAGATGACCACATCTATTGTTAGATATCGAAGGTGCCAATATAATTAGCCACAAATTTGCTCAACAAAATATGACAAACAATTTGTAATAACAATCAATCAAGGTCCTAGACATAGCAATTATGGGAAACAATATGCTACCACGAACGGTTCTTGTGGGTAGTCAGAGTGAGGATGATCTTTGTCTACGGGTACCAACATACTACCATGGATCTCATGGGCAGATAGAGTGCACACGTAGCTATTTAGCTAATAACTACGCGTAACAACTTGCTACCATGAATGAGTCTCATGGGCAATCAAGGTGTACAAATGACCACTGTCTGCGCATAACATGCTACTACGAATGGGTCACATGGGCAGACAGGGTGAGATAGCTATTTAGCTACTAACTGCATGCAATAATATACTATCATGAACGAGCCTGGTAGGCAATCAAGATGTATACAACTATAACATGTATATAAATATAATAGCAATAATTAAAATAGTAACAATCTGGTCAAGAGAATACTAGTGATCTAGTAGTCCTAATTGCCAGGCCGAAGAAGATAACTTGCAAGATTATTCTACTAGTTTATTACTATAGTATGATATTTATCACGTATAAGCATGAGCCTAAGTCTATAATTATACTACAATATAAATGCACGAGCAAGAGTATGTAACTACACTATGATTTGGTGATATCATACATATATAACTAATTCAATTAGGAATTGGTGATATCATACATATATAACTAATTCAAGTAGGAATAACGAATGAGACTACATAGATATCAAAATAGACTAAAATAAGACCAAACAATAAAGGTCAATCGCAATAACAATATAGAGTTGATATAAGGTAAACAAGTACTAACTATTGTCTAAATAATATACAATAAAAAATAATCATGTGCTAAGGTCAAAAAAATTACAGAAATCAAGGAAGCTATATATCCATCTCAACTATAGAATATGCTAATAGTCTTCTAATTAATGGGTCTATTTCGAACATGCATCTATAAATAAAGAATACGAAGAACCTAAGAGTTTATTAATCAATAATTAAATCTTATTAATTAATTAATCAACTTATTAATTTATTCATCCGTCTATTAATTAATTTATCTAAATTAAGTACAAATTACCAACTTAATCAATTAAACCTTTAAATTAATTAACGACTATTAACTCATCTGATTAATTAATTTCAATAATCTATTTCTTAATTTAATCTAATAATTAATTAAATATTCTTGATTAATTATCTGAATATAATCAACCGAATAGCTAATGAACCTAAACTCATTAATTATCCTATACAAACTCCAATTTAATTTATTCAATCAAGTAACATGATCAATTAATTCACTAACAACCTACTTAACTCACTCTAATCCAACTAATTCTGTATCAAAATCAGATTATCAATCAATGCAAGTAATTAATCAAATTAATCATCCACTAGTTTAATCCAACTACTAATTGATTTAATCCACCTATTAATCAATTTAATACTTTAATTGAACTATTACTCGATTTATTAATCTGCTAATTAATCAATTCATTAATTACAACCAATTAATTACTTTTCCTGCCATTAATTTCAACCCAAATTAATTATCTAATTACTAATAAAACTCTAATTAAACATTACCTATTATTACCAGCCGACGACGAGAGAGATTGGTTGCTTGTGCAGCGATGGAGAGGTTGGCAGCGACAGCGGAATCAAGGTCGGAGCAGCGACTACGGATTTGTCTGCAGTAGTCACGACTGCTAGTGATTCTTTGCCAGCAAGAGGGAGGGCGGTGCACACTGCTGGTCACTCCGGCGATGGAGTAAAGCGGTCGCCGACGGTGATGTAGAGACGTGTGAGCGTGAGTGGAAGAAGCAAGGTTGATCGGTGGTGCTTCAGATAGCGAGGATTGGGAGAGCTATCCATGACGGTTGCTCGGTAGGCTGGAATAGGTGGTGATGACGTTCGTACGCTCGGTGCGCCGACGTTGCTGGGAAAATGCAACACACAGGTTCGTTGCAAAAGGTGGAACCGCCACCTTAGCGTTGGGGGTCCCGACCCCACAAGTGTCACGCCCCCAGAGGCACATGCTTCTTCGAAAATCGGGTAGCATTTCCCCTGTACGGCGGACAATATGGGGCAATAATACATATATCTCACCATAAAAGCTTAGCCACATGCGGCTAGTATCACATATATAGAAGTGAACACAACCACGCAGTTTATATTAGAATAAAAGATAATGGGCAGTTCAGCCACCATAAACATAAAATGAAACTACAATCCAAAAGAGAACTCAAATGTCTCTGATAACGACAAAATCCAATAACGAATAAAATACGACTTTACCAAGTACTGAAAAACAACACAACTAACCAAATACAGAAAAATAACTAACTTTGGGAATTGAGGGACTGGCAACTGGATCATCTCCTGGCTCCAAGCAAAATATCTACCTGCTACCTGAAACAAAAATGGAAGGTAGCGGTGGTGAGTCCGGGCGGACTCTGCGGGTATATGAGTAGACAATAAGCATGACATAATAAAGGTACAATAAGTAGAGAATCCAACAGGGTACAGCCCATAAGGAATATAGAAACCTAAACATGCATAACATATATATAACAACATGGTATAAAACCCGAATAACAACAAAGCATATATAAAACAACACAACAATAATAAAAACCCAGATATACATGCATGTCAATCAAGTGCAACAAGCAAATTAAAGCTCATGTAAATGCAACAATCACAGGAAAATGCATAAATGAAATACGTATGCACATGATGCAATGACATGTGTCACCCCTGACGCCAGTCAAGCCGTCAACACATCCCATCCGTGTGACCGAGTGGGTAGGGCTGTGACAACTGTACGCACTCCAACAACAAATACCACAAAGGTGTGGTTGACTGGACAGGATGCTGGGGAGCCAACTACTCCAAACCCCGATACATAGAGGGACCCACCAACAGCTCTAATATCCCTCTAAAAACAACGGTGAGGGTGAGCCACCAACGACTCTAATATCCCTCTAAAACAACGGTGAGGATGTCACTGTTTAGCATAACAGGACAGATGCTGACACTCTAACAACTACCACGACAACAAGTGGTTGAGTGCATCAAGCAACAATATGACTAATGATGGCTTAACTAAATGTAAGCCCAACAGTCGTTAGTATGCAACGTGCAAGTATGGTGCATGATATACGATGCACGAACAACTGGAGAACCAACGATGCAATAAAATCCAATGAGTAAAACATGCATCGATACAACCAACCGAAAATCGAAAACCAATGGTTATGCGCCTACACTACTAGGTAGGATATTTCTAATGCCAAATAAACCTATCTGTGTTTAATGGACTTCTAAGTACTCGCGTACAAGCGGTACTTTACAGAACAGGAAACCAACAGAGGACTGTACAGAAACGAATTAGGAATACTCGAAGATCAACGAAGAGTAAGTATCAACGGCGGTGTTTAAATAACAAACGACAAAGAACAAGGTCAAGCAACCTACTAGACATAAGATAGCTATGCTTTAAGGTAAACGAAACTACTCGAGTACAAAGGAGAAATACCCGCCTTATAACTGTAGAACGTATACGAACAGAACTTCCCGTCCAGATGTCCGATACCAAATCAACGACCTGTATTAAAACATAAATTTAAACTATTTAACCAAATGCCAATTTGCTAAGTATAACTAGAACCTAACTCAACCCCTCTCCATCTCCAAAACAAGGCATACAAGATCAAATTCAATATAGGGATCAACAGAAACATCATTAACGATCACCTTCCTATTTTAAACAACACCTACATGGTATCACATGGCACTGCCCTCTTCAACCCATCAAACTGAGCTTCTTCAAAAACGAATAGAACAGAAGCAAATGCTCACGTCAAATATGGAAACATCAAGGAACTATC
This sequence comes from Boesenbergia rotunda, assembly GCA_024364735.1. Classification (NCBI taxonomy): domain Eukaryota; kingdom Viridiplantae; phylum Streptophyta; class Magnoliopsida; order Zingiberales; family Zingiberaceae; genus Boesenbergia; species Boesenbergia rotunda. The sequence continues at coordinate 133,064 of JAGFNQ010007021.1, read as the reverse complement.
CAAATACCCAGTCCAATGCCAAACTAACTCCTAGCATATCTACTGATCCTTCAACAATTAAACAAAACCAAATAGCAATTCCAACTCACGACATGAACAAGGAAACCCAACAGGAAAGTGTTTTACCTCCACCCACGCTGGCAAAGACCAAAAAAACACAACCCAGGATTCAATTCAATCCATGAAACTCAATTCTAAAACCAACAAAACCAATATTAATCACCTTACTTGAATGATTGCTGGTGTTGCTTAGTCCAAACTCCAAATCTGTCCAAAATAGAACTCTTAAAGGAAAATCCTCCAGTAGCTCTCCGTTTCACCCCGAAATTCCCAATTCTGAAGCCTAACCAAATTGTAAATTAGAAATTGAGGGAAAACGATGTGATTGATCCACTGCCAATCCTAGCGAGAACACATCTACAAACTAAGAAACAACCCATACCTAATAAATGGAGGCCGATTGGTAGTTCTCGACAAAGGTCGTCCCCTAGACTCGCCGGACACCGACATTAGAGTCGATCAGAGTGCTTCTGTTACAGATGCGGAGGAGGGAAGGATCCTTGCTCGCCTGACCTCTGTGAAGGGAAGATGTTGTATCGCGTCAGTGAAAGAGAAGAGGCGAGCGAGGAGTCGTCTCGGTGGAATAGAAGAAAGGAGAAGGCGTCGGCTCACCCGCGTGAAGATGGAAGGAAGATGCAGTTCTTCCTTTGCGCGATGAGGGGGTCGGCAAGGAGAGGAGGTCGCGGATGGTTCGGCAGTTCGTGCGAAGGGAGGGGAAAAACTGAAACGGGGAGAGGGCTTTTAGGGTTTCAAGTAATGATTTGCCTTTTTAAAATAAAGCCCTCTAAGTTTGATTAATCCAAACAAGGCCCCTATGTTTCAAATTTTACCTTTTAAACCCTTTAATTTCGGTATTTAACAACAAGTGTCCAGAGGGAGTACATCACGATATTTACTGGTGGGGTAAGGCGCCTGGGGCCGAGAGGATTTAAGTCAGCAGACCAGGTTTTCATCCCGTGTGCGACTAACGACTCTCGAACCTGAGACCTCCGATGCAAGCAACCAGACGCCTTACCAACCGAGCCAGTCCGTGGGGGCGCAACACACAGGTTCGTGCACAATGAGGAATAGGGCAGCGGTAAAGTTTAATTAAAAGCCGTCTTTTCTAAACTCCCAACTTAAAAAAAGGTAAGGCCTCAATCAACTTCCAACTTAAAAAGTTATTCTAAACTGGCTTTTCTAAGCACTAATTGATTTATCCCAACAAAATATTTAAAAAATTATTTTAAATTCTGAAAATTCAAGTAAAAATTCTAATAAATTCTATATGTGCATATAAAGTTATTACCTCATTAATTATTAATTATACTATTATTATTTTCCTATATAAATTTAATTAGGTTAAATTTTAATTGTTTTATGAGTTGTACGGGCATCACGAGTTGTTTTAAAGTTTATGCTTCTCTAGGGGGGGGGGGGGGTTCAATATAGGGTTTTGGATCTTGAGTAGACCGTTGTTCCAGAAACCAACAATGTGGATGATGGATTTCGATGATGCGAACTTACTTCTACCTAGAGTGAACTGGCAACGAAGATCTAGATCAAGAACAAACTTCCAAGGAGAAAAGAACGTTAGAATAACACCGGAAAGGGTCCCTGAGATTGCCACTCCGATGCTCAAGTTAGATATTAAAAAGGAGAAGTTTATACAATGGACATAGATGAGTTTAGAGAAATTACACAATCCCCTTCCCCAGGTGTTCCTGGACTTCCTTTATACTTTTTGCTATGATCATTCATCTTCCGAATCATTAATGATAATAATGATATCTTCTTTATGACAATCATTATTGTCAATTGGGAGTTATTATTGGGGTCTCCCTGTGCGCATTTCCAACCTCTCTTCTCATTGATGTTGTCTTTTCATATCCTGACGACGTATTAAAGACACCTTGATTATTCTACTAATGGTCATTGATTGATATCCCTCTGACATTAGCCTTGAAGGGATGCTCCTAAGTATATTCTTAGGGTAACTATCGCAGCCCGAGCCATGTTGGCCTATCCCTCTCGGGCGGTGTTCACCATGTCCCCTGAGTATATGCGATCGACTGAGCCATTTAGACTCCTGTGTGATTGGCTTCTCGAGTGGGCTATTGGAGGAACCTGAGGGGTGACCACTATTTCTCAGGACAACTGCCGTTGCCTGGGCCATGTTGGCCCATCCCACTCGAGCGATGTTCGCCATGTCCCCCGAGTACATGCGGTTGATTTAGCCATTTAGACTCCTGAGTGATTGGCTTCCCAAGCGGGCTATTGGAGGACTCTGAGGGGTGCCCGAGCGGGCACCTTCTTAGACTAACAAGCCTAGCGCTTGGGTTGACCCTAGTCCTCTTTTCACCATGCGACTGCTATGCTACCATGTGGCAACCTCTCGACTATTACAATGTCACACGGCACACCCTTGATACATCTGCAATCACAAGATCCCCCTTTAAGTCCAATTGAAGGAGGTGTGAATCTGATTGATTGGACAAGAGGACAATATGATGGGTGACAGCCATGTCAGAGAGAAGTTGCATCGGGATATTAAATGCAGAGTTGTGATTACGATTGTGTCAGAGATTTAGCTATCATTCTACTTTAATTAGGCGTGCCTCGCTTTAATGAAACTTGCCACGCATTAAAGAGCCGTGAGAGAGGCCAATGAGTGGCAAACTCTCGTGCTGCCACGTGGTCGTATTTCCCCCCGAGGCACCCCGCCGGCGCCATCTTTTTGCATGTTTCCCAAAAGTGCTCGCTTTTGAGGAATGACAAGTGATTTGAACGCCTCGGTTGACACGCCATCTAACGATCAGACTCGCTTCATACCACGAACCCTACATCCAACTGTTACCCTCTCCCTCGCAAGGTCATATAAGTGCATGAGTCGCAGAGTCGCCTCACTTGCGACTGCGCTTCCCGCTTTCCTTTAGCATCATCCTCTTCAACTTCTCCTTCCTTTGGCGGTGAACATCTCCCGTAAACTTTCCCTTCGATTTATTTCCACCCTCCTTACTTATGGTCGAATCTAGATACCTAAATGCACTAGGTAAAAGGTGTTCAGGGACCATATTCGTAGTACTTGTTAGTGCAATCAACCCAAGTTTGATTGGTACGATCATAGGTTTTGATGTGTGTGTCAATATGATTAACTTAGGATTTCATATTGGTTTGATGTGTGTTTGAGTCATGCAGGACTTGGTGGAACACATTAAGGAGCTTGGTGCGGCCAAGTGTGGAAGATCTCATGCTAATTCTCGGGTGCTTGAGTTGGTGAAGGATGGTGCATTGAGGGATCACCAGACAAGCAGCAACGGAGTTGAGCTAAGGGAAGCATACTTCAAGGCATACGCGAAGGATGACATGGGGACGAGATGCGGGCTCGTATGCATCCGAGGCACGAGAACCAAAGGAAGAGGGCTTCAAAGGGTGACTCCGGAGAGGATGAGTGTGAGTGTGTATTGAGAGCAGTCGACTGGTAGGGAGACAAGTCAACTGATCTTTCTTTAGGTTTCAAACAGTAGAGACTAGCGACTGGCCTGGATGGTAGTAGGGACCCTATCTTCTTCCAAGAGGTGTCGAGGTATTTCCAAATACCTCTACATCAGACTCCCAATATTTTTACTATTTTGAGTGGGTCACGATTGTTTTCAAGCTGTACGACATTCCCTCGACCCCCTCTTTCTTCCATTACTTCTATCAACCAAAGCAAGTAGTGCCTGGGTCCTTCCATTTCATGGCCCGAATGAGCTGTAAGTTCTTAGATATATTTCCTTCATTCCATAAGGGTTGGAAGGAATGATTTTTTTTTATAAGCCCGGTCGTTCCTTTCACTTCTCAAGCAGCTAGGTTGTGGAGCTCCTCGTGCCACCATCCCTTGGTCGATACAAAAGAAGCGCCAGTTATTAGAGAGCTATACAGATTTTGTCCAGCGTGACCTTCGACGGTCCAAGGTTGGTTCGCAATGACGGCTTGTTATATCGGGCGGGCTTGAGCCAAATGCGGTTGAGCTGGAAACGCCCTTGGGTAAGCTACCCGGACTTTGCTGTGTTTTTAGATACTAACTGATGCTTCTTTTCCTTGATATAGATGAAATCATGTTGAATAGCTCAGTGACCAAGCTGATGAAGTGGAACCTCACTGATCTACAGCTCTACTAACTCTAGAAGTATCAGAAGACATGCTGAACAAAGAAGAAGGTGACGCGAACCTACCACTACCTGAGCACCCATAGCGAGTGGTTATGAGGAATCTTGTTTAGCGGCCGAGTTGAGCCGAGCTGCAGAATCAGAGAGGACTCCACCTCTATCCGCCTCCCCATCTCAAGAGCTATCTCCTGTGGTGGAAGTGCCAGAAGAGGAGGTGCCAGCTAGTTCCCCCTATGGAAGTATTGACCTAGCCCACAGTGGAAATCCCAACAAGGCCCTTAATCCCAACTGTCATTCCATGCTCAGGCCCTCCCAAGAGGTGGAAAACCTTGGTGTCCAAGCATGCCTTTAAGCAGGCAAGCCCGCAAGTACTCAGCTAACTCCAATCGAGGTAGAGGCCAATGCGCCTGAGGCAGCCCCCCGATCAAGGGTCCTTCACCACCAACTTCAGATCTAGTCCTGAAACTATGGGAGCCCCTCGAGCCACTGACCCTCCGATCGTACCTTCTGCGAGTCCTCCTACGAATTTCACCAATCTGAAAGCCATTCCGGAGCATCAGAGACCTCTCAGGCGGCAGGACCTCCTCGTCCTGGGAGCTTGCTGGAGAGGCTCAGGACCGGTGAATACGCCGAGCGACTGAAGAAGGAGCATATCCTTGAGGTCAACTCTCGGATAAATGGCTCCATGCTTAAGGTAAAATGTGTCTAACTCTATATTTCGCTATCCTTGAGATCTAACTTGAACATGTTGGCCAAATGTAGACAGAGCACCTAGATTTATATGTCGGGGTGCCTCTGGTGGTGAAGCATGTAGAGTCATTGGAGAAACGAGTGGTCAAGCTGGAGGCCAAGCTTTCCGGACCCACCTCCACAACCAACGAGGCCCTAGCCAATGTTGCTCGGCTCAAGAGGAAGCCTGTCTATAGGCCGAGCTGGCTGATAAACTACGGGAAGAGTTAACCGAAACTTGGGAGGCTTTAAAGACGCTGGAAGGGGAATTAAATGTTGCCCAGCAGTGGGACAATCTACTTTACATAGAGTAAATTGCTCCTCTATCTTTGGAGAATGAGCATCTCGTTGCCTGGGTGGATCAACAAGAAGAATTTCTCGCCCAAAAGGTAGTTGAGCTCACAGTCGCAACCAAATAAGCAGTCGAGTTGTAGGAGAAGCTCACTCGCTCTCAGGAGGTTCTGTCAATCATCAAGGAGCAACAACCAATGAGGCCCTAGCCGACGCCGCTCGAGCCTGAGAGGAAGCCCATCTACAGGCCTAGCTAGCTGATAAAGTGCGGGACGAGTAATCGAAGCTCGGGAGGCTTTGAAGACGTTGGAAGGGGAATTAAATGCTACCCAGCGGAGGGAGAATCTGTGTTACATAGAGCAGATTGCTCCTCTATCTTTGGAGAAGGAGCATCTTGCTGCCCGAGCGGATCAATAAGAAGAATTTCTCGCCCAAAAAGTGGTTGAGCTCACAACTGCTACCAAACAAGCAGCTGAGTTGTAGGAGAAGCTCACTTGCCCTCAGGAGGTTCTGTCGATCGTCAAGAAGCAACTGCAAGAATCATTACAAGCTCGAAATGAGGCCACCTCCGGTCAAGGAGCAAGTGACATCTGAACTGAAGGCGTATTAAGCTGCTGAGGATGCTTACCGCCAAGCTTTCAAAGAAGAATTCCTGCAATCCCAGGAATACTATGACTTATTGGGCGCTCGAGTGATCAGGAGGTTGACCTAGGACTTCAAAGGGGCAGTCAAGCAGTTCGTTAAGGTGAAGGTTCTACCGCTCGATGTTGACCTACACTTTCTTAACCTACCCAAGGTCTAGGAGGACCTGTCCAACTCTGAAAAGCAGTAGACCCTAGCTCTTGTAAGCCTTAACTTTTGTAATGCATTTGCTATAAGCTTCGCTATCCTTGCTGCCGGGGCGAACTATGTAATCACTTTTAGCAACAATAAATGACCTTCTTTAGCATTAAATAATTACATACCTCGTCTGCAGTTTACTTGAACCCCATAAGGGTGCAGCATTTGGGGGCCTAACACCGCGTTAAAGGCAGCTTCTTTGGTAGTTCCTGAGTAGGGAGGTTGGGCCATGTTAAGGGCGAATGCCACCTTCACCGATAGCTCTCGAGCAGGGAGGTTAAGCCACGTTAAGGCATAATGCCGCGTTAGGGGCGCCTTCTTTGGTACCTCTCGAGCAGGGAGGTTGAGCCACGTTAAGGCCGCCGCATTAAGGGCACCTTCACTGATAGCTCCCAAGCAGGGAGATTGAGCCAAGTTCAGGGCTAATGCCACGTGAAGGGCACCTTCACTGGTAGCTCCCGAGCAGGGACATTGAGCCATGTTCAAGGCTAACGCTGCATTAAGGACAGTTTCTCTGGTAGCTCCCGAGAAGGGAGGTTAAGCCACATTAAGGGCTAACGCCGTGTTAAGGGTGCCTTCACTAGTAGCTGCCGAGTAGGGAGGTTGAGCCATGTTAAAGGCTAACGCCACGTTAAGGGTAACTTCTCTGGTAGCTCCCGAGCAGGGAGGTTGAGCTACATTAAGGGCTAACGTCGCGTTAAGGACGCTTTCGTGGTCGCTCCCAAGCAGGGAGATTGAGCCACATTAAGAGCTAATGTCATGTTAAGGGCGCCTTCACCAGACGGTGCCAAAATGTTCCAGAAACCAACAACGTGGACAATGGATCTTGGTGACGTGAACTTGCTTCTACTTAGAGTGAACTGACAACGAAGACCGAGACCTGTGAACAAGGCTTCCAAGGAAAAAAGAACATTAGAATGGCACTGAAAAGGGTCCCGGCGATTGCCACTCTGACACTCAAGTCAGAGATTAAAAAGAAGTTTACAGAATGTGCATAGATGAGTTTAGAGAAATTACGCAACCCTTTCTTAGGTGTTCCTGGACTTCTTTTATACTTTTTGCTATGATCATTCATCTTCCAAATCATTAATGATACTAATGATATCTCTTTTATGACTGTCATTATTGCAAATTATTGGGAGTTATTATTGGGGTCTCCCCTATGCACGTTTCCAACCTCTCCTTTCATTAATGCTACATTTTCATATTCTGGCGGCGCATTAAAGATTCCTTGATTATTCTACCAATGGCTATCACTTGATATCCCTCTTATATTAGCTTTGAATGGATGCTCCTAAGTATTTCTCGGGACAACTACCACCGCCCGAGCCATGTTGGCTATCCCTCTCAGGCGGTGTTCGCCATGTCCCCCGAGTACATGCGGTTGATTGAGCCATTTAGACTCTCGTGTGACTGGCTTCTTGAGCGGGCTATTGGAGGGCCCTGAGGTGTGCCCACTATTCTTAGGACAACTACGGGGACCTAGGTCATGTTGGCCTATCCCGCTCGAGCGGTGTTCACCATGTCCCCCGAGTGCATGTGGTTGACTGAGCCATTTAGATTCTTGAGTGACTGGCTTCCTGAGCGGATTATTGGAGGACCCTGAAGGGTGCCCGAGTGGGCACTTTCTTGTACTAACAAGTCTGGCGCTTGGATCCTTGATCCTCTTTTCATTATGCCGCTACTACGTTGCCATGTGGTAACCTCTCGGCTGTTACGTTGCCACACGACACACCCTCGACACATCCCCAATCACCCAACAAAATATAAATCCTGCTTTTAGCCAAAACTAGTATAAGGACTTATATATACTAAATAATTCTCAAATATAAGCTAAGCCTCTTCGATTACTATTGGTTCCCTAAATCCAATGAACTTATAGAATATCTTGTTCTTTTATTTTGCAATTTTGAATGATGTACTGAAGTTCACATAACAATTTTGTTAAAGCTATTACATCTAGTCAAACTTCTCAAATCTCAAATATGAATTTCTTATTGTGTTCCCTAGACCTACTAGGCTCGTATAATGCTTTATTTATTTATTTTTTTAATTTTGAGCAATTTAGGTCTATGTAATATTTTTGTCAAAACTGCTACATACATCCAAATTACCTAAATATCAAATATGAACTTTCTATTGTGTTCCTTAGACTGACCCTAATTTTTTAATTTGGGTATTAGAACAAGATGATCTACACGCCAAAACAAAGTTCATTCAGAGATTAAATTATTACGGGGTGAAACCCATAATAGGCCTGTACCTGAAAAATACAGTTTAATTAATGCCTTTTCGGAGGCTCCAAATTTTTTTTTTGTTACTATTTTTAGTAATTTTTGGATCTAGAATTCAAGGGTATTTTCATCTTTTGCAAGTTAGAATTTTAGTTCTATTTAAACACTTATTTAGTTGATGCTACGGATGTTTTTTATTTTGAAAATAAAACTCTTTTTGTTTATACCTAGAAGCCACTCCTCTTTGCTTACCGAATTCTCTATTTTGCTCCGCTTCTTTTTGTTCCCTGCAATTACTCTGCAATTACTCTTTTTGTAATTTTGAATAGTATAGATTGGTATAACGATTTTGACAAAATTGTTATATGAATACAAATTACTCAAATCTCAAATGTGAACATTTTATTGTGTTCTTTGGATCCCTACACTCATTTCTGTTTATGGTTCATATAATAGTTTTACCAAAATCTCTACTTAAACCCACACTATTCAAATCTGAAATATGAACAACTCTTGTTGTCTTCGCTTTTAACTATTAGGCTCATACAATACCTTATTTTTGCAATTTTGAACAATTTAGGTATAGTAGTTTTTCTAATTGTTACGTAGACTCAAATTACCATAATCTTAAATGGAGATGATAATTTCCTCTGAATATGATGGAGGATCCGATATCCGACCTGAATAGAGGAGGGGAGAGACTATCGATACTAGATATTCGACCCGAATACCTGATTAAATAAAAAATATATATACATTAAAGAATTTTCCCCTCAAAATTCACTAACAATTTGTATTGATGTTAGGAATATGTTATATAGATGTTTAATCTATTTTTAAAATTATAGATATATATTTTTTAATATATCATGTTAATTCTAATGTACTTTTGTTGAATGATATAATTGGATTGAAAAAAAAATTATTAGTATACAAGATATCCGATCATTTAATGGGTATGAGTATGGGTATTCAGATAGATATTCGATACTCGATAGGTATGAGCACAGAGGATATAGAAACCGATCCGAATCTAACCTATTACCATCCCTAATCTTAAATGTGAATTCCCTACTACTTTTCATAAAATCTACTATATAGATTCAAATTGTTCAAATCTAAAGTATAAATTGTTGGATAAATTTGTCGGAGATAATTATACTAAATTGAAATTACACAATTTAATTTCAACTTATCTATTGAGTGACCTAAACTAATAATTTCAGAATGTTAAGTTGGAAAAGAACTGCTTGGAATGACTTAGTTGGTTGGAAAAACATGAGCTTCCTTATATGCCAGAGTGCAGACTCCCGAGTATAGAGTCCAAATACAAACTTTGAACTTAGAGGCTCCTGAGTCTGACTTCTAAGTGCAGACTCCCGACTTGGAGGCTCTTGAGTTCGACTCTCGAGCACATACTCTCGACTTGGAGGCTCCCAACTGAAGACTCCTGAGTATAATGTCTAAGTAGTAGACTCCCAACTGTAGACTCCTAACTATAAATTCTCGACTGGAGGCTCCTGACTGCAGACTCCCGACTGTAGGTTTCCAACTGGAGACTCCTGAGTGCATAGTTAAGTTGTAGGCTTCTGATTGGAGACTCCTGACTGTAGACTTCTGTGTGCAGAATCTAAGTTGTAGGCTCCCTATTGGAGAGGAAGAAAGAGTTGATGATGCATACGTAATACAACTTTCTTAAAACAGATTCGTCCTCCTCCGGTTGTACTTTGAGATTATAATGGACACCCATTTCCTAGGATACAATAGCAGAACCATGGGCACAACCAAGTACTGATTTCTCATGGCGAACTGAGAAAGTAATCGATTACTATCACGGGTATTTTGTCAAGTAAAAGATGCACAACAGAGAAGATGAGAGAGAGGGGGGACACAAGTGGATGAAGATCTCTTATTGCTCTTTTTTTTTATATCTTTTGCTCTTGCTCATGATCTCCTTTTATAGGAGCGCTCACTCCTAGAGCTGTCAATTTGGGTCAAGCTCTTCGGGTTGACCCGTTCCGCCCCGCTAAATAATTTAAGTGGGTTGGGTTGAATTTTATCAACCTAAACCCACAACAGGCCGACCCCACGCACCTAGGCCATCGACCCACACGGGTCGGGCCACGATGAGCTTGGGTTGGCTCACGAGTTGAGAAACACATGTAAGTCATTTTTTTAAATAAATTTATTATCTTTCTTTGTTATAATTTTGAAATAAAAATAGTACTTTTCATCTGATATGAATACTCGTTTATGTCTATTTATATTTAAAATATATATTTCTAGATATATTATAATTAATGAAACATTTTCGAAGTAAAACATTAAAAATTTGATTTTTTTTAATTTTTTAAAAAAGTTTTGATAGGTTAGTGGGTTGGCCCGCCTTAGATTGGGTCGAAGATCGTCAAATCCGCTAGATGACGGGTCGGCTAAACTTATAATGAATGACCGAGTTATGACCATTTAACGTTGGTTTAATGAATATCGTTTGCCATTATCTTTGATAGGTTATGGAATCGTCATTAGTTTCAGATTAATGCATCTGTTAGACTTTTGAGTAGATAAAAAAATATTAATTAATTTATTTAAATAAATTTTATCTTGACCGATTTAAATACGAGTCAATTTGATTCAGTATAAATTCATGAATATCCGAATTAATCCCTAATCAGATCGGCTGCCTATGACAAGCTTTGTTTTTTTAGCCCCAACTCAAAACGCCCGAGTCCCATCCCGGGTTTGTTATAAATAAATAAATACCCTCGCTTCGGTGCGCGCTCGCTCACTTCTTCTTCGTCCATCACGAAGGGCACATCAGATCAAGGGGCGTTTTTGTTTGATTGGTCGCTCTCGATTTGGGGCGAGATGAGCCGGTCGCCCGCGGCGGCGGACGGGAAGGAGTCTGGGCTCGACCGGTACGGCGCGCCATCAGGATCGCTGCTCGGGGACACGGAGGCGGCGGTGCCCTTGCTCGCCCGGACGTCGGAGACGAGCTTCTCGGCGCTGCGAGGCTCCTACGGGGAAGGCGGCGCGGAGTTCTCCACCAAGGTGAGCGGCGGCGGATCGGCTTTGCTCCGCCACAACAGCTCGCCGGCGGGGTTCTTTTCCCATCTCTTGATGGATGACGGTGAGCTTCCTGTCTTCGCATCCCTTGTTCGCTCGATTCAATCATTTCTCAGTTATTTACACGTATCGGTGTATGGTGTTCTGTTCGTAGCACTTAATCCTTAGTGAGAATACTTTTGGCGAATCCGCTTCCGTCAATGTTCCGTCACAGTAACTGATAGCGCCGTTGGTTTGGGTGGGGCGGAGGTTGACAGGTTGTCTAAGGTTCAATGAACCAAATCCACATGGATGTGGATGACGGAGATGGCTGGCATCTGCCAAAGCCTGTGAACAGGCTCACGATAAGAATATCAAAAAGCTCACGATAAGAAAAAGGTGGTGTGATGGTGAAATGTTGATACGAAGAGCCAAAGACGTAACAGAGTTAGTGATGTGGTTAAAATCGGTAATTTATCAAAAGGCGTATACTACTTTGATATTTACCAAAGGATACACTCAATTATATACCCTTCCCGTTTTATCCCTCCCGACAAATCCAATTGTTTTCTCTTTCTCTTTTCTCTATCTCTTCCTCTCTCCTATGCATACAATCTTAATTAATTTTCCTCTCCTCTATTCTATTTCCTCTCTTTTTTTTTTGCATGCATCTGGGGCCCAATGTTGGGCCTGATATAAGTTTATATGAGGCTCAACATGAGCCTGATATGATTCATATCAGGCCCAACGTGAGCCTGATATGATTCATTGTTGGGGCAATCTATGGTCCGGAATGACCTTGTGTTTTGATGTTTGAGCAAAGAGTTTAAGTTAGGTTTACCCTTGTGTTCTAATATGTGTATGTGAGTGTGCAGGTTTGCAGGTTACACATATTGACTTAGCTGGACGGCTTCGGGTATGGTGAAGGGTGGCATGGAGGCAAGCCGTGAGCTTGTGTGCGTACCCGAGGGACCATGGATAGCAGGAACAATGAGCCGAGGGGCGCGAACTTCGAGACATACGTGAAGGATGACATGGAGGCAAGTCGAGGGTTTGCTGCGCATCTGAGGGACGGGAGCCAAAGATGAAGAGAGCGCGAAGACAACAGTCGAGGCTACTGGTGAAGAGTCAGCTGAGTCGTGAGGGTACGAGTGCTGAGGGAATGTACTCGGGGAAATTCTAGGGGTCGAGTGCTGAGGGAATTGTACTCGGGAAGGAAAACCTAGGTGGGCAGTCGACTGGGGTTTTGGCAGTCGACTGATAAACACCACAAAAACATCAGTCGACTGCCCTGGGAGCAGTCGACTGGTACGTGGCTGAAATTCAAACGTTAGCTTGCAACGGTTGATTTTCAGTGGGACCAGTCAACTGCTCCAGGGGCAGTTGACTGGTAGCGACTGATTTCAGCTTTGAGTTCTATTTAAGAGAACTCGGTTTGGGCTGGGAGCTCTTGACGAAATGAGTTTGGTTAGAGCTCATTAGTAGTCTTTGGTGCTCAGAAGTGTGTCCGGGTTTGTGGCGAGGTTTCTCCACCCACAAGGAGCTATACGAGCTAGCCAGAGGGCATCCGGGGAGTGATCCGCCGAAGGATCAAGGGATCGTCCACCTTACGGACAGCCGTGGAGTAGGAGCGTCATCTCCAAACCACGTAAATAGGTTTGCGTTAGCATTGTTTGTTATTGTTATTAGTATTTTCGCTTTCGCTTGCTAACGTGATAGGTAGAAAATCGAAAGAAGCTATTCACCCTCTCTCTAGCTTGGAGGTCACGATCTAACATTCATATCATACCCAACGTTGGGATTTTGTCGATTTATCTTTATTAAATTTTAACACCTACATAAAAATTGAAATAAATATAATAGATAAATTTTAACACCTCCTATAGAGTAAATACAAATATATATAACTTTTGACACAACATATTAGTTTTGTAAAAACATTTAGATCAAAATCAGAATAATATTGATCTTCAAATATCTCAATTTTTTAATAAAAAATTTGTATATATATTATTTTAAAAATGAAAAGATGATTTCCTTAGTGATAAATATGTCAACGATTCTGGTTGATCAGTTATACTCTATTATGAACTTTAGCCTCACATTCTTTAACTAAATTTTGAGTTCTAAGATAGGAAATGCTATCGTTGTGCAATTATAATGTTTTGATAGATTATGTCTCCTATATGAATCATATGAGATCCACGTTGGGCCTAATATGAGTTCATATCAGGCCCAACATGGGCTAGATATGAACTCATATCAAGCCTAATATAGGATTTCAGCCGATAGCATTTTTACACTCTGGAGAAGCCGAAATAAACGATGGATAGCATATTTGAACTCCTTGTAATTGTAAGATCGTTTTCGGTACGCTAGAGGGGGGGTGAATAGCGATTCTTCGATTCTTCTTATACCTGCGTTGTTAGTTGCACAACGGAAACAATAATAAACAAAACAAACAACGCTAACAATACCTATTTACTTGGTATCCACCCCGGTCGGGTGACTAATCCAAGAATCCGTCGGTGGATCACTCCCCGGATAACCTCCGGCTAGCCCTCGTCACTCCTTGTGGGTGGAGAAACCTTGCCACAACACCAAGCACTTTCCTGAGCACACAAGACTGCTACCTTGCCTTAGCCAAGCAAGATTCGTCAAAAAACTCAGCCACCACGAAGTCCTCTTTAAATAGGACTCGGGGCTGATTTCTCGCTACCAGTCGACTGCCCGACTGGTGCCAGCCAAATTCGACCGTTGACACTCCCAATGTTCTAATTTGCCAGCTCACCAGCCACCTACCAGTTGACTGCCCCCAGGGCAGTCGACTGGTCCCAAGCTGAGACCCTTCTGTGAGTTCCATCAGTCGACTGCCCCCAGGCCAGTCGACTGGTCTACTCACCCACCTAAGGTTACCCTTCCTGAGTACATTTCACTCCGCACTCAAACCCTAGGATTTCCCGAGTACAATCACACTGCACTCGTACCCTCACGACTCGACTGACTCCTCCTCCGCAGCCTCGACTGTTGCCTTCGCACCCTCTTCATCTTCGGCTCCCGTCCCTCGGATACACGCAAGCCTCCAGCTTGCCTCCATGCTATCCTTCACGCATGCCTCGAAGTCCGCGCCCATCAGCTCATCGTCCCTGCTCTCCAAGGTCCCTCGGATGTGCACGCAAGCCTCCAGCTTGCCTCTATGCCATCCTTCACCGTACCGAGGCCGTCCAGTCAAGTCCATATGTGTAAACTTGTACAACCTGTACACTCACATACACATATTAGTACACAAGAGAAAGCCTAACTTAAACCCTTTGCCCAAACATCAAAACACATGATCACTCCGGATCACAGATTGCCTCAACAAATTTTAGAAATCCACAGGAACTGAAATGAGTGCAATCGGAGCTCTTTAGATCCATTAGTAAATTTCGATTAAAACTCACTGATGGACCTAGAGAGCTTCGATTGCACTCAATTCAGTTTGTGTGGATTTCTGAGATTTAAAGGAGTTCAAATATGCTATCTACTTTTATTTCGACTTATCCGGAGGTATTAAAATTTAATAAGGATGAATCAATAAAAATCCAACGTTATATTAGGCCCATGTGCATGCATGCCAAAAAAAAATAAGAGAGGAAAGAGAAGAGAGGAGAGTAAAGAGAATTGAGGTTGCATGCATGGGAGAGAGGAAGAGATAGAGAAAAGAAAAAGAGAAAATAGTTGGATTTGTTAGGAGAGGTAGAACAGGAAGAGTACATAATTGAGTGTGCCCTTTGGTAAATACCGAAGTAGTATGCACCTTTTGTTAAATTTGAAAACATACGTGCGTGATTTGATAAATTGCCAGGTTAAAATCTATCATCTTGTTGGAAAATTGCTTACGAAGCTTCCTTTGCGAGGTCGAATTTGTATGGATTACGTCAAGAGGCGTCGGAAGTCATCCTGGCAAGACCCACTGATGCTTAAGTCATCATGCCATGAAAATAATAGAATAGGTAAAACGTAAAAGAAAAAGAAAGGTTAGAGTTAAGGTTAGATATCCGAGATCCCCTTGGACCATTGTTAACTATGTATTTATAGGGAATCATATTCTGAAATCCTAACTGATTATTGGATTTTAGGGTTGTGGGTCATGTGTTGGAGGGGCATTATTATCCGGGGTATCACTAGTCCCCTCCTCAAGTCGAACTAAGGAGCGAAATGAATGAAATCCAATTAAAATAGATCGTGATGTTATCTTGCGTATGAAGCATGGTGTGCTAGAGTTACTGTGCTATAAGAGCGATTCGGGAGGCTGAATCAGGAAGCTAGGTCGCTGAGCTAGATGGGGTACTCAAGATGTTGAGTACTCGAGAGTGACTCATGATGTCGTGCAACGAGACTCGGGATATTGCTTAACGGGAGTTAGTAGCGAGGTTGACTTGTGTTGAGCACTCGGGTTGAGAGGCTAAGTTGCGTGGAGCACTCTGGTGAAATGCCAAGCAGTGGGAGGTCTAATCCTGTTGGGGACTCGAGCATGTCGGAAGTTGGACGGGAACCATGCAGAGCAAATGTGCTGTCGTGGACTGGGGCAACATAGGCTAACTTGGCTGGCTTTGTAGGGGATTATTGCCCCTGGATATCATGAGTCCCCCCTTCAAGTCGGATTGAGGAGTGAAGAGGGGCTAAAGGGGAACTTTTTTTGATGGTGGAGTCGGAAGAGCAAGAGGCCGAGTTGGGGAGGTCGATCGCTAGGAATAGTGCTGGAGGAGCAAAAAGATCGAGCTAGATAGGCCGACTATCGAAGATAGCCATCATAGGGCATGATTGCCCATTGGCACAACTAGTATTGAAATGAATAAAGCTAGCATAAGTTGAACTAGGCGTCTATACCAAATCGTAGGCATAGTGCAAGGGCCTTGGGCCCTGAGTAGATTTTGGGAAGAATCCTCGATATTGAGACCTGCCTAAGT
Source organism: Boesenbergia rotunda (assembly GCA_024364735.1). NCBI lineage: Eukaryota > Viridiplantae > Streptophyta > Magnoliopsida > Zingiberales > Zingiberaceae > Boesenbergia > Boesenbergia rotunda. The sequence continues at coordinate 116,783 of JAGFNQ010007021.1, read as the reverse complement.
TTGAGAGAGATAAGGCTGAGTCGACCCCTTTGGCAGATCTTGGGATTGAGTATTCTTTACCCCTTTCACTAAGGGGTTTGACTTGTAGGTAGGTCTCGGGATCAAACATTCTTTCCCCCTTTCATTAAGGGGTTGACTCGGCCTTACCTATCCCAAACTTAGGTAGGTCTCGAGATTGAGCATTCTTTTCCCCTTTCACCAAGGGGTCGATTTGGCCAGCCTTATCTCTCTTAAATAGTTGTGGGCTGTCCTGTGGTCTCAAGATTGACTTGTTATTTACTCTCCCAAACAATTGTGAGTTGTCTCGCGGCCTTGAGATCGACTTATTATTTACTCTCCTAGACAGTTGCGGGCTATCCTGCCGTCTCAAAATCGACTTTGTTTTTCTCTCCCCGACTTCATTGATTTATCCGAGTCATAGGATCAAGCTTGATGGTGTGGCGGAAGCGGTTCAGATCGCTAGAGGGGAGCAGTGAATAACGACTTACAAAATAAAAAAACGATTTTTTTTCCTTGCTAATGACTTAGCAAGTGCGTACACATTAAAAACAAGATGAACACATAAAAAAGAAAGAGGACACGAGAAATTACATGGTTAAAACTCTCGGGTTGTTAGTCTAAGAACGATGAAAACTCCACTATCTTCTCCTTCTTTGGAAATGACCCGGAGGCAAAGAAGCCTCTTATAACGGTTAAGCACGAGAGCAACAAAACAGAACTGAAAGAAAATGAATACAAGTGTGTTGTGTGATTTAATCTTCGTGTTTCAGTTGTTTTTATAGCCTTCATCTCGATCTGACTATTGAGCTAACGTGGCATCTTTGGTCGACCAGACCCTCTCCAGTAGCCTGGAAGATGCTGACGTGTTTTCGGGTTTTATCCGCTTCGACAACGGTTTGATAATGGCTTTGATGACTTAGCCCCTTCCCGATTGCTCGGAGGTTCTCCGGTCGTCTGGAGACTTCCTGACGTGGCTATTTTGATACGTTGCACAACGGTCTTGGATGACTCATTGGTTGGCTCCCGATTGCCTAGAGTTCTTCCGATTGGTCGCCTGGAGTAGTTGTTCAGACTTTATTATTGGAGCAATCGGCCCTAAGATGGTCCGGAGTGACCATAGGTTTTGATGTTTGGGCAAAGAGTTTAAGTTAGGTTTTCCCTTATATTCTTATATGCGTATGTTGAGTGTGCAGGTTGTACAGGTTACGCATATGGACTTGACTGGACGACCTCAGTACGGTGAAGGATGACATGGAGGCAAGCTGGAGGCTTGCGTGCGCATCCGAGGGACCTTGGAGAGCAGGGACGATGAGCTGATGGGCGCGGACTTCGAGGCGTACGTGAAGGATGGCATGGAGGCAAACTGGAGGTTTGCGTGCACATCCGAGGGACGAAGGCCAAAGATGAAGAGGGCGCGAAGGCAACAGTCGAGGCTGCGGAGGAGGAGTCAGTCGAGTCGTGAGGATCGAGTGCTGTGTGAATGTACTCGGGAAAGGGTTCAGCTAGGGACCAGTCGACTACCCGGGGGGCAGTCAACTGGTAGGTGGCTGGTGAGCTGGCAAATTCGAACGTTGGGAGTGTCAACGGTCGAATTTGGCTGGCACCAGTCGACACAGGGCAGTCGACTGGTAGCGAGAAATCAGCCCCGAGTCCTATTTAAAGAGGACGTCGTGGTGGCTGAGTTTCTTGACGAAACTTGTTCTGGTTAAGGGCAAGTTAGTAGTCTTCGTGTCCAGAGCTTTGTTTGGTGTTGTGGTGAGGTTTCTCCACCGACAAGGAGCGACACGTGATAGCCGGAGGTTATCCGGGGTTTGATCCGCCGAAGGGTTGTTGGATTAGTCACCCGACCGGGGTGGATACCAACTAAACCTGGTTTGTTAGCGTTGTTTTTGTTTGTTTTTGTATATTCCGCTGTGCTACTAACAACGCAGGAACAAGGGGGTTCTGAAAATCGCTATTCACCCCCCCTCTAGCGTACGGAACGATCCTAACAATTGGTATCAGAGCGAAGGACCGCTCTTGATCGGACTAACCGCCGAGGGAGCATACGCTAGAGGAAATGGAAGGTGAAGGTCCACTTGGGGACGAGATCTACACACCACCGGCCTACGACAATGAAGATTTCGGATATTGGAAATCGAGAATGGAGACATGGTTGGGCATGGAATGGGAGTGCTTAATAATGATAAATGAGCCCTTCGAAATTCCAAAGGACAAGCACGGCAAGAAGCTTCGTCCTAGATATTGGACTCAAGAGTAACAAGCCTATTCCAAGGCAAACGAAAAGGTAATGAGTATTTTAGTAAATCTTTTGCCTAACAATGTTTTGAGTAATGTAGGGAGTTATAAGAATGCATATGAGTTGTGGAATAAATTGGAAGAAGTGCACAAGAACCCTACAACAACTCAAAGAGTAGAGGAGCCCAAAGGGATGAGTCAAATGGTTCAAGAAGAAGAAAAAGAAGGAGAATTGACCATCTCATCAAGTGAAGTGGAAGAAGAAAGTGAGAGGTCATCCACCTCATCTAGAGAAGAGGAGGAGGTCACCACTTCAAGAATTGAGGGGGAGAAAAGATCTTCACTAATGCAAGAACAAGAGGAAGCATCCACCTCTTTCAAGGTTGAAGAAGAAGTCAACCTAGCCTCCACCTCCACCAAAGCCAAATTGAAAGAGCATATCACGTGCTTTGGTTGCAATGAAAAGGGGCACTACAAAGACAAGTGCCCAAAAGGTAAAAGGGAGGTAAAATCTAAACTCATTTCAATTTCGGTTAAATCTAACATGGGTTGTAGGAATAAAGAGGCTCAAGCTAAGAAGAAAATTAGATGCTTCACGTGTGGAGAGCTAGGACACTACCACACAAGATGCCCAATGAGTGGAAAGCTCAAGAAAATGGAGCATCTAAGAAGATGGGAGAAAGAAGAGAGAAGGAAGCAAAGATCACAACACGGAGGGACTACAAGGGTAAGGGAGGTAATTCCTAACCCTAGGTCAATTTGTCATTCAAATCTAAATACCTCCATGAATGTTAGAAATAATGCCAATTGTTCATCCATGCATGCTAGATCTCATGAAAACTGCCTAATGGTGCATAACTTTGGTTTTAAATATAATGATAGGACTAAGGATAACAAGGTAGATCAATATTCTAAGAAAAGCATGCATCATGGTAAATCTAGGACCTTTGTATCTAAAGATCATGACACTAATCCCAAGAAGGGAAAGAATGTGCCTAAGAAAATGGGTAGTTCTAGGGATGTCCAAAGTGGACATATGGACTCCAAAATTAAAGGTCTAGAGAGGGAAAATCAAGCCTTAAGGGTAAGGCTTGATACATTAGAAAAAGCCCTAGAAAGATTCACGGTTGGGTCTAAGGGCTTAGACATGGTGTTGGGTAGCATCAAACCCAACTATGATAGATCGGGATTGGGGTACCGATCTAAGACCTCCAAGGGCAATGGAAAGAAGGATGCTGGGAAAGCATACAATCTTAGTAAGGAGGGAAGGTCCAAGGATGGCAAGGGGATGCCATCCAAGGGTAAAAAGGGTGACCTAACCAAGGACAAGGTGTCCAAGGTTAAAAAGGTAAATTTTGTAGGCCAAGAGTCACTGACGGCACACCGGTGTGGCCTAGTGTGGATCGAGTCACCTAGGGAGGTGGCTAAGGCTAAGAGCTCAAGGGGGAGCTTTAGGAGCCTTTGGGGTCCATGGTAAATGGATCTCAAAAGTTTCTCCCTTAGAAAATTAGGTGAAATGTGCCACAAAGGGTTGGGAGACTTGGGTAAGTCTTAATCCTAGAATTTGGCACATCAAAAGGAAAATTTAGGGAGAAAAGGTGAAAAAGGAGCCATAATTCACAAAATTGAGGTTTAATGGTGGAATACCATGTATTTCAGTGGTAGAAAAGAATTGTGATCAAGGAGAAGTGGATGCATTGAAGAGAAGTGAGAATTAGCACTTTTAGGACGAGCTCATTTGATACATTTTAGAAGAAGTAGGATTTCGTGTCAATCTTGGGATTTGGAGTACATTTATTTGGAAACATATTTTTCCCACGTAAATATTGGCTTCACAAGTCTCCCCACAAAATTTCAGAATTTTTGGAGATTTGTAGAATTTTTAGGAGATTTCTGAATTTCGGCCTGAAAACCTGAAAATCAGGTATCAGTCGACTGCCCTGGGGGCAGTCGACTGGTAAGAGCCTAGAAACTCTCTGTGAGTTTTGGCAGTTGACTACCATTTGGACAGTCGACTGAGGGTCTGGGCAGAGTGTTAATAAGTGATCTCTGAAGGGTTTTTCAGAAACACTTGGAATTATGGATGAACCTTAGAGTTGAGGACAATTCCTTATGTCAATTTGAAAGGGTTAGAAGAAGCAAACACAAGGAATAATGACTTGATTTCAAAATGCCAAATCTTTTAAGGAATTTAGATGTGTACCAAAAGTCAAACACACTTGATATTTTCATGATGTCATATTTTTCTAGGATTGGGTATATCCAAGCAAGTGTGTTTGCAAACTTTAGAAGTTTTTAAGATTGTGTTGAGTTCTTTTTGGCACCTAAGGAAAGATTGCTTGGGGCAAATCTATGATAGTGTCAAAGGGGGAAGAACTCGGGTGTTGGGTTGTGTATGACTCAACGTGGTGTCTAGGAGGTTAAGTTGGGTAGAACTTGACCTGGGAAAAATGAAAATTGGGAGAAGGCATGGGTTAAGGGGGAGGTTGTCTCCTATTTGCCTTAATTTTCATAAGAAAACTTTTGAGTTTTGTACCAAACTTGGGAATAGGGATAGATACATGGTGAAACGTATTTTTCCCAAGTAGGTATGGGTACCACAAAGTTCTCCACGAAATTTGGGAGTTTTTGGAGATTTGTGGAATTTCTGGCGCGTTTCTGAAATTCGGCCAGAAAACTAATTATCAAAGTATCAGTCGACTGCCCTGAGGGCAGTCGACTGGTCAGGGCTGGTGTGGGTATCCAGCAGCTGACTTGGGTCCAAGTGATAAGAAACATGTGTATGGGGGTCTAGTACACTGTGTTTAGGATCATTGGGGATTAAAAGAACCAATAATTGGGATATTATTGTGGTCTTTTTGATGTATGGCAAAGGGGGAGAAGTTTGGGTTTAAGTTGGGAAACTAAACTTACCTTTGCTAGAAACCCTAGGTTTAGGGTGAGCTGAGATTAAGGGGGAGCATGGTTGCTCCATTCTTGGCATAAGGGGAACCTTGGAGAGGTTCTTAAAAAGCCTTTGTAAGTCCAGTGTAAGAGGGAGCTTGGGAGAAGCTTTAAAAAGCCCGGTTTGGTAGAAAATCCTAACTTGGAGGGTTAGGTGGTGAAAATCCTAACTTGGAGGGTTAGGTGGGAAAATCCTAGCTTGGAGGGCTAGGTGTAAAATTCCTAACTTGGAGGGTTAAGTGTGGGATGTCTTGGGATAGGATCCATTTTTGCATTGCATATGCATTTGTTTAGCATGGTTTTTGCTATTGACTACTATCTTGCTTTCCTAACTTAAACGGATTGCCAAACATAAAAAAGGGGGAGATTGTTGGAGCAATCGGCCCTAAGATGGTCCGGAGTGACCATAGGTTTTGATGTTTGGGCAAAGGGTTTAAGTTAGGTTTTCCCTTGTATTCTTATATGCGTATGTTGAGTGTGCAGGTTGTACATGTTACGCATATGGACTTGACTGGACGGCCTCAGTACGGTGAAGGATGACATGGAGGCAAGCTGGAGGCTTGCGTGCGCATCCGAGGGACCTTGGAGAGCAGGGACGATGAGCTGATGGGCGCGGACTTCGAGGCGTACGTGAAGGATGACATGGAGGCAAACTGGAGGTTTGCGTGCATATCCGAGGGACGAGGGCCAAAGATGAAGAGGGCGCGAAGGCAACAGTCGAGGCTGCGGAGGAGGAGTCAGTCGAGTCGTGAGGATCGAGTGCTGTGTGAATGTACTCGGAAAAGGGTTCAGCTAGGGACCAGTCGACTGCCCTGGGGGCAGTCGACTGGTAGGTGGCTGGTGAGCTGGCAAATTCGAACGTTGGGAGTGTCAACGGTCGAATTTGGCTGGCACCAGTCGACACAGGGCAGTCGACTAGTAGCGAGAAATCAGCCCCGAGTCCTATTTAAAGAGGACGTCGTGGTGGCTGAGTTTCTTGACGAAACTTGTTCTGGTTAAGGGCAAGTTAGTAGTCTTCGTGTCCAGAGCTTTGTTTGGTGTTGTGGTGAGGTTTCTCCACCCACAAGGAGCGACACGTGATAGCCGGAGGTTATCCGGGGTTTGATCCGCCGAAGGATTGTTGGATTAGTCACCCGACCGGGGTGGATACCAACTAAATCAGGTTGTTAGCGTTGTTTTTGTTTGTTTTTGTATATTCCGCTGTGCTACTAACAACGCAGGAACAAGGGGGTTCTGAAAATCGCTATTCACCCCCCTCTAGCGTACGGAACGATCCTAACATTTATCTCTGGTCGCCTTACGCAGTCTGCAATCTGGTTTCCGACTTCTTGTTCCTCGAATTCATCGAGCCCTTCCAACTCGCTCCTATGCGTTCTTCTTGTTCCGCCAAAGTACTCTAATGCTGCTCCTTGTACCTCGGATGGATGGAGCTCGCCGACTCCTTTCTTGTGTCATCCATGAGGGTAAATAGAGAGGAAAAAACTTCTTTACCTCTTTAATGTGGTTAATTTTTTTTTCTTTTCATCCGTCCACGAGATAGATAGAGAGAAAAAATCCTTCTTAAAGAACAGTTATTTTTTTTCCTCTATTTATTCACGAGGTAAATAACATTAAAAAAAAACCCTTTAAGATGGAGGGAACAAGTTGTTAGAATTTTTTTAAAAATAAATATAATATAATTCTTTACTTTATAAAATTTACTACTATGAATTAAATTATTATGCATATAAATTTGGTTTAATTTTAAACTGATCAAAATATATCGAATTTAGTTTAAACCTATGTAGCACGGATACTCCTGAAAATGAATTTTTTGAAGTATCGGACACATATACGACACGGATACGGATACGATACGCAAATACGCGTATCGGATACGACCAAAACCGTGTCGTTGACTTTTTTGAAGTTTGACCGAGAGGATACATTTTGGACACGGCAAGGATACGACCAAGATAATTATTTGAGATATATTTGGGTAAAATTATAAATATTTAAAAGTTTTAGGGGTTAATTGAAATTTTTTCAAAGTTTTAAAGTGTAATTAGAAAACTAATTAATAAAAAACAAATAAAAGCTACCGAGAAGTCACGTATAACCTAATCCCGATCACACTTGCGTCGTCGCCCCTTTTCCTCAGCCATCGCCCTGCTCGATCGCACGCCGCCGTCACCGTCGTCATCGCCCGCCTTTCTTCTGCTACCGCCCCGTTGCCGTCCCTCTCTATCGCACGCCGTCGCCCCTTTCTGGTGCTGTTGTTGCCGTCGCCATCGCCAGGTAAACCCTAATCTCTCGATCTCATTTCTTTGGACGTCGCCGTCGCCGAATAGATTTGGTTTTGATCAGAATCCTTCTGCCAGCAGCCACTCATTGTTTCTTCAACATGTTCTTCAACAGATGCTTTCAAATTTCAATGAGATGCTTCATTTTTTTTTTTTTTGCTTCATGATCAAGCTTATACGGTTTGAAGATTGCTTCATGATCAAGCTTCATTATAAAGCTTCATTTTTTTGTTAGTTTATACAGTTCTTTGCACAGTTAAGCTTTAACTTGGTGATGAGATTGATATGGATGTTTAATTTCCTTTTACTTGGTTAAGATGGATTTAGACCATTTGGTGTTTTATATTTGCTTGCTTAAGAAGGATTTGGGTCATTTGGTGCTCTATATTTTGTATTTGAGATATTATGATTGACGAAATGTGGCTTTCCATCTCTATAATTTTAAAATTTCAATACTATATATGATTGTCGTATCCTAACCGAATCGTATCTTATATTTTCAAAATTTACCGTATCGCCGTATCCGTATCGTATTTGATACAATACCCGTATCCGTATCCATGCAACATAGCTTGAATTCCTTTTTCATTTATTGTCAACTGAATAGTCGACTTATATATGCAAACACTAACCTTCAATTCCTTTTTCATTTATTGTCAACTAAATAGTCGACTAATATCGATTGAAAAAACATATTCAGTCAGTTGAAATACTAGGACCATTTCTAAGACTTAGTTTGAATGTAATTTTATCCATGATTAGCCCACAATTACATGTGTTCTCACACATCTTTTCACATGTGAAATCCACACAGAACATCAACATCTGACTTCATATTGCTAAGAAATCTTGCTTCCGGGTCTTCCTCTTTTGCCAGACATTCAGTTAACCTTAACTTGCTAGTTATCCTGATCTGTCGAGATTTTCGCTTGCCAAACATTAAGTTATCCTTGACTTACCAGAACTTCTGATATTACACCTACAACACTTGTGTCAAGGAACCCACACCATTTGACACACCTCATCAATAATCCACACATTCTAACTTAGACCTTTGTCCAAACATCAAAACCATCTAGGGACATGATTGCACCAACAGTTTTTGTTTGAAAATTTTACTTTTTATAAACATTGAAGGTTTAAAAGTCGTTAAATCACAACATCTTTTGATACCCTATAATATCGATCCTACCCTAGGTAAGCAAGCCATGCCAACATGATCCTACTCTAGGTTAGCATTCCCATTTACATATACGAAGACCTTGAACCAAAGGATCAACCTTTCCAGGAGGCCGTCAGGTCGATCGACCTTTCCTAGAAGTTTGGCAGGATGACCGACCTCTTCCACTAGGTCAGCATGTTAACACTTACAGAGATCTGCAGAAAGTCATTAGCTATGCTAAGGACAAGCTTTGTTTAGCTCCTCACTCAGAACCCTTTTAGATTGCTATCAGACAAGCCTTCACTTTAGCAGCCAACTTCTCCAGCTCGACCTTTCAATAGACCTTGATAGCTCAACTCAATTGTTCGGAGAGGCCCACCTTGGCATGACACCTAATATCCCGCTGATCTCACTACTTGAATTGACTCTCGTACACTTCAGCTGCTCGACTCGACTTGAAGGGGGAGGAACTAGTGATACCCTGTAATGCCAATCCTACCTAGGTCAGCAGGCTATGCCTATGTGAGCCTACTTCAGGTCGGCATTCCCACTTATGCATATAAAGTTCTTGGACAAGAGGACCAAACCTCTCTCGGGTGGTCACTAGGTGGTCGACTTTTCCCAAGAGGTCAACAAGATGACCAATCTCTCCTATGTGGTTACACTTTATACTAAGTAAAATTAATTATATTATCATTAATAATTCAATTAAATAAATATCAAAATCATAATGACACAATATGATACGAGTATACGACAATGAAACTGTATCATTCCTGTCAAAATTGTGACACTGCTCGGGATTTTAAACCTTGAATTTTTAAGGCTTGCATCATTGTTAAATGTTGAAAACCAATCAACAGAGTAATGGACCACTAAAGGAACTTTAGGGAGGGGAAAAAAATACTGTTTTGTATTGCATTAGTCCAACAGACAATAATTACATCTCAACTATGACAATGGATAGCTAAATCCTCTTAGCCCTCCATCTCAAATATGGTTTCTGAGCCTACCTTTGTCACTGTATGAATCATTCTCAACTCAAAATGGGTAAGTGATATATAGCCAAATCTAGCATAAGATCGAAAATGTGCCAAGTCGATATAAAATTCCCAATTTGGTTTAGCAGTGTAGATGCTGCCAAAGTGTTTTTGAGTCCTGGAAACAACCTCTTACAAAGTAGGTAAGGCTGCGTACAATAGACCCTTCCCTGGGACCCCGCATGGGGGGAGCTTCATGCACCAGGCTGCCCTTTTTAGTGTAGATGCTGCCAGACACCTGTCCAACCCAGAAGCTCAACTCATGTATGCATTGACTCCATGATCTTTGAACAACTTGAATGAAGCTCCTCTTTGACAATTGTTGCACATTTGAGCTTGAGTGTTCATCAGTGCTATTTCTGAACGTCTCTTTATCCTTCCTCCAGGTAAAGACATGTAACAAGAGTAATATGATATTATGATGAATTATTCAATTTGGAAGTTTCTGAATGTGCATGAATAGGGAAGTTTAATCATGAATCAGTTAAGTGGACTATTCTCAGAAGAAATCAATGTGTCGGGAATTTCTGTTAACTGATTTATTGATTACCCAATGGTCTACCTGTGACTGCAGAAATCAGGAGTTATCCTCAAGCAAGCAATGACACTGTTCACCCAATGACAAATAGGCATTTGAGATCTCAATGGAACTTCTCAAGGAATAGACTTTCACAAATCTCTGAAACGTGCATTCCTGAAGTTGGAGACAGTGTTAACTGCAGCAGCAGCTCAGATGAGGCAGCAGGGCATGCCACAAATTCGTATATTTCTGGCAATTTCCAGTTAAGTTCATGGACTGATAGTAACTCAGTCATGTTTTCTGCTGCTTCTGAACAGCGACTCAAAGACAATAATGGGGATAGACTTGGCAGTTTTAGTCGCATTGACTCTCAGGTAAGTTCAGCAAACTAACAAACCAAAGTTTGTGTCTACTAATGCAAGGGATATTTATCAACCTACACTGAAAACTAGGAATTATCTTTGTTCATGAGTTTTGACAAAACAATTCTTGTGGTTATGAATAACTTCTATCATTTAGTTTACGTAGGACATTTCCCTGAAAAAGAGATTTAATAGAACATGCAGAAAAAACTCTGAAGATGTTTCTCCTTTTTGGCAGCAAGTTGTGATTAATAATTCAAACCACTTATTCATTATACTTAATTAATTTCAGTTTAGCTTGCCTAGTACTTCCTTGGAAATGTCAAATGTTGAGAATTATCTCAAGCTTCAACAAGAATCGATACCCTGCAAAGTACGAGCTAAGCGAGGTTGTGCAACCCATCCCCGAAGCATTGCTGAGAGGGTTAGCTCTTTCTTATCCTCTTATATTTCCTATGATTGTTCACAAACAAGGCACAGCAACCTACTTCTCATGTTTAATTAAACGGGTAATTAACATATCATTAACTATCTTTTATATGGAAATTAGGTATTTAAACTTTTTTTTTGGAATGCAATCTAGCCTATATGCCAAATCAATTATATTGTAGGACAAAGTTTGTGTAAAATGTAGCAAGTATCCATTAACTTTATATATTAACATTTAAAATTTTCTGACTTGTTATTTCTCTTGTAAATTTTTAGGAACGGAGAAACAGAATTAGCAAACGATTGCATAAGCTGCAAGGTCTAGTGCCTACTATGGACAAGGTAATAGAAATTCCTAAAGCATGTATGAAGTAAAAGCATTCTTATACTGTTTTTAGCTAAGTGACTCATCTAGTCATTTAGTTTGCAAGTAGAGAATTCATGTTATTGGTTAATCTGTTATGGATAGACATCAAGGTCATCGTATAGATAAGGTAATTGAAACTCTTCAAATCATGTACCAAGGCAAAAGCATTTTCTCGTGACTCAAATATTTTATACTTGTTCAGTTGCTTATTGAATTCAGGTTACTGCTAAACTATTATGTTTCATGGGAAGAAGACCAGCTAATCAGGTTATTTTGATATCTTACAGCAAACAAGCACATCAGACATGTTAGAGTTGGCAATACAGTACATCAAAGAACTGAGAAGCCAAGTGCAGGTTGGCATCTACTGCAATTAGATATTCTTTTCAATGACTAATTTTTTAGTGTCTATTACAATACATGTATCGTTTTCTGGATCACAGAATATTCTAAAATGTTGTGATGGGCTTTTGAAGAAGTAAAAAACATGTGCATTTTCACTAAGTTCTTGATCTCCCCATAATACTGGTCAGAATGCTTAAATGTGTGGGATTCAAAGGATTTGAGCTAAATGGTTTAATGGGCTCCTTGATAGAGGAGATATAAAGGAGTTTATAAAGAATCTCTTTTGTATCTAATGGTTCCATGGTTTCCTTGTTTCTCTTTGCTTACACCTCTAAAGGTAGAGGAGATATAAAAGGGTTTATAAAGAATCCTTACATCCTCTGCTACATGGTGCATGGATGTAGAATATGCATGGATGTGGACTTGGCCAAGTGTGCACCAGGTTGGGCTAGACTTGGGATCAAGCGCAGGCACAAACAAACTTTGTGGGATGACAGTGCAAACCCGAATAGTTGAGTTGGCCCCTGGCATGTGTGACAAGGATTTTTTTTGCAAAATGTTTTTTTAACATTTTTTATTGAAAAAAAAACTGCATCTTTTCCTTGAAGGGTCTCTCAATGAAATGATTTCCCCTCCTTTTTGATCAAGTTTGTCTTGAACAAGTTTATTGAACCTTTTTCAAGCCAGTTTAATAGCCTTTTGGATTTATAAATAAGGTTGTATTTATCCTGGTTTTTATTGGATTCTTGTGTGGGCAATGACATAAAATCCTAGTTTATATGCTTCTCTTCCTTGAGGGGCTTTGTTCCTACATACCTACATCTTGGGGTGCGCCTATACAGAAAAAGTTGGTTATTGGATTTTGAGGGAGATTTGTGGATGAGAGGTTATATTCTCCCTAAGGAGAAAGCCAACTTTTGCGGTACTTTAAGCATTTGATGAGTCCTAATTTTTTTTTCCCTTAGTTTTGCTATGCTTGCAGTATTCTGTTTTCTATATAAGTTCGATTTGGATTTTCTACATAACTCCTGTCAATTTTTACCTCCATAGGTTCTGACAAAATTGTGCAGCAGAGACACAGTGAACAGGAACTCAAACAAAACTGGATCAAATTTCTGATCTACCCTAACATATCATGGGTTTATCTGTTGCCCACCATTACAACTCACAATCTCTTATTGAATTATTTGTCTTGGCAGAAACTTAAACAAGAACGAGCCGATTGTACGTGCACCAGCAAGCAGTTGGTGGCTTGATATCTGATCCATTCATGCATAAGATTGATCATGTGGTAGAACAGTTTGTATGTTTTTTTTCACTGCCTTAAGATCAGAAGAATGCTTTCTGAGCTTGTCTCATATTTCACAGAGACTCCTACTTGTTTTCTTTTGTTTATCATTTTAGCCATAACTGCCTCAAATATTGTGCTATACTGAATCTTGTGTGAAACTTTAGTTTCCATAAGTATTGAATTCCAGAAAACGATATGTTTCTTTTGTTTGTTGCATTTTAAATTTTATTTCAAGGAGAATGAAATGTGGCAAAGAGGTAGTCTAAAAGGTTAGGGAATGACTAAGAAAATTGTACACAGGAACAGAATCATTTGTATGTCTGTCATTCATTTCCTCTCTCTTCCTCACCTCTGTCCACTGCATCTTTCACTGTATCTTCATGCCAACTACGTCTATCTTCATTATGAACAAAAGGCAGCTATGTGAATGTTTACTGTAATAGAATTTGAGATCAATTTTGAGCGGGTGTAAAAATATCTGATTGGTGTTTGACCTCTTTCATGGGTCGCTGCTGGCTGCTGCATTAGATCAAAATATCTCTTATTTATTCTTTTTCAGAGTGTGTGGGATCATCTTATAAGGACTGTTAAGATGACGATTTTATTTTATTTATTTATTTTTTTGCCGTAAAGATGATGATTTCATTTTTTGTTTTTTTTTTGCTGCAATAATGAATAAAAGGCAAGATTGGTTCCTCCCTTTGTTTGTTTTCCTATACCAACTAGAGTCAACTGATCTCTTTTTTTTTCCATTGTAATTTGACTACATATTGAACTTGTTATTCAGAATCACTTGTACCCATTGCAGATAATCTTCTGTGCTCATCTCACTATATTTTCAGCAATTCGTTGCAACAATCATAACTATTACATATATAAATTATGTGATGTATGTTGACATGTTGTGACAATTTACTTGCTTCAAATTATGACAAATTTAATTCTCATCTTCGAAATTCTCTTAGGATCAAGATGGTCTTATAACAATAACCAAGTGCTCTCCCTCATCTTGTTGATGATCTTCTACATGTATTATATCTAAGCTTTGCTTGTTCAACTAAAATTTAATTCATTGGCTTCATAATTTAAATCAATTTCTAATTATCCTCTATGTTCAGATCAATTTTTCTTTTTCACTCGTTGATTCCTAGAATGAGAGGAGGAATGAACATTGCTGCATATTTCTTGCTTTGTGCATACATTATTTTTTTAAAAAATATCTCGAACACAAATTTAGAATGTGAAAAGAATAATGTTTAGAATGTGAAAAGGATAATGAGTATGTGAAAATTTACTATTTAATACAGACTATATTAAAATTCATTATGATAACATATATTATCCAATTTAATGAAAAAAATGTTAGTTATATTATATCTGACACTACAAATATTACATCTGCATTATAATGGGCAATTTCTAAATATTTAAAATTGATATATTAAAAAATTTATTGCTTTGGATGTTTACAGAGGTTGTGTTACATTGAGATGGTAAATCTTCTTAATAAAATATTCAAAATCTATAATATTAATTATTATAATGGCAATTTAAATTTACACTAGAAAATATTTTAAAGTTAGGAGTCATCTAATTAGGGGGAAAAATATCAAAAATTTTAATATTAATTGTTTTGATATCAATATCGATATGAAATTTAATATTTTTAAAATTTTAATATATACTGAAATATATTAAATAAATTCTTTTATTATTCATACATATGGACCATGGTGCTATGTGGGGTTAGTTTTAAAAATCAATATCATAGTGATATTTTGGAAATTCAACTCATCTGTTATAAACTCTAGAACGTTGGACTTCTTGACCGTTATCCTTATAGTCGTTGGGAAATTTTTGTGAGGCCAGACTAGTCGTCCGAGATTGAAAAAATCTCATTAATTAATTTTTTTAATATGGGGTTAGTTTTAAAAACTAATGCCATAGTGATATTTTTGAAATTCAGCATTATAGTGTGCAATTGCGGTTTGGCCTAGTTGATAATATCGGCTTAATTGCATAAGGAGTTTTAAAATCGAAATCGAATTAAGTTATCCTAAATAAATAATATTTTTTTTAAAAAATAATTTTCATAATAACTAAATTAAATTTTTAAATTTGATTGGTTTGATCGATTAATTTGATTTAATTAAACTTTTATTTATCTCTAATAATTAATAAGCAATTAAGTAAATATAATTTTTTTTACAATTTTGGTATAGATGGTATTGTACTATAACTATTAATATACCGAAATTTTTTATATGATGATATGAAATTTATAACATCCTAAAAGTTAAATATGTCAAAATTTTGGTATATTAAATTTTTGGTACAGTAATCATATATATTTTTGTTATATTCAAATTTTCAATAGAATGTATATGATTTATTTAATGTGCTGTACCAAATCAATCCTAATCTAAGTTATCCATGAAGTTGATATTGATTGATAGTTAGTATGTGATTATTGCCATTAAGAAATCTTAGGATTAAAATTTGACAAAGTCAGTGTATGTACCCGTCCTCCTTATGCACTAGCTACAGTATCCGGACTAGTAGTTCTCATGATTTACCTCATTTGTGTTGGTCCTGAGACGAATTGATGTAGACATTAGAGATGAACGAATCGCCTTTTAACCTTAGTAAGTTGATATCGAGGTTGGTGTATTTAAACCATTGACTTATCAACGAGCTAACTGATTGGATCCATTTGTCGTTGACTCTATTGCTCTACCGAAAAGAATGGGATCAGGATTGATCATTATGTAAGTAAAAAAAAAAAAGATAGAACCGCCACCTTAGCGGCCCCCTGGTTCAGGCCCCATAAAAATCTAGAGGGAGGCAAACCAACATATGAAAGAGAAATAAAATGAATGAAAGCAAAATCATGAATTGATTTACACATAACACAGATAAGCACTTGGTGCCAACATGGAGCCTATCCAATGACCCCTAAAAACAAGTGAAATCATGGATTGGTTTAGGTTTACACATAACACACATAAGCACCCGGTGCCAACGTGGAGCTTATCCAACCAGATGAAGCCTAAAAACAAGGAGGTCGGATCCTCTGTCCCGGATCCGGCCTCTGTCCCTCTGTCTCGCTCGTCGGCGATCGCCGACGAGCAGTCCGATTAACGATCGGATATCATCGGCGGCCTCCGGCCATCGTCCCGAACAAAATTATACCTTGGGAGATAACGTGAACCCGTCGGGTATCGCCGCAATTGTGATGTTGCCGTATTCATCATCGAATCCGACGAGATTGCAATGCGACGTTTCTGACCGATTCACCGTTCTCCGAGGATATCGTCTTATTCGGGATGACGATCAAAAATTATTAGTGGTGTCCGATTGTCGATCAGACGATTCGCCGGCGATCGCCAGCGAGTAAGACCCGGGACAAGGGCCTGTCCCGGGACAGAGGATCCGGCGCCAAAAACAAGGGAAACCAATGTGTATTTACTTGCGTGGCAAGTAATTCAGTAACAGTAGAAAATTAGAAAACTGAACCAGAACCCTCGCCCTCATTGATCTTCCATCTCTTCAATCTGATTTTCTGGTACCAAGGTTGCAATAGGAGGCATATATACTCATGAGGTAGAAGAGGAGCCTCGTCCATCAGTAAGCTTTGTTAATTCATTCTTTTTTATTTATCAAGAACACAATTGATTGTTGCGTGACAAATGATTGACGATAGCTTCATGCATTGCATTATCCTTTTTTTTATTTATCAAGAGCTCAATTGAAGTTGAAAGGAGACTGTTCCAGAAGAAATTGACGCGGATGACGAGTCATCAGAGTCCAGCCACGAAGATGATGACGAAGAGAAGTGGATCGCACCCTACGAGATCAACACGAGCGTTAATGGGAACACACCGGAGGTTTTCCGGCGGAGCTCACTTCGACGCTCAAGTCAAAATCTAGGTCACTTGTAGGCGGACAATGAAGAAGTAAAGGGTTTGTGAGTTCAGAGATCGTACCCCTTTCACCTGCTCGTTGAAATACTTTATATACCTGAGAGCTTGGCCACGTGTGTTTCCACGTTTTCCTCCACGTTCCTTATTTGTCGGTTATCTGATAACTTTCAGGTTACGGCCATAGCGATTATTATGGCCTTAATTGTCGCATGAAGCGGACAATAATTATCCGGCGACTTTCCGGATCGGAAAAGACGAACGGTTACTTGAAATCGGGCTGTCGGATGTATGACTTTTCGGGCTCCACTCTCTCGAGAGGGTCTCGGGGTATCTTCTCCTGGGACTGCCTCGGGCATCTACGCTCCCGAGATGATCTCGGGGTCTATGACCCGAACTAGCCTCGGGGGCCTGTTCTCCCGAGGTGGTCTCGAGAGTCAGTCCTCCTGAGGTAGTTTCGGGAGTCAACCCTCCCGAGGTGATCTCGAGAGTCAGCCCTTGACAATCGGACTTGGTGGACCCTTCCACGTAGTTTTTCCGTTCCACGTATCAATCCTGAGATGCTCAACCCCATTAGAGACTATGCTTTGTTTTTCTATCCAGAATACTGAAAACCAATTTTTTTTTACATAAAATCAAGAAAGTAATTATTTCTGCATTATGAATGGTGTTCCGGAAGCTAATAACATGAATAACAGATCTCGATGGTGCAATCTTAGTGATGACGAGGGGTGCCTGGGCCTGTGAGATTAACACCAACGTTAAATGCTGGCAAAAAGCGATTCGCTCGCCCCCAGCATCCCCGCCAACCCATCCCAGGGCCAACACGGAGGAGGTAAATCACAGGGACTACTAGCCCGGATGCTATGGCTAGTGCGTGGGGAGGGCAGGCACATTGGTTTTGCCAAGTTTTGACCCCTAGACCTCATACTGGCAACACCCACATACTAACCGTCAATTCATTCTGTGGGAACAATACCAGCGTTAAAGAGACACACCAGAAGGGATTCCGGCGAAGCCCTCTCTGACATTCAAATCAAAAGCCCTTCAAAAATAAGAGAGTAGTGAGGAAATAAATTATTTAGAATTCAGAGAGTTCGGCCTCCTTTACTTAGGTGCCTAAGCACCTTAATTATATTGTTGTTGTTCCTTTCCTTCGAGCACTCCCACCTTATTGTAACCGTTTCCCCTGTTTCCATGCATCACCAGTCGTGATCGCTTGCCAGCTATCATATGCAAGGGGATGCTGGTAACTATCGCCGCACATATTAAGTTTACCATTATCATCATGCGTTATGGATCGTAACCGCCTGCCAAGATGCTGGTAATTGTCACCGCGCACATTAAGTTCAACATTATGATCATGCGTTATGGATGACCTCAGGCACTTTTCTCCCGAGATGGTCTCGAGCACTTTTCTCCCAAGATGGCCTCGAGTACTGCTCTCTCGAGATGACCTCAAGTACTTTTCTCCCGAGATGGCCTCGGGTCTTATCTCCCGAGATGGTCTCGGGTACTTTTCTCTCCCAAGATGGTCTCGGGCACTTCTCTCCTGAGATGACCTCGGGCCCGAGATGGCCTCGGACACTTCTCTCCCGAGATGACCTGGTATTTTTCTCCTGAGATGGCCACGTAGCCTCCCCGAGCCATGTGTCTGTCTCTGGCTATCATCCCAATTAAAAGCCCCCCGTTAAGTCTAATTGAAGGAAGCTTGCCTGACTGGTTGGACTTATGGCGTTTTCAGAGAGAAAGAAGTGTGAATAAGAAATTGTGTCAGCATTTTTCAACATTAACTATTTTATGACTCCGAGGAACAGAAGCCTTCGCGGCGAGGTTTGAATCAATTGTTTAAATTAGCCCGAAGAGTTTTGCGAGTTGCGATGCCCTATGATTAATTGTTGTCAATCACATATTAAGAGAACATGAGACATATTAATGACGGGAGATCCCCCTTATGAATGGACTAGCGCCATGCGGCGCTATCTCCTCGAAGCGTCCTTTATTCGACGTGCTAGTTAAGGCATGCTACGGCTATAATGAGCCGCATGCCTCCGAGATCCACGGCCACTTTCCGACCACGTGGCCCACATCTACCCCTCCTGTGCTATTGTGGTCTTTTTATAAAAGGGGACAAGGAGATTGCCATCTGCCCACTTGCACTGCTGACCATCGGAGCCTGCTATTCTCACCTTCTTTCGTTGCAATCTTTTTCAGTGTAAGTTTTGTCAGGCCATCATCCTTTTCTTCTTCATCTTTGATCATCCATACCTCTTCCTTAGGACCATGGGAAAGAGTGGAAAGGGAGACGAAAAGAAAGGAAAGAGTGGAAACGGGAGAGACTCAGGGAAACCACAGGAGCAGGCCTACCAGCCAAAATGGTATGAGACCCTGTCTTCTAAGGTTAAGTCCAGAGTCTTGTGAGCTGTCTGTGAAGCCTACGACATTCCTGAAGATTTCAAAGTTTGGGTACTTAGGCTTGATCAATCTCCCGTGGAGCCTCCTCTAAGGTTCTACACCTTCTTCTTAGGCTAAGTAGAATTGGTCTTCGCTTTCCGATCTCCCCTTTCTTTATGTCTATATCCTAATACTTTGATGTTCCTCTCTAACAGATGGCCCCGAATGCCTCCGCTCAGATGAGCACGGCGTTCATTTTGTTCAAGTTGTTTGGGATACTTTTAACGCCTAATTTTTTCCATTACATTTTTCTTCCAAGCCTCGCATCCAGAGGGGCTTTTAACTTCACAGCCTGAGCTAACTATAGATTCATAAGTGGCCTTCCTTTCTTGCACAAGGGATAGAAGGAAAGCTTTTTTTTTATCAGACTTTTTGAGCATCCTTTTTTCCCAACTCGCTAGTTAGACGAACTATCTTCCCTCCCAAAACTAGGTGATTTTCAGCATGATCAGGGGTATCAATGAGCCAAGGGAATATTTACTGGGATGGAGTTCCATGGCTCTGACTTGGTCCACTGTGAATGGCTCCTGTACAAAGTTGGGATTAGCCCTAAGGCTACCAACCTTGATCTCGACCTTAGTAAGTCTTTTATCTTTATTAATGCATGTTTATACTAACTGATGTTTCTTTGACTTTTTGTAGAAGCCACCATGCCACCCGATCAATGAGCAAATTGCTCAAATGGGAGTTGGCCAATGAATAAGCGCTAACTCCTCCCCATGTCCAGGGAGACCTGCCCTCTGAGTCTAATGGAGACTCTGAGAGGACTCACCCACAGGAACCTCTCCTACTAGAGTCACCCCCTGCTCGGGAGGCAGGTCTCTCCTCTACACTAGGAGTTGTCAAGAGACCAGTGTCCCATCAGAACTGGGAACTCTTACAGATGTTGAGCCAGCTCGAGGAGCTAGTCCCCTGTGACCCCGGCGAAGACTTCTTCTCCTTCAGGCCAAGGAGGAGGGGGAGGAGACCGAACCACCAGCCGACATCCAAAGGCCAAAACCAGCTCCCGCTCCTCGGAAGCATAAACTCCGATCAGACCGGGGTCACGACACTGCCCCTAAAGACGATGAGGATATTATTCCTCTCTCTAAACGTCGAAAGGGATTGCCCCAACCTGCCAAGGGGCCTGAAAAGGAGTCCGAGCGACCGGTAGAGCCATTGGAAATCCAATCCATCCTTCTTTCCCTGGGGGCCTCTAGTTGCAAAGGCAAGACTATTCGGTTTGAAGAGCTGGAGCCCACGAGTAGCCATCTCTAAAAGAAGGTGCAAGTTGTTGAGAAGGCAGCTAAAATTGGACAACAACGGTTGCATATCAGGGAGCTGCCTCAGGGGTCCCAACCCACGGAAGAGATCTCCTCAAGCAAAGATGACAATTTTTCCGGTCCCTCTATCGTACCCGTCGAAGATATCTACCGAGTGGACCCCCCCCCCTCTGAGGCTACTTCTGGCATTCCTTCCCCCAGAAGTTGGGAGGCGATTAAGGAGCGCATTGAGGAGTATGCCATCTCTCTTAGAGAGGTGAGCTCAGCTGGGGTGATTGCCCGGTTATATGAGTCACTCCTGAAGGTATAATTTTTTCATATCTGTCTTTATTAATTATACCCTAGCTCATACTGTGGGATCTTACTGCTCCTCTTATTATGCCACGTTCTAGTGCTTGACTCTTGGGCATCGAATGCCTCCTGAGCATGAGATAGTGGCGCTGCAGCAGAAGGTGGCCGATCTCGAGGCCGAGGTTTGGCAGGTCCAATGGGGGAGGGGGCCAAATGTAGGTCGAGGTCACAAAAGACCTCCGAGCCAAGCTCGAACATGCCGCAAACAACTCCCGAGCTTTGGAATCAAATTTGAATAGCATCTGACACAGGGAACGTCTCATGGCGGAGAGAGTCAAATCTGTCTTGACGGAATGCACTCAATTGTCCCTGGAGAAGGAACAACTTCAGACCTGGGAGGCCAAACTGCTGGAGGAAATTAGCCTACTGGAATCATCAAAGGATGAACTAAGCGGCCAGGTCAAGGAATAGATGGACAATTTAGATATGAATAAGGCAGATCGGCAAGTTGCCACCGACTATATATTTGACCAACTAAAAATCATCGCCAAAGCTGAGTCCCGACTGTAACACCCCACTAAAAATTCCCTTCAATATTATCCCTAATCCCTAATATTGAGTATAATTGCATGAATAATAGTCATATTGAGTATGATTCATGAATGATAGTTAAAGTTGTGGGAATTTTAGTGTAAGTGTTAATGGGCCTTATATGGGCTCTAAATGGTGGAAATTCCTAATGGGTCTTAAATAGCACTTCGTTAGTTATCCTAATGGGCCCCATGAGGATAAAAGAAATAACACATCATGTAATGTGCCTTACTTTAGATGGTCTTGCAAAAGAATATAAAAAAAAATGAAATGAGGTAGGTGCCAAGGATCTAACCTTGGACCTTAGAGATGTTATAAGCCTTAAGAATGCATATGTAACCAATTCACCTAGCAAGGGAGTGCTATTAGGAGGATAAAGGAAATTGTAGATAGGTGTAAGGATAAGGGAGATGAAGAGGCACCATGGAGGATGAAGAGTCACCATGGAAGGAAAAGGGTCACCATGGAAAGTGAAGAGGCATACCTCTTCATTTACTATTCATTTACTATAAGAAGATGAGGAAAGAAAAAAAAATGCCATAAGGCATCTTCTCCTCCTTCTCATTTCCGAAACCACCAAGTCCTCTTTTCATCAAAAAAAAAAAAAATTCTCTCCAAGAAGATCTAGTGAAGGCTTTGTGTTTGTGAAGCAAAGGAAGAGCCAAGGAACAAGAAATTCTTTCTTCCTTCTTCTAGGTGATATATATATTGTTTGGAAATCTTTAGCATAAGAGTAAGACTCCCCTCACCTGCAACATAATAGTTTATATACGTTTTATTCATGTTCTTGTATGATCTTGTGATGTGTTGCTAGAAATTGTGAAGTTTTTCCCTTATGAGCAAGTTTCGGCCAACATGAGTTTTAGGGCCTAGAGTTGTGTTTGATGCTATCTAATAATGTTTTCTTGATGTTAAGTCATGAGTTATGATGAAAAAAAAAGATGAAGCAAAAAGACCCTTAAAAGTTTAGGCCAAGACTCTCAAGAAGCCATAGACTTTTTGGCCATTAGAAGATGTTTGAGTTCTTTTTGACTAGCTAATGGTTTTTAATTCCTTGTTAATGTTTCTTTGAGGTTTTATATATATTTTAGGTCATATTTTCCCTCTGAACATGTTCGGTTAATACCCTAAATAAGGGCAAAAAAATGAATTAAAGATGCATGTTACTTGCTAATGCTTCCTAGTGTTAGAGTATGTATTATATGCATGTTGTATGAATTAATTGCTTTTGTTTTTGTCATTTTCATGTTGATATGAACTTTAGAAATTTCTGATCAGTTTCTTAAATTGGGATTTAGGATGGGTTAAGGTCACTACTTCACTTGATGATGTCTCTTTGTAGTAGGATATTCAATGTATGCATGTTGTATGAGTTGTGTGATGTTGTGTTATGTTTTTATGCCATGATAACCCTATCTAGATGTTTTGACCAGTAGAATATATGTTGAATTAGAGTTGAATTAAAGGTATCCATGTTTCATTATGCCATGATAGGGGTTAAGGTCACTACCTCACTTGATGATGTCTCTTTGTAGTAGGATATTCAATGTATGCATGTTGTATGAGTTATGTGATGTTGTGTTGTGTTTTTATGCCATGATAACCCTCTCTAGATGTTTTGACCAGTAGAATATATGTTGAATTAGGGTTGAATTAAAGGTATCCATGTTTCATTATGCCATGATAGGGGTTAAGGTCACTACCTCACTTGATGATGTCTCTTTGTAGTAGGATATTCAATGTATGCATGTTGTATGAGTTGTGTGATGTTGTGTTGTGTTTTTATGCCATGATAACCCTATCTAGATGTTTTGACCAGTAGAATATATGTTGAATTAGGGTTGAATTAAAGGTATTCATGTTTCATTATGTCATGATAGGGGTTAAGGTCACTACCTCACTTGATGACGTCTCTTTGTAATAGGATATTCAATGTATGCATGTTGTATGAGTTGTGTGAAGTTGTGTTGTGTTTTTATGCCATGATAATCCTATCTAGATGTTTGACCAGTAGAATATATGTTGAATTAGGGTTGAATTAAAGATATCTATGTTTCATTATGCCATGATAGGGGTTAAGGTCACTACCTCACTTGATGATGTCTCTCTGTAATAGGATATTTAATGTATGCATGTTATATGAGTTGTGTGATGTTGTGTTGTGTTTTTATGCCATGATAACCCTATCTAAATGTTTTAACCAGTAGAGTATATGTTGAATTATGGTTGAATTAAAGGTATCCATGTTTCATTATGCCATGATAGATGAAAAAAAAAATGAAACAAGTTCTCTAGATGTATTGTCCTTAGTTTTAAATTGAACATTATGTGTTTTATGAACCATGAATGATAAGTGGGCATGCTATGAATTTTCTTACCATGAAATTATGTTTTCACCATGCCATATTCATGTTGAAAGTTATGATGATATTTATGCTTTGAATGTATACCCATGACATGTATGATATTATGAATAAAAGAATATCTAAAGGGCAATTTCTATGAAAAGAAAAGAAATGATGAACGCTATGCTAAAGAGCAATTGTTATGGAAAGAAAAGGAATCATGTATGCTATTTTACTTTATGTATTGGTTTGTACCAGATCTTGAAAAAGGTCCAAGGGTGGGCTCTTAAGCAAGGCCCCGGTTCTGGACTACCGCACTGTCCCTAGGCCTAAGGTCGCTTAGTACCTTAGTAGGTCGGGATTAGCTACCTCGTACTCTACTAAGGGATGCGCGCAAATGATGAATAGGTACAAGCCAGAGATCCCAATGATGATGATATGTTAATGTTCAAGTATTATATTATATATTTTTCAAAGAGTATCCTTAATATTTATGCACATGTTTATGTTTAATGATATTGCATATGCTATGTTTAATGTTTATGCACATGTTTATGTTTAATGATATTGCATATGCTATGTTTAATGTTATGAACATGTTTATGTTTAATGATATTGCATATGCTATGTCTAATGTTTATGCACATGATTATGTTTTAAAGATTATGTGAATGTTAAGTGCTTTAAGTACTTACTCATGTCATATGTCCTTAATAACGACACACATATTCATGTTTTAAGTGTTTATGCTTATGTGCTTTAGATGTTTTAAGTATTTATTCATGTTATATGTTTATGTCAAATGATGTATATTTCTATTTATGTGTGATGTACGGATTTTGTGAGTAAGCAAGGAGCTTACTAAGCATTTTATGCTTATAGTCTACCTTCTTATGTTGCAGATCAAACTAAAGGGGAAGCAGCAGGAGGGCATGTGTGTGTGTGGCAGTGACTTGGCAGAACGATCCTACTGTTGTCTTTACTCTTACTTATGGACTTATTTCTCATAGACTTAATGTTGCTACTTATAAACTGCATGTGTTAGTTCTTATGTTTACGCTTACTACTTGTTGGAGTTGAAGTTCTTTATGATATACATGCTTAATGTAAAACTATATACTCTCTTGTTAAATATGTTATGCTATGATTCATATGCTTAAAGTAGTTTAGTTAGAAAGAAATTTATCCAATTGCATATGTTCATGATTTAGTATTATTTCCGCTACTATATTTACGCTACATATGCAATAATGTACGGAAAAAGAAAAAAAAGTAACGCGTCGCTCACGTAAGGAGCGGGCGTTACAACTGTCAGCGTCCCGGGAACAACGCGATGAAGCTTTTGCCATCAGAGACCAGACACTAGCCGATACAAAGATGATGAAGGCTGAACAGGATCGGACCCTCAAGGAACTAGAAAGCTACAAAGTCAAAGAGAAAGTTCGTCAATCTGAAATTGAAGTAGCCTTCAAGGCTAAATTCTTCCAGTCTGAGGATTCCGGTGACATAATTGCTGGTCAAGTTTTAAAGCGTATGAAACAAGGCTTCAACGGAGCTATTCAGCAGATCAAGCAAGCCGATGTGCTGAAGCTAGATGTCGACCTGAAATTCCTTAGTGTTGGCCAAGCCTGGGAGGAACTGTCCACGAAATAGAAAGAACTGTGATTTAATCTTTATTTGTTGTCTCGCCGAGCCAGAAGGCCCTTGAATGTATCTTGTTTCCAAAGAAATTCTTTTTCTGAATACAACTTGTTTGTGCTTTGCAAAGAATTTCCTCTTTTGAATATAACTTGATTGTGCTTACCATATTTAATGTATTTAAGGAAATGTGATCTACCATAAGGTCTTAGATTCGCCGCGATCTCTATCACTGATTTCCTAGACTCTTGTCAATCAGGCTACAATCCCAACTCCATCTCAAGAAAGTGACAGTACCGACTCTATTTAGGATACCGACTCCATGTCGGGTAACTTACCCTATGTCGGATACCGAATTTACGTCGTGTAATTTGTCTCCATGCAAGATTAGTTGAGTCTGGAGAGGACATTAATGCGAACTGAGGAAGATGAGTCCCGGACGGGTCAATATGTAATGAACCGGTATAAAACCAGTTAAGCATAATCGTGACCACTTACATCTGGGGTATCCTCGGCAACGTGAGCTGGTAGAAGATTCGATTGCTCTCGGCTGGGTATCCTCAGCACCCCAGCCAGGTCTACACAGTTCAGGCATTTCGGCCCCACAAGCTGGTAGGAACTTCGTTTGCTCCCAGCCGGGCATCCTCAGCACGTCGGCCAGGTCTATACAACTCGAGAATCCTTAGTACCACAAGCTGGTAGCAACTGCGACTGCTCCCGGTCGGGCATCCTTAGCACCATGGCTAAGTCAACACTGCTTGGGCATCCTCGGCACCACAAGCTAGTAGATCGGGCATCCTCAGCACCTCGGCTCCTTCTATGAATCTATGTTGGATGAGTCTCATTTCTATGGAGTGTCTAGTTGATTAGAGGATGATAGATTTGCTATAATATAGGAAGATCATGTTTATGTTGAATGAATCATTTGAAGATCAATTATAAAAAACTTCTATTGCCCTAATCACTTGAAGATCAATTATAAAAAACATCTAAAATAAATATAATTATCTTTGGCTACTATGGTCGATGAATCCCTCCCCTTTCTTTCGATCCCACCAAACAAAGTGGAAGAAGAAGTGCAAGAGCAAGAATTCGCTTTCTAATTACATTGTCTTGTCGGAGGTCATTTTCTCACTCTCAGGTGAGCCGATTTACTCATTGGAAGGTCATCCGGGTGATATCTTTTATCTTTCTTTTTTTATCAAAATTGCAGGTAAACTCCTAATAATTAAGGCTACGTTTGGTAGGTTATAATGTAATCTGGTCTATAATGTAATCAAGTTTGTAATGTAATGTAATGTAATCTTGATTACATTGTTATATTTGGTAATGAGTTGTATGTAATCTTTGATAACCATTATAAGTTGGATTCCTTTGTTTGGTGAGGGGTAATCCATCCTGCAATGTAATCAAGATTGACGACCGACGACCGCCGTCGGCTGGCCGGTGACCGCCGGCCGCCACAGGTCGCCGGTCGCCGGCCGTCGGCGGTCGCCCGGTCGCCATCCGCCGCCGGTCGCCAGCCGCGCCGATCGCCAGCGGTCGCCGACGGTCGCCGGCCTCCGGCGGTCGCCGGTCGGTCGGCCGCCGGCGGTCGTCGGTCGCCGGCGGCCGACGGTCGCCGGTCCCCGACGGTCGGCCGCCGGCCGACGAACTGCCACGATCGACAACCGTCGCCGCCCGGCCGACGATTTTACAAGCTGTAATGTAATCCAGATTACAAATCATTAACCTCTTTTATAATCGAGATTACATTACATTACAATTTTAAAGTTATTCCAAACAAAGGAATCCAACTTGTAATGTAATCTGGATTACATTACAGGGTGGATTACACCCTACCAAACGCAGCCTAAGTATTTCAAGTAAAAATTATTATTATTATTATTCCTAACAAAAAATAGTTTTAATGAATAAAAGATTTTAGGGATCATTTTACAATTTAAAATAAAATTAACTTTGAAATTATAGGTTAATTGGAAGCATAAAACATTAATTTTCAAATTGGTGTAAAAAAATAGATATTTTTGTTAATTAAGGCATTACTTTTTGCAATAATTATTTCAATTACCAACTTTCTTGAGTTTATAAAATTTTCATAACATGCCACGAAAATAAATGGACTAAATCGGTTCAATTCTAGGGCCTAATGCTAAACTAACTAGTGCCTCTCCGTTTGGTCCACACCCCTCTCTCCCATAGCTTCTACTTGCTCTATGTTGTCGCATCTACCATGTACAGAGATGGAATCAGGAATTTCATATTGAGAGGATAAAAGATGTGTTTATGTTAGGGATAATAATTTTTCCCATGAATTTGAGGTCCTGCAGAGAAAATCCGAAACAGAATAGATTTAGGGATTTGAAAAAAAAAAAAACCCTTAGAAGATTTGGGGTGGGTATGAGGATGTCATTCCCATCCCCAAACCCTCTAATAGCCCCAATGATAATAATAATAATAATTTAAAAAAGTACAATGTACATAATTTTTCATAATATCTAATTAGGTTAAGTTTTAAGAGTAATCAATTTGAAGCGAGGATGAGAACTGATTTGGGGATTTAATCCCCGTGGAGTTAAGATGGGGATTCCCTGATTAAATAAAATCGAAAATGGAGGTGGGGATACAATTCGGGGGCAGTGATGAGGATGACAAACCCACCCTTGCCCTGCTCCATTATCATTCCAAGTTTACGTTGAGAAGGGGAGATCGTGTCGTCGCTCACCATTCATCTTCTATTCACCCTTCATTTTTTACTCTTACACCTCTTACACTTAAAAAATTGAGGGAAGATGACCGCCATCATGGCCCCCACCTTAGCTCTGTCCCGACCACATCCGCCTCCATAATCCACCATGCCTCTTCCACTCGCGAAGCCATCTGCCTCTTCAAGTTCCATCTCCACGGCTGTCCTCCGCACAAAGACCGACGACATGAGTTGCAAATATCACTTATTCTACCTCTCCCTTCTCTCCAGGATAAGCCATGGATTCACTCGCAACTAATATCAAACACAAGTGTGAATTATGAATACAATTTCCTTGGAAAGATGAATATCTTATCTAAGTTAGATCTTTCTAAAAATGATGCATAACTTGTTATTTCTTCATAGTTGTGGCATGATTCATAAAATGATTAGCCATGTGACGACTAATTCCTAATTTCATATGCACTCTCATTGCATACACAAAATCTTTTGTAACATTATAACTTACACTAAATATTATAGATACAATTTTTTATATTTGAAATTGGATCAAAGGGCCTAATTTCTCAATGACAAATACAAATTTCCTCCTCATTGGAAAGAAATCTCTATCAAATAAATAGTAACTGATCAAAATTAAAGAGAATGAAAAAAGCTAGCTAGGGTTTGGCCTTGGCAGTAGTTGCAGCACTAACCACTGATCTAAATTGCTCGGTGTCGCATGGGATGCGAAGAACACCAGGTTGCGCGTACCCAAACTCTTGCTCTGCCATCTCTAGCAAGACGGTGAAAAATGGGTGCTTGAAGAGCTTGGTGTGCACCAAAAACCTCTCCTCCTTCCCTTTCCCGACCATCATTGGCACATATCCTCTTGGCACGCCATCCTTCCTCCTGCCCATTAAATATTATATATATTTGCTTTCCTCTTCCTCTTCCTCTTCCTCTTTTTGCTTGAACCAAATCGATCATTCCTCCATTTATATATCAAAATTGGGTGGTGTTGACAATAGAATATAATGGTTGATTATCAGCAAGCTAACACTGATGAAAGGAAAACAACATTTCTAAGTCCGAGTGGATGGTGGTGGCCGGTGTGCAACGCACTCCAAGTGGAAACTAATAATTTTTAGTGGATGGCATTCGATCACTAGTTTCGTGGTTGACCAATGAATTTTTTTTTTTTGTTGGAGCTAAGATTCTTTGTGCATTATTGAGTTGACTTCTTCCTATTTTAGCTCAATTATTGGTCCTTGTCATTAGGTTCGGACGATGATTCAATGGTTCATCGACACTTAATCTTAATCTTAATCATCTAAGTCGGTTTCGATTTGTAATTTAGAACAGTTAGTCCATTAGTGACTATTTAAGATTATTATATTTAAAAATAATAAAATTGTAAATTCATAAATCATTTGATCGTTATTGGATCATGAATAATCATATAACAAAAGAAAAATATTAATTAATTATTAAATAATTAATTAACATGTGAAATCATTTGAGACAAATGATTATAAATTAATTAACAAACCAATAAGCGTCTCTCTTACTCTTTTTCTAATTATTAAAAGAGTAATGATAGAGAGAGTGAATTTGGGAGAGTAAATGGGAGAGTGAATGACGTGGCAGTTATTGTATACATGTCCGATCGCCGATCGGACACCACCGGCGCTGTCTGATTACCGTCCGAATCAACTATGTCCTAAGAAGATCGGTGAACTCATCGGGAATCGCCGCAATTATGATCTCATCGCATTCACCGTCAATCCGGCGAGATCTCAATTACTGGTGACCCTGTCGGGTTCACCATCCCCCAATACATAGTTTGATTCGGGACGGCAATCAGAGGTCATCGGTGGTGTCCGATCGGCGATCAAACATATACACATTAGCTACACGTCATTCACTCTCTCATTCACTCTCCCAAATTCACTCTCTCAATCATTACTCTTATTAAAAATAGCCCCGGGACTATGGTGCAGCGCTAAGGCGACTAATCACTATCGCAAGCATTCGTAGTTCGATCCCCAACTATAGCATATTTGTAAGAATTTTTCCTCCAAATGGGACGCGAACTCTAGGACGCTGGGCTTCTCGACCGCTCATCGCAAGCGCTTCCCGATTTACCCTGGCGGCCGGTGATAAACTTCCGTGGGACCGGGTCGGTCGCCCGAGGTTGGAAAAACCTCGTTAATCATTTTTTCCTCCGAGGCTATGGTACAGCGGTAGGGCGACTAGTCGCTATCCCAGGCATCCGCGGTTCGATCCTCAGCTACGGCGTATTTGCAGGAATTTTTCCTCCAAATGGGACGTGAACCTTGATTCACTGGATTTCTAGATTGCCCACCACGAGCGCTTCCCGATTTACCCTGGCGGCCGGTGGGAAACTTTCGTGAGGTTGGGCCGGTCGTCCGAGGTTGGAAAAACCTCGTTAATCATTTTTTTTCTAATTATTAAAAATAATATAACAATATAAAATTATTAATTAGTTATTAAATTTGCTAGGCCAATTATGGTTTAGGTTTTTAACCCGGTTCAAACCCAACTACTGGCCCCAATTGGGTCGATTAGGACTTGGCTCATGACTCATGAGCAGGTTTAGGTTTTTACTTGTCATTGGCTGCGTCGTCCTCAAAAAGTTTTGATTCATATAAAATAATCGATTGAACCGAACTAATTCGTAAATTTGATTTAGTTTATTAGGAAGTTTATTAATGTTTTAATAAAAGACGACTAATTATTTCAATTACATCGGTTCAATTTTGATTATAAATTTGAAAAAACGGATAAATCGATTAAATCTATCTTTTTATTAAAATAATAAAAAACTTTAAAAATATTAAGATTTTTAAAATTTATTTATTAAACTATTTAAGTTTTATTAAAAAGTCTTATAATTTTTTAATTAAAAAGTCAATTAATTTAGTTACCAACCGAATTAATTAATTTTTTTATCTATTTGATTTGCTCAATTTTCCGTTAGTCCAAAAAAAATTGGTATGTTAGATTTTAATAGTAAGAATTGATCTGCTCGATTGATTAAAAAAATCGTTTTATTATAACAAATTTTGTTTGATTGGTTCATTTTAATCAAATGTTCAGCCCTATTTGTCTAATTGTAATAAATCATAATACGGAGGAGAGAGTATACATTATCAATAATATTAGACTTGAAACCTAGCAAAATATAGTAGGTTTAGTAGCACATTTGTTGTGGTTTCGAATTCATAGGCACCAAATTTAATCATGGTAAGGCGAGTGAAGAAAGGTTTAGGGGGATATTTTTAATTTTAAATATTCAAGGGCGTAGTCAGACTTTCAAAATACCTGGGGCTGACTATGACAATCCATAGAGATCTAATTGTAATTGTTTGTCATAGTCAGTCCCAGGAGCAAGTCATAGTTTCTATGAAAATCTAAGGGCGCAAGTCAAATAATGTAGAAAATAATTGGTCACAATTGTCTACATGGAACAATTATTTGGTCAAAGAAACTATAATTGGTCCCTTGGAACAATTGTTTGATCTAATTGTTTGACTTGCCTCCCTGGATAAACTTTTAATAATGTAGAAAATAATTGGTCACAATTGTCTACATGGAACAATTGTTTGATCAAAGACACTATAATTGGTCCCTTAGAACAATTGTTTGATCTAATTGTTTGACTAGCTAGCGCCCTGGACAAACTTTTATTGAGAAAACTCAAGGATTGTCATAGTCAGCCACAGGATTGTAATTGTTTGTGAAAATAATTAGTCACAATTATCTATATTAGTTATAGTTTTTAATTGTAATTGTTTAATACACAATTGGGCTCTATTCCCTTTTAATGCACAATTGTTTTAGTGGGTGGGGCTGGAACCCACCTTAGCTCGGGAGCAGATCCTCTGGTCTGCACTTTTGCGGACCAGGGGATCGACCACTAACGATTGCGGCCAGATTGTGATTGCGATCGGATCGTAATTTGTTGCGATCCCTTCTAGGGTTCACCGTGCCCCCCAGATTATAGTTTGGGTTCGGACAGGTAGCCGGAGGCCACCCGACGACCAAAATCCTAAATCTTAAATCCTAAACCCTAAATCCGGATTTAGGGTTTTGGTCGTCGGGTGGCCTCCGGCCACCGCCCGAACCCAAACTATAATCTGGGGGGCACGGTGAACCCTAGAAGGGATCGCAATAAATTACGATTGGATCGCAATCACGATCTGACTGCAATCACGAGTGGTCGATCCCCTGGTCCGCAAAAGTGCGGACCAGAGGATCTGCTCCCCCTTAGCCCAGGTGTGGCTGTGCCCCTGAATATTCTAACATTTCAGAAATAATATTTAAAAATTGTAAGAATATTATTATCCTTTTTTCATATTTTTAAAGGCATATATAGTTTTTCATATCTTTAGGGGATATATAGTTTTTCATAGAATTTTATTTTATGTGAAATTGAGAACATTTCAAAAGTCTCAAGGATCGTCTTAATTAAGAAGTCAAATATCACACGTTGATATCCACATAATTTTGAATAGAAATATGATATATCTTCAATTTCTTAGGACTTTATTAGCAAATGTGCAAAAGTGACTTGTTCACCCCAATTTTTTTTCCCCCATCGTCGGCCTCGGATGAAGTAAATAAATCATAATGTCGTAATAACCAAAAATCTCTCAAAATGAAAGGAATTTTATTTCCAAAAGATTATTCCATCTGGCAATCCAGCTCTCACAACTTTATTAGTTAAGTACTTGTAAGTAGAGGATGATAATTTTTTAAAAAGGCGTTTGTAAACAAATAAATAAATTATATTCATAAAAAAGAATATATATATACATATAAAAGATTTTGGGAAATCCGTTGGGAAAATTTAAGAAAACTCCTTAACACCAAACTGGGCTTTACATGCACTCCACAACCCAAAATTTTTTTGCATGCACTCCCTGATGGGATTGACAAGACAATTTTGTGTGTTATTTTTTTTATTAGTATAAAATAGTAAAAATTCAGTATACATTGTAAATATTTGAGTAAAAATTGTTTAAGATCGAGTATTAATTTAAAAAATTTGAGTATTATTTGAAAAAATTTGAGTATACATTATTTCAATATATAGTAAAAATTTCAGTATACATTATAAAAATTTAAGTATGAATTGATTTAGATTGAGTATTATTTGAAGAAATTTGAGTATGTGAGCTTGCATCCACCACATCAAGATTTTCACATGAGGGGTCACCAAAACTTTACACTCAAATTTCCTAAATTATTAATCAATCTCAAACAATTTATACTCAAATATTTACAATGTATACTGAGTTTTCACTCTTTTATACTCAATCTATCAGGGAGTTAATGAAAGAATTTATCAAGTGAAGAGTGCATACAAAGACCAATTTAAATTGGGGAGTTTTCTCCAATTAATCATCCGTTGCAAACCCATGCACTTCAAACTCGAAACATCTCGAATTCTTTCTTTTAATTTTTTTTTAAGCCATGAAAGCACCTCCAATTGTATCGGAGGCACTTCAAGTTTTTTTTATTTTTTTTCTAGTTTTTTTTTATTTTTTTTTTTTTTTTGATATATTATTATTTTTAGAGTTTAAAATTTTAAGATTTAAAAGTTAGATTATAATGGATTTAAGTCAATAAATTTTTTTTTTTGGAAATGTTTAAAATAAAAAAAATTAATATTTATGGAGTATATTATAAGTATTTAATGTTTAAGATTTAAAAGTTTAATTATAATAAATTTAAATTAATATTTTTTTATAGTTGAGTTTTTCTAGTTGAATTATAATATTTTAGATAAAAAAATTTAAATACTAATGAAGTATATTATATGTATTCAGCTGCTCTGTCCCTTATTGCATGAATCGGCCCTGCCTCATATTGCCGGCAGGGGCAAAGAGTATCTTCACAATGCCTTTGATTAGATATGTCATAAACTCAAAGAATATTAGACGTGACACAAGTGACTCGATTTAAACTAAATTTAACAAAAATAAAAGGCCAAAAATCAGGAAGGCACTTGTTTTCTAAATCATCCCGGGGACCTATTTAAAATGATATAACCAGTCTTCAGTACTATTCATATTATTATCCTACCTATATCTCTAGTCTAAATCCTAAATTGATCAATCATATTGTAACTATTATAGTTTCTTAGCTACTATAATTATAATATTGTAGTTGTAGCAGTTACGATTTCGTATCTACAATAATATGGAAAAAAATAATTTCAATAAAGAGGATTAAAATTCTTCCTTCGAAAAGCTTTAAACTATATTTTTGGGGGCTAAAATTGAGTAGTTATGGGTTATACCTAGTAACATATATAGATCTCTAAACAAATTTTGATTTGATATATTGTGTCTCTCGTGATTCAATCCGAATAAAGATTTAGATAGGAAATATATACGAGAGATAATAATAATAATAATAATAATAATAATAATAATAATAATAATAATAATAATAATATAGTGAAGGATATTAAATAATTATTATGTGGTAGAATGCCCTTTATAAATAAAAATAAAAATGGAGCATCGCTGATTTCGAAAATTATGGGACGCCTGTTTTTTATTTTTGCCCAAAATAAAATTCAAAGGTCACACAATTAAGATAATTTATTCAAAAACTTTTGTTTAAACGCATCTATTGTATTTATGTATCATATTTATTTTAGACAAAATTTGTTAAATTTCTCTTGCCATAGTTGCTTACTTGAGACAATAAAAAAGCTTGGAAACTTGAAGTCTTTTATTCTTTCTTCAACAGGCACTACAAAACCTTCAATTCATCCATGTAAATTTCCATCTTGTTGGGATAAATCAATTAATTTATCACTAAGACATGACAAGATATACAATTTGTTGAATTATTAAGATTATTAAATCAGAATTATTCAATCACAAGTTATTTCCTCCAGAGCTATAGAGAAAATCATGTTTCGTCTAATATATAGAGAGAGAAAAAATTTTAAAAAAATGTAAAATGTATCTTGCAGCAGCTGCTGAAGATTTTCGATGGCTTGCAGCCGACAAGCCTGCTACCAGTATTATTGCAATGCCGAAGTGACAATAACTAGACACATCAATTTCACACAAAATCTACTCTCCTATAATCCACTGATTTTTAAATTCAAAAATGACATCTATGTAGAAAACAAAAAATAAAACTCAAGCGTCGAAATTTCAATATATCTCGAGTTTACATGGATATCCAAAAGTAAATCAGAATATGTTATACAAACTATAACACCCAATCACAAATAACGATTTTTATTTTAACAACTTCTGTAGAAATTTAGAGATGAATTTCTTTTATCAAAATAGATGGGACAAATCGTTAACTGGAAAAACACAACAACGAGCCTTGGCCTGTGCATTATCAGCAAACTCAAAACTAACATGAAAATCATCTCATGCATTCCGACCCGACATCATGTAAATTTAGCATTCTTACCATGAATCTACAAATATCATAAATATCTTCCAATGACATGTTGCAGTGCGATTATGTCAGTTAGGCATCATATACAAACTTTAGTGTGGTACATTTAACTTGTTTTGCATCAGGAAAGACATTCAAAAAGGTTTCCAGTTTCCTCTTTGTCTAGCAGACGGACCATTAATTAATTTGGCAACCGGACCTATCAAAGTATGTAGCAAAACTTTGCATAAGTTGGTTTTTTCTTCCAAAAACATTGCCCTTACCACGTCCTTCTCCCACTTAATGGGATAGAATTAGACCCAGATATGAGAGGGCGATTTCCAAAGCCACGTCCTCTTGACCGGAAATTCCGTCCAGAACCTAAAATCCGCAAATGAACAATCAGCATGAAATATTGATCTTCTATATCTTAGCTGTAGAAAGCTAAAGCACGCATACCTCCCGTGCTGGACCTGGCCAATGAGGCCAGTGCTGGACTGACAATCTGACCAGCATCTTGTAGGATTTTAACAAGCTCCCTTGCAAATCTTGCATTTGCCTGAGTGAAGAAGGTAAATGCCATTCCTTTGGCACCAGCTCTACCGGTGCGTCCAATCCTATGAACATAATCCTCGAGGTTCACTGGGAAGTCATAATTGATGACACATTTTATATCCTTAACATCTGCAACAATGTGAAAACATATCAGATATAATGGCGAGTACAAGAATCATCCTTTGAGATGAGCCTTTTCTGCTAGGGTCTGTGTTATCTTGGCCCTGGGGTCTATATTGACTTTAAATCAGATAGGTAAATTTTAAAGCAGAATTACACAGCTATCCTCAAAATTATTACTATAGACATTTTGCTTCATGGGGTCGACTGGGCTGCATAACAAAATTAACCAGTTTCACGCTGTAGAAGGGTTGGTGACAATATCAGCCATGTTATTTCAGACAGCAGTGCAGTATGATGCACGAGTAAGAAATCTTGGCAAATTATCCTACACTTTCCATGTTTTGAAATAAAAAACACTGAGGCTACTATCAGCACCCATTTCCCAGAAAATGAGAATGCTTCTATCAAACAACTAGAGCCAGTTTAAAACCTCATCCCAACTAACATCGACTGAAATGAAGCAGTGCCCAGACAAGTATTGGACAAGATGCCCAACTAACGTTGACTGAAATGAAGAGGTAGCAGATAAAGGTATTTTAAGAGCATTGAAAAATGCTCTAGAAGAGAGTGGTAGAGCAACTGTCAGATACCAGTGAAGGTTAGCACATATGGACCAGGGATTAACATTTCTAAGGATCTTTTTGAATTTGGCAAGTCAAATTAAAGTAAAATAAATTTAGAAGTGCATAAGAAAAATGAGAAAATAATATAGGTTAAACAGATAAAAAAGGGAAGCAAAAGCATTGGTAAAGCCCCTTTTAGCAAAGGAACTATGCTGGCGGGACTTGTAAAAATGCTTGTGTCAACTATCAAGCAGGGCAGAACTAGTGTGTATGCATACATTTAAGTACTTAAGCATTAATTGCTAAGGTCGAAGTAATGCACTTTAGCTTGTAACGGAAGTTCAGGGTAGCACCAGTCCTACTGAAGATTAGTGTCATCCACAAAAGTCAGTTTCCTAATGATTCTTCTTTAAGAAACATCTGCAGCTTCAAGTAGCTAAATCAAATTTTCTATTGTTGATGGTAAAATTTTAACAAATTCTTGCCAATCATGATATACAAGAGAAAGAGAGACAGAGAGATCCTACGTTCCCTGGTGGTACTGGCATGCTTACACTCAGATGAGGTAAACAAAAGAACAGATGTGCTACCTTTGACAGAAGGCACCTCTTCAGACACCAACCCAAAATATCAGTTCAATTTATGAGAAACTGGTCAACAGCCCAACGACTTCCGATCAGCTTGACGTAAGAGACAAACTAAGAGGGCCTTAACAAAGTGGTCCTACCAAGGCCACGAGCAGCTACATCAGTGGCCGTCATTATAGGACTTCTGCCACTTTTAAACTCTGCGAGAACCCAGTCTCTTTCAGCTTGATCTTTATCACCATGAATAGATAGTGCAGGCCATCCATCCATCCGGAGCTGCCTAGTGACCTGGTCACAGCCTTTTTTTGTCTCAAGAAAAACCAGGATCTTGCTCCCATCCATTAATTCACTCAGAAGCTTAATCAGCCTACAATAGGTACAGGTGCAAAGCATAAAAACTACTATATTGCACACAGTTGCTACAAAATTGACAGCAAATTGTTGCCAATAATTGATTTACCTTGGATACTTCTCATGTTCCAATATGACTTCAATAATTTGATTTATTGACTGATTAGCTTTCAGATCAGGAGATCCGATTATTATCTAAGAAGTTATGTTACTTGTTAGTTCTTTCAAATATCTCAAACACTGTTATCACATGTCAGCTAACATCCACAAGAGTATGCACACCTTATACGGGTTTTGTAAAAATTGTTGGGCTAAAGCCTCTACTTCCCTTGGCCATGTGGCACTCCAATATAATGTTTGCCGGTCTGGCCGAATCTGTCATGCAGTTCCATTTTCACTTTGTCAATTTATAAGAACAAATATCTTCAAATCAGAGAAATAAAAATCAGCAAATGTCCAGCAGCTATTATGTTATACAATAAGAAACGAAAAATGACAAAGTTATCAAACAAATAGATGTAGTTGGAACAGACAGTTTAGGATCTTGCACCATCTGCAACATTAGATTATTAATAGATTCATCCATATAGAGGAGAAAATAAAACATTAAGTCTTACAAATCCTAATTTCAGTTGCACAAAATTATGAAAAAATTAAAAGCATATCGAACCACTCGTAATAGGTGTTCTTAAGTCAAACAACATGAAAACATTCACTTTAGGTCCATGTGCTACAGGCCATATTTCTGTGCAGTAGTTGCTAGTTGAGTTAACAAAAAAAAACAACCAGCATGAATGCATGCATGTTAAAATGAAAGATCTTGTTAAGTTTTTCTAATCAATGGCAGTCAGAACAGCCTCCTTTATCTATTAATTGTTTGGCAGGTTGAAAAAGATAATAAATCATTAGTCAACCTGCAAATGATCCCATAGGTCATACTGGATGACAGAGAGGGAAAACAAAACAAGATAAATTGCTCATGAATATCAACAACAGTTGGTAATGATATATAGTTTTCATGGCTTCAAGACAAGGCACTAGACAGTCAATATTTTGCTCAATAAATAAGACATTCACAAGGATAAAGATACTGTCAACATCTTTACAAACTATAAATTAATTAGCATGAAATAGACCATACTTGAGAGATAATTTTCCTTATCTGAGGTTCAAACCCCATATCCAACATGCGATCTGCTTCATCCAATACGAGGTATGTTACTCTTTGAAGGTTTGTATGGCATGCTTCCAACATATCAATTAGTCGACCAGGTGTTGCAATGACAATTTCAACACCTGAGAAAACAGTAAGTTAACTGCATATACAAGACTATGGTTGGCATATTTAGGATAACTAATAATTGATGGAAATGGCCAAGGAAAAAAAATGAAGTGCAATCTAGAAAATCAACCTTTCTTGAGATCACGAATCTGTGGTCCTTTAGGTGCCCCACCATAGATGCATGTGCTTCTAACATTTGCGTGTGATCCAAATTTCACCGACTCTTCTTGTATCTGAACAGCTAATTCTCTTGTAGGTGCAAGGACCAAGACAATTGGACCCTCGCCATAAGCTAGAAATCATGGTTAAAATGAAGAATTAAATGCGATGCTTGAATTTGCAACACATTAAAAACAGTCAGAATTATTCAGTTTTCCTTCATTTTGACTAACCCAAACGAGGTTGAGAATTAACATGGATCAATGCTGGCAGCAAATATGCTAATGTCTTTCCCGACCCAGTTTCCGCAATACCAATCAAGTCCCTGCCCTTCAAAGCCATAGGCCACCCTTGAGCTTGAATAGGTGTTGGTTCACTGAAACCACATTTCTCTATAGCTTGGAGAATGTTGACTGTCAAAGTAAATTAAAGCAAATGACAAGAAAGAAGATCAAAGTAGGAAACACCAGTCACATCTAAAATTGAGGTGATCCAAAGCTATTTAAGTGATCACCAAACCTAAGAGAATATTGCCTAAAAAATTATTTCAAAACCAAGAAAATGTTTTGCAGCTAGGCAGAACACCTATTGTAAGCTGAAAAGTAATTACATCTTGACTTAAGATAAATTGGCTCGTAGGAAAATAATTTAAAAGGTTAATTGCAACAATAGAAATAACCAATGAATAAGATGTCGAGCTGTGTAGGTGGGCATGGGTGTAATTTACTATTCTGCGGTAGTCTCCGCGAGATCGTGGAGGACAAGTGTGGCTACAGCCTCGTGGTGGTAGGCCACTGTGAAAGGCCATTTTTTTCCTTTTCCTTTCTTCTTCTTTCCCTATTTCCATTTTTAAATTTTTATTTTTTTTACACAGTTAATCCCAGTTCTTTCCATCTAATAATTGTTTTCCTCCTTCATTCGTTAATTATTTTCCCTCTTTATCAATTTTTTCCCTCCATTCACGAGGTAAACAGAGAAAGAAAAATATCTTAAAGGATGGTTAATCGTTTTTATTTGTCTACGAGGTAAATAGAGAGAAAAAAACATTTTAAGATGGAGAAAATAGATTGCTTGAAAAAACAAAAAATTAAATATAATATAATTTTAACCTTATAAAATATACTACTATTAATGAATTAAATTATTCGATATATAAATTTGATTTAATTTTAAACTGATCAAAATAAATCTAAATTATATCTAGTTTAAATCATGTTATATGTACTTGGTGAACTTCAACTGACCCTAAATCGGCGTTTACTCAATAAGCATCAAACATTTCACGAAATAATATCAAAATTTGAATTCAACATCTCAAATACAACTCAATAGTAACACTTTATATAAAAGGGAGCCTTAGCGCAATGGTAAGTGTCACGAAAATGGAGCATAAGGTTGCGTACAATAAACTCAATGTGGTCAGACCCTCCCCGGGACCTCGCATTGGCGGGAATTTTATGCACCAGGCTGCCCTTTAATAACCATCAATATGAA
This sequence comes from Boesenbergia rotunda, assembly GCA_024364735.1. NCBI lineage: Eukaryota > Viridiplantae > Streptophyta > Magnoliopsida > Zingiberales > Zingiberaceae > Boesenbergia > Boesenbergia rotunda. The sequence continues at coordinate 76,060 of JAGFNQ010007021.1, read as the reverse complement.
TCAAATATTAATAAAATATTTTTTAATTAATATATTTCATATTTAAAAAGTACCAAAACTATATTGGCACGACACGATACCGTATCATTGATCATAAACCGAAACTTTGACAAAATTTTAAACTTGGAAAGCACAAAGACAAGGTACATGAAATGTTACAATATGATAGATTATAAGGTCAAAAATAAAAATGATGTGATCAAGGATAAGTTTACTATTCAAAGGATAGTTTGACAATGGACCATATTATTTGGACCTAATAAAGGCCAGGAGTCTACCAAAATATTAACTTCAAAACAAATATAGGTATAATTCTAAATAGGTAATAGGATACATCATCATCAACATCAATCCATTTGTCCCAACTATTTGAAATCAGCTATAAATATTATCCCTTTGTCTCCAGTAAGCTCTATGTAAGACTATATGATTAATATTCATAAGAAAAGGTAAAGAAAGAGCAGCAAAAATAAGAATCTAAAATTCCCCAAATATCATTTATATATGATTAATGTGCAATCATGTTAAATAAAGCAAGACAATATCAGTAATGTGCTACAAGTTATAATGTTCTATGATTTAAATAGCTCTTTGGGCTATTTTTTATGCCTAGCTACTCTTTTCTTATTTCTATTTGTAAATGTCAAGCTTAGTGCAAGTGTGTAAATAGGAACGAAAGGTGAAGTAGAGTCCAAGTGAGTATGCTCATAACAAATCTTATAAAGGTGATATAAAGAACTTAGGTTCATGATGCTCATGGTGTTGAGGTTCTCACTTGGCACGCAGCATGAACAGCCACAAGAGATGGTGGAGGTAGAGCACAAACTCCAAAGGGTATCTATATCTCACCTGATTACTTATGTTTGTCTTATCTCCTCCCTTTCTTAAGTATTGATAATTTTAATCCTTAAAAGAGTATCATTTTCTGTAATATGAAATATAGGAAGAGAAGATATAGATATCTAAGCGACAAAGTTGATGAAATCTCAACCGTAATTAAATCAGTGTCAATACTATAATGTCATCAAATTTTACCAATTCTTGTATATCTAGAAACTAATTTAACCCTTCGATGGCTCCTTGCCATCCATAAATTGATACAGAATATAAGTCCTAGTGTTTAGCATATAGAGGTGACCTTTCACCCTACCAAGTACTAAGAAAATCCAAGGGGTGCACATGTGTTTGTGGATATAAAAGCACTATGAAAATCCAGAAGGTATAGATCATCGTATTTGTTTCGATAAAGAAGTGCATAGGACCCTAAACTTATCGAACTGATTTTCCTATCACAAACAACAAAGGTAGTGGAACAACCAAAATCCTGCCATCTTACTCTTTTTGGATATAGATGCAAAAAATCCAGTCAAAAATTAGAATTATATGTAGGATTTTGCTATGAAAACCTTATTCTACTACAAGAAAAATAGTCCTGACCACAGCGTTGCATTAAAAAAGTGCTTTTGTCTAAAAGTTACCAGGAAAGGTCGCCTCATGAAAGAACCTGATAGGCTTTGGAATATCATAGCCTTCTGTCGTAATCTGGCGGCTTCTTCGGTAGAACATAGCCTCCTGCTCTGACATTGCCTGCACCGAAGGGCTCTCCAAATATAAGTTCTTCTCAAATGGGATGATGTTATGGAAATTCTGTATCGGGAGGGAAACTCTATCAAGATCATCTGTTGACTTGGTGAAGTTCCTACTACCAAAACCATCTCTACTACCTCCACGACCTCCTCCAAAGCTTCCCCTTCCTCCAGCACTGCCACGGCCACCATCAAGTACCCTTCCCTTCCCACCACTGCCAAAACCATGCCCTCTTCCATCTACGCTACCACCTCTCCCCGAGTGAAAACCTCTCCCCGAGTGAAAACCTCTCCCAGTCACACCACCACCTCTCCCCGAGTCAAAACCCCCCGCACCACTCCCAGCCCAACCGCCGCGATCACCACCACGCCCCATCCCACCACGACGTCCACGGCCTCCTCCTCCCCAGATTCAAACCTCTCATCCCGAAATCGTTCCATGTCGGCAGGCCTTCCGTTACCGCCCCCGGATTGAAAATGAGCGGTAGTGGGAGGGGCAGCGAAGATACTTCCGCCTCCGGTGACTGCAAAGCTAGCCGAAGGCGGTAAGATGGGGCCAGATCCCATACCACCGCCCAGCGGAACCGATCCAGAAGGCATCATCGGCCGCGCGAAACTGCTGGAGTGGAGAAACAAAAGGCATAAGAATCAACAAATCCAACGGAGTAAAGGAACCAACAAAAAGGGAGACACAATCTCACCTCCGTCTCTCCCGATACGAATTGAGATCAGCGTAGCGAGCGTCGAACGGATTCATCCTCGTAGCTTCCGAGTCCCGACGCCTGGCTTCTTCCTATCGAGCGGCGGGGGAGCAGGGAAGGCTTTCGCTAGGGTTTGCGTCGGATCTGGTGGAGGACCAAAGGCTTTTGTATTCGAACCGATCCGATCAGATCCGGTCCGAATTGATGCGTATTAAGATTATAATAGGTGACGAGGTCTTTAACGATTTTAATTTTCTCCTAGCTTTAATTTTATTAAATATTTATCACTAAAAATACTTATTAGTTACTATCAAGACAGTTCGTTACTCTCAATATCATTACCAATCTATTTCCAAATTAATACAAATTTGATAAATCAGTGAGATTATTAATGATAAAAGATAAAACGTCCCTAGCACTCTCATCAGCCCGCTCAGGACCAACATGAAAAAAATAAATCACGATGATTGAGAAAACAAGAGGTTAGGGGAGAGAGACTTTTTACATAGGGTGTAGGCATTTACGCGCCCACCCGTGGTTCGAACTCAAGACCTGTTGTGACAATCTATCAACCGTTTACCATCTCAGCTATGCCGTGGGGGCAAATCATTGAGATTACTAGTTTAAATAGTCACTAGCGCATAAGGGAAAGTAGACACCCGACTTCATCATGATTTAGCCCTACACTTCTTGACTGCAACGTCTCATGCGTTAGCTAAAGAATTTATTGAACTTATTAAAATTGAACTAATCTCTCTCATTGATGTATTATTTCATCGATATTCAAATCACGATGCAATTTTCTTATTCTTGAATGGGCCTTTGCAATTCTTTTAGGTGTAGGATCGATTTCGTACGCTAGAGGAGGGTGAATAGCGATTCTTCGATGTCGTTCTTCCTACACGGTTAGTTGCGCAAGCGGAATATACAATAAAAACAATAAAACAATACTAACCAATGCTAACAACGAATATTTACTTGGTATTCACTCCGGACGGGTGACTAAAATAAGAATCCGTCGCTGGATCACTCCCCGGATAACCTCCGGCTAGCTCTCGTCGTTCCTTGTGGGTGGAGAAACCTCACCACAATACCTTTAGAAGACCTGAGCACAAAGACTACTATCTTGCCTTTAACCAAGATAAAATTCGTCAAGAATCTCAGCCACCACGAAGTCCTCTTTAAATAGGACTCGGGCTGAAACCCTCGCCACCAGTCGACTGCCCCCAGGGGGCGTCGACTGGTGCCACTGAAATTCGACCGTTGCAACCCTAACGTTCGAATTTTCAACCAACTCACCAGCCACCTACCAGTCGACTGCCCCCAGTGCAGTCGACTGGTCCCAGGCCAGAACCCTTCTGTGAGTTTTATCAGTCGACTGCTCTACTCACTCACCTAAGGTTTCCCTTCCCGAGTACATTCCACTCCGCACTCAAACCCTATGATTTCCCGAGTACAATCACACATCACTTGTATCCTCACGACTCGACTGACTCCTCATCTGCAACCTCGACTATTGCCTTCGCGCCCTCTTCATCTTCGGCTCTCGTCCCTCGGATGCAGCAAGCCTCCAGCTTGCTTCCATGTCATCCTTCACGCATGCCTCGAAGTCCGCGTCCCTCAGCTCATCGTCCCTGCTCTCCAAGGTCTCTCGGGTGCACACAAGCCTCCAGCTTGTCTCCATACCACCCTTCACCGTACCGAGGTCGTCGAGTAAAGTCAATATATGTAAACCTGTATAGCATGCACACTCAACATACACATATTAAATACAAGGGAAAACCTAACTTAAACTCTTTGCCCAAACATCAAAACACTTGGTACTCTAGACCACAGATTGCCTCAACATTAGGTTCATGTTCTACTCCGGGAAAAGATCTCTCGGAATTTTATTTGCACATATAGGACAAATAATCTTAGTACCACTTCTTTTTTTTCAATTCATTTCATGTCTTTTCCCAACTCAACTATTTGATGTATTCATCATGATATTCTGTTGGTTATTAGTTGGACATTTGAAATCACTCTTATAGTAACTCATCTTATCACTCCATCCAGTGAGAACTTATTTGTTACAATCTACGTGAAAAAAAGCGATTAATTCGCCTCAGCATCTCGTCAATCCGTCTTTAGGCCAACACGAAAATGATAAATCATATGACCATACCCAGATAATGACTAACGAACCTGATGACAATAATAAGAGCCACTAATCCGGACATTTGACATCCGAATCTCACGACAATAATACTTTCATACATTAACCATTAATCCATTGCATCAAAACCTTATTATTTACCATAGTAATAGAACTCATGCCATTAAAACCAAATTTAGCATATAAATGATTGAACAAGAAACAGAGCAATGATCATGAACAGTGCATGCTTCTTTTGGGAAGAGAGACCGAAGTCCGATCCCAAAGAGACTGGATTGTGACCTTCGGTCGGTGCTTCTTCGCCCCCATTCTCACTTCCCTCGCCGGAGTCCTCACCTGCGCACATGACAATGAGTAGTTCTGATTATCTTGGAGTTATTGTATTCTTAATACCACGATTCACACACCTCCGCCGCCGCCTCCGGCCGCGGGAGCAGCCAATGTGCCGGCAGCCATGTTCTATGCGCACTCAAGTAGCCGCCCGCCGACGGCAAGGTACCCGCCGGACCGACGGCGTAGATCAGGTTTTGCTGCGGTTGCACACTGCTGAGCTGGAAAGCGAGGTACACCCGCGAGTGCTTCGACACTAGCACCGAGTTCCGCTGCACCAACGGCAGGTCCCCCTGGTCCGGCGGGCATTGGTTCGAGCTGTATCCGCCGAGGGAGAACTGCTTCGCCACCCCTGCGCCGCCGCCGCTGGGCACCCATCCGACCACCGCGCTGCTGCCGACCATCCTCCCGTTGGGGGAGAAGCCGATCGCGACGTAAGTCCCACTGTCCGGCGCCGAAAGCACAAAACTCCATAAACTCGGCCCTGCTTTTGCATACTACGTGCCCATGCACCAAAGCGAAACAACTCAGACGTTAGCTTTAGAATACAACTCGATCAACGTAATTTTACGACAAGGATCTTGTCCTGTTGGGTACCCTTAAGATGAATCCTTCAGAATTCCATGCAGAGACGCAGGTGAGGGAAGAGGTATTGAAGGGTATCAGATTACTGACACTCAGCAGGGTGGAGCAGGAATCTGATTGGGAACTCACCGAGCAAATGAAGCTCAACAGAAGAAGGAAGATAGTGAAGATCATGGAAGAAGAACAGCCCTTCTTCATCTTTATGGCTTCTCTGTTACGATCTTGCTCTTGCCTATGTGATCAACTTATATAATGGAGGACAGCAGAAAAGAACAGCTGCGAAGGAAAATATTAATTAAAACTTTTTCTTTTTGGTTAGAAGTGAAGTTGGCAATATCATGGTCTATGAATTCTGATGCTGCTGCAAATGCTGAATTAATGAGCATTATTATATGTAGTCCTTGTTCTACAAGTTTCCAGATCACAGTAAATTAGAAGAATTAGTTGGGTTGAGCAGGTGTAGATCTTTTCTTAATTGCATTCTTATCCTGAGGAAACCACACGCCAATCTTTCATTCAATCTTCGAATATTGAATAGTTTGTCTGAGTTTTCAACTTGGCATTAGAATCTGTGGGTTTCTCAGGCAGGGAGAACGTGGTATTTGCTACTGATAAAAAAATAATTTATTTTACTGAAGAATTAGCTCACCAAATCAGTGATAGAGGGAGGAAGAGATCATGAGATTCATATTAACATAATGGGATCAAACATCATTCTGAGAAGCTTAAACTAATAGTTGTAAGCAAATGGTGATTCAGTGTCAAATCCGATTGTGAGAATCAGAATGTTTATTAGAATTTGGACAAAAAAATTCTATTGGTCATTCTGACTATCAGTTAGAAGAGCAATAACAAAAAATTGTAAAGAAAAAGAAGAAATTGGGATGATAGCATTGGATTTGGTAGCTCACAAGTTGTTTAGTTCTTCTTTGGACATTTACTGAAATCCATAGAAAAGAAGTTGTTTTGCTAAAATATCAAAACACTATGGTTAACCTTTACCATAAGTGAGGAACCATTACCCCAACAATTTTTTTCTTTTAAATGTTTGATGACTAGTTTAAGTTAGGAACCATTAACTCCAAAATATTTTTCCCTCTATCCACTTCTTTTCTATGGATTTCAGTAATGTCCAAAGAAGAACTAAACAACTTGTGAGCTACCAAATCCAATGCTACCATCCCAATTTCTTCTTTTTCTTTACAATTTTTTGCTATTGCTCTTCTAACTGACAGTCAGAATGGCCAATAGAACTTTTTTATCCAAATTCTAATAAACATTCTGATTCTCACAATTGGATTTGACACCAAATCACCATTTGCTTATGAACTATTAGTTTCAGCTTCTCAGAATGATGTTCGATCCCATTATATTCATATGAATCTCATGATCTCTTCCTCCCTCTATCACTGATTGGTGAGCTAATTCTTCAGTAAAATAAATTGTTGTTTTATCAGTAGCAAATACCACATTCTCCCTGCCTGAGAAACCCACAGATTCTAATGCCAAGTTGAAAAGCAGACAAAGTATTCAATATTCAAATATTGAATGAAAGATTGGCGTGTGGTTTCCTCATAATAATGCAATTAAGAAAAGATCTACACCTGCTCAACCCAACTAATTTTCTAATTTATTATGATCTGAAAACTTGTAGAACAAGGACTACATATAATAATGCTCATTAATTCAGCATTTGCAGCAGCATCAGAATTCATAGACCATGTTATTGCCAACTTCACTTATAACCAAAAAGAAAAGGTTTTAATTAATCTTTTCCTTCGTAGCTGCTCTTTTCTGTTGTCCTCCATTATATAATTTGATCACATAGCCAAGAGCAAAATCGTAGCAGAGAAGCCATAAAGATGAAGAAGGGTGTTCTTCTTCCATGATCTTCACTATCTTCCTTTTTCTGTTGAGCTTCATTTGCTCGGTGAGTTCCCAATCAGATTCTGCTCCACACTGCTGAGTGTTAGTTATCTGATACCCTTCAATACCTCTTCCCTCACCTGCGTCTCTGCATGGAATTCTGAAGGATTCATCTTAAGGGTAACCCAAAAGAACAAGATCCTTGTCGTAAGATTACGTTTGCATTACATTTTCACTTTTTTTTGGGTGAGAAGTATTTGACACAATATATGGTTGAAGAAAATTAAAATTGTTTTCTTCAGTCTGATCCATTCGAGCAAACCTTATCAGTTATCAGATCCCAACCAATGGAAAGTGAGTTGGTGATCTGTGTGGTCCATGGCACTATCCAAAATGCAGTGCCTTAGCTCGAACAGCATTCAGTGGCAAGAAAAGGATCAGCATTTTGCAGGGCAGAATGGCCCATTCAGTGGCACTGCTTCCTCTTCCCACTTCATCTTCTTCCCCTTTCTCATCGCTGAGACAGAAGACTGCAGCAACTGCAGCAGCAGCGGGCCAGAGAGGACCGAGTGTTTATCTCCATGAGAGAAGGTAAGTAAGCGTAGAAGCTAAAGCCTCTGTCTCATTGGGATGCAGTTACTGTAATAAATGTGCGGTTGCTTCAGGCAACTCATGTATGGACTGGTTGGTGCTGCGGTGGGTCTGGTTCTGGTGGCGCCGGAGAATGCACGCGCAGCGAAGAGGCGGCCGCCTCCGCCGGCGACGGAGCTCAGCGAGGAGAAGGCTGACCCTAACGTGAGCGGCGTACTGGCCAAAGTCCTCGCGAGCAAGAAGAGGAAGGAGGCCATGACAGAAGCAGTCGCTAAGCTGAGGGAGAAAGGGAAACGCATTGATGAACCGCCTCAGTGACGGAGATTCTTCGCATCTCCTTCGTTTGATGCTAATTTTTTGCTCTGTTTTCCTGATTGTAATAATTCTCAGGGCTACATCCATCAAGGAAATTGCATTTACATTCTAAAATCTAAGAACTCTAAACATTTTCAAAACCTCCTACTTAATATCTATATTTTAACTTCAGTGTTTTAACTTTAGTAATTCCAAAAATACATAGGACATTATTCTTGTACTACTCTGATACGACGAACAATGAGAAGACCACATGAGAAATCTTATGGTCAACAAAAAAACAATTAATGAGGTTTTTTCAACCTCGGACGACCGGCCCAGCCTCACAGAGGCAGTTAAAGCCTAAGCTCGGATATTGCCGATTAGATAGTCTTAGGTCCCAACTCCTTGCTCCGCTGCTTTCGAGGCTCTACTCTCCTACACACCGGATATCGTCAATCGGACAGCTGAGAGGCCCAACTCTCCACTCAGTTACTTTGGGCCTCTACTCCCTTACTCACCCAACTGGATACCACTGTTTAGATAGCCTAGGGATCATCTCCCAGCTTGGTGCTGTCGGAACTCTGCTCTCCTACACACTCGATCAGATATTACACGATCGGATAACCCAGGCTCCTAGCCCCCGCTCGTTTGCTTTCGAGGCTTTGCTCCCCTACACACTCGATCGGATAACCTAAAGGCCCCCCCCCCCCCACGTGGTTGATTTTGGGACTCTGCTCCCCTACACACCCATTGATATAGCCGATCGGACAACCCAAGGACCCAGCTTCCCATTTGGTTACTTTTGGGTGCTACTCCCTATACACTCGATCAAATACAAGCGATTGGACAGCCCAGGGCCCAACTCCCTACTCGACTATTTTTGGGGCTTTGCTCTCCTACACGCCCAATTAGATACCATCGATCGGACAAGGGCCTAGCTTCATGCTCAGCTGCTTTTGAGGCTCTGCTCCCTATACACCCGATCGGATACTGCCAATTGGACAGCTCAGGGGCCCAACTCCCCACTTTCGAGGCTCTGTTCCCCTACACACCTGATTGGATGACGCCGATGGATAACCCATGGGCTCAGAAGCTCAGCTCCCTCTTGGGGCTATTTTAGAGCTCTGCCCCTACCATATGTTAGTATTAGCCCTAGAGTTAATTATGAGATAATTGACTAGGAAAATTTTGTATCATATTTTATTAATAAAAGGTAATTTTTTTTGTTAATATATTACTTCATATCTATGCTAAATGAATAAATATAATAATGTCCTAGAATAGTAGGTTCTAATATACATTATATCAATTGGTTGATAGTGGAAGGATATAGATATATATATATATATATAGAATATTATTCTTAATTATTACTAGTCAAACATTAATATACAAGGATAATATTAATTCATGATGACTAGCATATAAGTCAATTGATGACTTAATCTCACAAATCATGAATATAAGATATCAAATTGACACATGGATATATATTAGAGAATATGTATTAAATTGATCTACCATGAGAAAGTTTCATATCTAAGAACTATTCATACCAATAGTCCATTAATTAGAATCATTCAAAAATTTCAAAGTTTGACATTTTTTGAATTAGGAGAGTCCTAGAAACTCATTAATGGTGTCGATTAGTGATTATCATTATTCTAGGCCTTATAATAATTTGTGATAAATTTAATCAAGTTTTTATAAATTTAAAAATTAACTACTCATAATTTATGTTATCGAATTCAAGTCGAGCATAGATACATTAAGGAGGTTTCTAGAAGTATATTAGGTTTAGTTTAAAATAATTTAGAGTTTTTTAGGTTCATGAATTGCTTTCATTTGAAACTGATTGATGTACCCACAATATTCATAAATTAAAAAGTTTGGTATTTTTCAAACTAGAAAAGTTCTAGAAATTCAATGGTGATATTAGTTAGTGAGTGGTCCCGCCATAGCTGACAAGGGCGTGGGTTGGCCGGCATGGCACCCTGAGGTGGTAGGATGGGCCTAGGACTTGCTCCCACGTATGGCGCTGAGGCTCGGCAAAGGGGCAACATGGGCCTCAATGTCCCTGCCCAGGGAGGCCTGGTCTGACCGATTCCGCTTATAAATCCAGTCATTCCCTCGTGATGGCCAAGCTGCGGCAACCCTGCTAGTTAGAAGAATGCCTGAGCTCAAGTTCACAACCCTGACCCTGTATGGCTCCCGGTCGGGAACCGCCGTCGGGGAGTCCCCGACTCGGGTCCCAAGCTTGCCAGACCTCGACTAGCGCTACTCGACCCTGGGATGCTCGTAATGCTCTCCCGGGGCGGGCAAGCTCCCTATCGGGAGACCAGAGGATGAGACCATATGGTGCCGATCGGCGTACCCCGAGCGAACTACGGCTCGACACTTCACATTCTTGTTGTCAGTACACGTATAGATTCTTTGACGCTCAACAGGGGAGGATGGTAACCGTGTCAACATCCACCAACTTGGACCTGACACCACTCGTGCCTAGAATCGTAGAAATCTTGCTGACACCGTATGGGTTCTGATTTCCGATCACTGCCCACTGCTAATTTCTTTTCCAATGTTTGATCAAGTAGTGGCTTCCTTCAGATTTCAGAAAATGTGGTTAAGACATCAGGGTTTTCAGCAAACTGTTATGCTGAATTGGAACCTACCATGCGACAGATATGGACTTTCTAAACTGCAGATCAAGTTGAAAAGACTGAAAAGCCATTTGAAGTGGTGGAATGAGGAGGTATTCGGAAATATACATGACAATGTTAGTAAAGTGGACAAGCAATTCAGTGAAGCTGAAAATAAGTTTGATAAAGACCCCTCGGAAGAGAACAGAATATCTAAGAACAAAGCTCAAGCTCTACTTTTCAAAACTCTTCAGATGGAAGAAGATTTCTGGAGACAAAAGGCAGCAATAAGTTGGATGTCTGAGGGGGATAGGAACACAAGATTTTTCCATAGCATGGTACAGAAAAGAAGACAGACTAATAGAATACTCAGGATATGGGATGATGGTGTGTGTTTGGAAAAATCAGATCTAATCAGAGACTCAGCAGTTAAATATTATGAAGATCTGTTATCAGGCGATCCCTATAATGTCTCGGCTTTGGACTTTAGCTGCATCCCAGATTTGATTTCTTTCGAGGAAAATGAGACACTTTCTGGTCTGCCTTCTTTAGAGGAAACAAAACAGGCAGTGTGGGAAATGGATCAGAATAGCGTGGCTGGCCCGGATGGCTTTTCAGTGGCTTTCTATACTTCTTGTTGGGACTTAATTCACAAAGATGTTCATCAGGCGGTTGTAGATTTCTTTACAGGGGGGTCGATTCCTAAAGGCATGGCTGCTACAACTATTGTACTAATTCCAAAATCTGAGAATGCTCAATCTTGGCAAGAGTTTCGACCCATAAGCTTATGTAATGTTTCCTACAAAATTATTTCAAAAATATTGGCAAATAGGCTGAAAAAATTGATGAACAAGATCATTTCTCCTTTTCAGAGCGGTTTCGTTGAAGGAAGATTAATCTCTGATAATATATAATTAGCGTAGGAAATGACACATAAGCTGAATTATCATGTTAGGGGTGGAAATATGATCATGAAACTTGATATGGCCAAAGCTTTTGACAGGGTTCAATGGAATTTTCTTTTCAGCATTTTGACATCTTTTGGATTTTCAGAAAAATTTATTGCCTGCATTAGAAGATGTATCACTACAGTATGGTTTTCTATCCGTATAAATGGGCAACTGGCGGGATTTTTTCAGTCAAAAAGAGGATTAAGACAGGGAGACCCTATCTCTCCTTTTTTATTTATTATTGCCTCAGAATTTTTATCCAGGGGATTATAGAATCTCTTTATTAATAATCCATCTTTGGGTTTTGCTTCAGGATGCCCTTTAAAAATCTCTCATCTTGCATATGCTGATGATGTCATGATATTTCTGAATGGATCAGTCAACTGTGTTAAAAAAGTCAAAGCTTTTCTAGACAACTATGAGGAAAATTCAGGACAAGCTGTTAACGCTAAGAAGAGTTTGATCTATTTGTCAAGGAGAATTTCAGAGTCTCGTAAAAAATCAATTTTAATGGCCACTGGTTTTCTAGAAGGTGTTTGGCCTTTGAAATATTTAGGCATCCCTTTATTCACTGGGCACAGAAAATCTGCGTATTTCCAGCCTATGTTGGAGAAAATTAGAAAAAGACTTTTGGGTTGGAACTTATCAAATTTGTCATATGGTGGACGTCTCTGTTTAATTCAGAGTGTGCTTATATCAATGCCTCTTTTTTTACTCCAAGTCCTTCTACCTCCTTTATCTGTTCTTCATAAGTTAGAAATGATTTTTGCAAATTTCCTTTGGGGCTCGACAGATAATAACAGGAAAATACATTGGGTGTCTTGGGAAGATATTAGTAAACAAAAATTGGAAGGTGGTCTGGGAATTAGGAAACTTACAGATTTCAGTTTGGCAATGGCTATCAAACTTTGGTTTCGTTTTAGAGAACAAAATACACTTTGGGCTGAATTTCTATTCAAGCAATATTGTAGATCAGCCCATCCGGTTATGGTGAGCCTAAAAAGCATGTCATCAATCATTTGGCGAAGATTGGTCAAAGTTAGACACTTAGCAGAACAAAATATTGGTTGGTTATTGGGTAATGGTAAATTGAATTTTTGGTTTGATACTTGGTTAGATGGAGGCCCTATTTTTAATCAATCTGTGGTTATTGAAAATAAAGATCTGCAAATTGCTGATATCCTTGGGGATTTAAATTGGAGAGGAAACAGAATTATAGCTGCTCTCCCGGAGGAACTGAGAGATGAAATTTCAGAATTTCATTTGCAACAAACTGTCCCAGACCAAATAATATGGAAACCTGCTTCAAATGGTGCTTTTCTGCTGAAGTCAGCATGGGATAAGGTTAGACAAGCTCAATCAGTTTCGAAAATTAACTATGCTATCTGGAATGATTTGTTAAGGCCTAGCATCTCGTTTTTTGCTTGGCGTTTTATAAAAAAGAAGCTTCCTGTTGATGAAATATTACAAAATAGAGGTATTGCCTTGGCATCTAAATGCCACTGTTGTGACAATATGGAATCTTGGAAACACTTATTTTTTAATGGTCCCATTGCTAAAGAAATTTGGAAATACTTTGCAAATGCCTTTAATGTTCGCAGATCAACAACTTTAGAAGATTGGAAAACAGGAAGGGATTGGAGGCAGGGAGGTCATATTAGAGAAGTTATGCCTTTCCTCATTCTATGGTTTTTATGGTTAGCAAGGAATAAAGCTAAACACAACGGCTTCAATCAAAAAGTGGATAAAATTAAGAGCAACATAATACAATACTGCTTGCTTGGGGAAAATGCAGGAATTTTCAAAGGCAAACACTGGAAAGGATATACATCAGTGGCTAGAAGTTGGGGGCTATCAATCAAAAGTGTAACCAAAACCACTATTTTTAAAGTGCAATGGAAGAGGCCTAATGAAGGAGGTTACAAATTAAACACTGATGGCTGTTCACGAGGAAATCCTGGTCTTTCTTCTTATGGAGTCATAATTCGAAATTATGCAGGTGACTTCATTATGGCAAAGCATGGTACTTTGGGCTCATCATCTAATGTTAAGGCAGAACTTGTTGCTATTTTAAAAGGTCTGGAACTCTGTGTGGCTTATAATTTTCTCCCGGTTTGGTTAGAATCGGATTCCTTGGTATCTTTGAGGATTTTAGAGTCTTCATCTATATGCTGGGAGCATAGGAAGATAATTTCAAAAATTAGATCGATTGTAAAGATACATCATGTATTTAGCTCTCACGTTTACAGGGAAGCAAATGCTGCTGCGGACTTTTTGGCTAATCAAGCATTCAATGTACAAGGAGAAAGGACATTATTGAAGAAGGACATGGGGAAAGACTTATATGGTTTATGTAAGCTTGACAGGTTGGGTATTCCTTATATTAGAGTGGTTCGGAAATCAGTATAGTTTTTGTCCGGATTGTTTACCTTTGTTAAATACTCTCTATGGATTTCCTATGTGAATTTGATTGGGTTGTATGCCACTGTGTATTGTCGAATCTTGTTTTTTCACTGCACCCTCAATGATGCTACTTCTGATTATTGGTTAAAGGCTCATTGGTAATAGGAAGGATCAATGCTGTGGTACTGGCTTTCTTTGAATTGGGATGTTCAATATTGTCATAACAGGAGAAAAAATATTTTGTTATCAAACCTGGGTTTTCCTCTGATATTATAGCAGTACTCTGTTATTTTAAAGATGCTGTTAATCTAAAGTCATGGTTGGGTTTTTGCCTCACTGAAATTATTTTCTGATATAGTTATCCTTGAAGATATTAAACCTTGGCACAATGTTTGCTTTTCCTGTATATATGTCTGCTTTCTTGGCTCAAAACTTTGAGGTTTCTCGGTTACTCTCTGAAGCTGTGGAAGTTGCCTACAAGCTAGTTTGGGGTTATTTTCAGCTCTACATATATTCCTTTAACAAATCCTGGTCAGTTCTCAAATTCCTGCAATTTCATATTAAGGATTGGTACAAAAGGTATGGTATAGAGCGCATATCCTTATGTTGTGGTCACAATGATGGCTTCCTGGTTTTCATATAGAGATCATATGTGGAATCTTGATGTTGTAAGTTTGAAGGATGTTTGATAGCCTGCCTGAAGTACTTTATTTGATTACTGAATATGGTTTAGCTTTTTACTGATCCATATTTCTGATGATAAAGTATCAAAGGTTGCCCTTATATAATACCAAATTCTGGACCTTATTAAAGGATTTCTTTCTCATGCTTTAGGGAGTAAATTTCCTTTATGACAGATATTTCTGATTCCTTAAATGGTTTGGAAGCTGTAAAGCTACCGTTCAACCATCTGTAAAAGGCTTGAAAAGTCATATGAGTAAACTCTGCTAGTTTGGAAGCTGTCCAACTTGGAAATAAAGGGTTCCATGCTATATACCAGAGGTATTATACATTGGTGGTTGCTGATTCAAAGCTGGATGTATGCTGTTGATCCGGAAGTGGTTACTAGATTTTAAGTGCTCTGATTTGTTGCGTGCCTGAGATCCTGATTTAGTCTTGGAGATATATTTGGGCTGTTGATCCGGAATACAAAGGCTGAATGTTCAAATGAAGTTTGCAGTAATATTTGTGGTAGACCATGTATCAAATTGTGCAGGAAGTATTTTGGGCGTCAAAATTCGGATACTGGTGGAAAATGTATCAAAGTTTGCAGTAATATTTGTGGTAGACCATGTATCAAATTGTGCAGGAAGTATTTTGGGCGTCAAAATTCGGATACTGGTGGAAAATGTATCAAAGTTTGCAGTAATATTTGTGGTAGACCATGTATCAAATTGGTGGAAAATGTTTGTATTGACAGAGTTGCAAGAAGAGAAGATTACATTGGTGGTCACTGAATTTAAGGCATTCTGGTCTTGCTATTTATGTAAATCAAAATATACTTGGTATGTTGCTGGGCTTTGGTTTAATTCTGGAGAAGCTGTTCTGAATCAAATTTATATTATATATCAAATTACTCTGGAAAATGATATATCAGATCAGCTTCTGATAAACAGCTAGTGATGCTTAAAGCTGCTGTGATCCGATGGGGCTGGAAATTGAAATGCAGAGAGATATTTTAATTTGGTTTCTCAGTTAAAAGGTGCAGTGAAAATGGCTGGAAGATTGGAAACATTATGGTGTACTTGAGGCAGAGACTTGGTTCTGCCTTATTGTTAAAAATTTTCTTTCAGCGGGAATCTATGTTTTTTGAGCTACAACTTGTAAATCATATTGAGACTTTTTGTAATTCTATATTAGAAGGTCAGGTTTGGTCCCCCTTCTAATATGGATTTTCTTTCTCCTTGAAATAAGATCCTTCCTGGTTTTGTCAAAAAAAAAAACCGTATGGGTTCTGACGGGGCGCAGTGAGTGAAGCCAAACCATACTACAAAACCAACCGTAGATGTCAAAAAAATGTGACGTCGGTCGGCTGGCTGACAATGTTCACTGGTTTTGTTCTCGCATAGGACAAAAAGGAGAACAGAGTTAGTCGACCCTACCAACTATACATAGGGTGTTAAATATGAGGGTTTAATTGTTAAAAACCCCAAGTAGAGGATTGAGTAGTTAAACTACATAAGTAAGGAGGGGTTAAATGTATATACTTCGGAAATTAAGGGCCAGATTATATTACCCTAAAGTGCATGGACTAAAATGCAAATTTGCATCACTAATATATATATATATATATATATATATATATATATATATATATATATATATATATATATATATATACGATTTTGTTCTCCTGCGCACCTATTTGTGGGCAACTCATGCGCGCCCCCTCTCGCTCGTCTTCTACCTTGGCGCGACAGACGACGGCCGTAGCCTGTCTTCTTCCTTGGCGCGACCGCACGATGGTCGTCGTCGTCCGTCGCACGGTGGTCGCCGTCGCCCGTCGTCTGTCACTACTCGTCGCCGTGCGGCTGGTGACGGCGACAGATGATGGGCGACGGTGACCACCGTGCGGTCGCGCCAAGGAAGAAGACGGGCGACGGGCGACGACGACAACCGTGCGGCGGGCGATCGGTAGGCGATCGGTCGGGCTACAGTGGGTGGAAGGTGCGATGAGCCCCGACGAGTTCATGTGTCCCTCTTGGTTATAGTATCGTGTTCGGGGCGGCAGCCGTAGGCCGCTGTAGGTGGGTTGGTGGCCGTCACTGGCAAGTGGCCGCAATAGACACCGGCGACCACCGTGCCTTGTGCCTTTGGCTTCTTCGTCGCATGGAGGCGCAGAGGGGAAAAAATTTTAGAAATTAATAAAACTATCAACGTGAGGAAATGTTCATTTCTAAAAAAAAAATGAAAGGCATTCCTGCACGCATGGGCGCGTAGGATTTGTCCCGCAGGAGATCAGTACACTATATATATATATATATATATAGACCTAATTCTTTCCTCCTCTGCCCGAACTTTTTGTGTCGCACCCGAACTCTTCGTCGGCTTCACCCTCTCCATCTATCGAGCGCATCTCACCCACGCAACGCACACAGAAGCCAACCTCACGAGCTGGAATTTGTCATTCCTCTCCCACTCGATGTTCTCTGCTCCACCTGAGCTCGAACGATTGGAGATTCTCCCCACTGCCATTACCAAGTCGGTCGCCAGCAAATAGCTTTGCTCACCTTAGACTGTCTCGAGCACCAATGTCGAGCACTAAGAGGAGTGACAAAGCTCGCGATGGCATCACTCAAGGGCGAGGGTTTTCTGTCCGCAATCCACCCCTAGGGGTCACTTCTTCCATGAGGTGATTGAGCCTAGCTCGGCAAGAGCAGATCTGTGCGAGTGGTTGAAGTGGTTCATCCAAAAAGAAGGAACTCTAGTGGCGTTGCACCTTTATGGCCTCTGATTCTGTTGGATTGGCACAGAGAGGAGGAGCTTGATGGGTGATCGCATTTTAGGTATGATTGCTGCGATACATTCTCTGATTTGGATTAATTTCTAGTAGCTGGATAGGAATTTTGGATTTGGATTTGGGCTTATTCCTGCTTACCGTGAGTGTTGGCCATGCTCTGTTCTTCAAGGTTGAAAATTAATTTGGTTTCAATGTTTGATCTGATCAGAATGGGTTTTTGTGATTCAAGGATTGAAATGAATCATGTCGTTTGGTTGATCTTCCTACTCTGTTGTTGTGTCACCCGATTTGGAGTAGGGAAATTTTTTCGGTACTGTATCAGGTAAGATTTGGATCTATTCCAGTAGCTATTTGTCGATGAATTGACTTAGATTCATTAGACCAATGTAGACTAATTGTAACTCTTAGTAGAGATTGTGTTGGGATTAGATTTAGCTTTGGGTTTCTGATTCTGTTTTCTGAATTGAATTGGGCAGGTTTGGAATTGAGTTGTTTGCTTTGCTTTTGGATTTGAGTTGAGGGAGTTATGTTGTTGATGGGCTGAACTGAATACATTTGATTTGAGGTTGTTAATCTCTGTTCTGTTTCTGCTATGGAGTTGTCATCAGTATGGTTGGAAAGGGAGCAAGTTTAGTGTGATGGGCTTGATTCGTTTAACTTGATACGATTGGGTAACTAAGAGTTAGTCATTTAATTAAGTTTAGTTAAATGATTAAGATGATTAGGATAGTTACCTGAATAGATTAATAGTTAATTAGTGGCTGTTTCTACGTAAATAACTATCTAATATGTTCTTGATACAGGACACTGATCGATTTGCATTTGACTTCTTGGACGAGAGGTTCTCTGTTGATACGGACTCTTACTCTGGAAGCGGGTACTTCTTGCTTGTCTTCTTTAAATTCACTTTATCTTTATGCATAACTAGTTGTTATTTATGTAGTAGGCTTTTATTGACCTTTATCTGTTACCGTTTTGTTATCCTGCTTGATACTTATGCTTGACCTTGAATATGATCTAAATTTTCTTTCTATACAATATTGTTTATTTGTTATTTGATTCTGTATAGCATGGGTATGACATGAGTATGTAGATATAGAATAGCAGACCACTGTATGGTTTCATTGATTGTGTCTAGTCATACTTGCACATATGTCTAGATATAGAGTGATTGGGTTATGGAGGCATGCCATTTGATATCTGCATTGATTGATTCTGTTATTACTTGCATGTGCACCTAGATGCATGATGGTTAGGTTATTATACCTGTGATCGACCTGTGTATGTTAGGTTGAGTTATGTATGATGACCTGGTAGGGGTTGCATGAGTTTGAGTCATGCACCATACCTGCACTGTTGCATGCCAGCGATCAGTGACTCCCTTGTGATTGAGCCTATCGTCTTCCGGCACATGATATGCACACACGACCATTCATGGGTTAGTGAATACCATTGGGTGTGTGCATTTGCTCTGTACTGCTCCACTCAACCGCTCATGGGTAATGGTTTCGGAGCGTGGTAGCAGGCAGGGATCCCTTCTCTTCCCATAGACCAGAGGAGATGAGAGCGACTCTCCCTCATATATACATGGGGTAGGGGGTGGTCCCCCGCCAACATCCTGTCCACTCGGTCACTCAGGAGCAGTGATGGCAAAGTGTGAACAGTGTCACATCCCTACCCACTCGGCCGACACATTATCGCATGTCTCGGTGGCTTGACTGGCGTCAGGGGTGACCATGCCATTGCATCATGTGCATATGATGCATTATGTATTTTGATTATGATTGCTGCATTTATTTGTTGCACTTGTTTGACATGCATGTACATGATATACTTATGTGTGGTTTGATGACCTTACACTTGCTCGTGTGGTACGAGTCTTTTTATGATCAGGATAGATTGATTTCTGGTATATACAGTCAGTTGTATTTTCAATTATGCATGTTCTGATATTCCTGTTAAGACTGTATCCTGTTGTTTCTTTATAGCTTATTCAGCTATTTTGTTGAGCCATGCATATCTTTCTATATACTCACGAAGTCCACTTGGACTCACCACCCGTCAGAATATTTTTGTTTTCAGGTTGATAGTTCGCCGGAGGAGCCTAGTTGTCGTTCCTGGGTTCCTACGACTCCATTGTTGGGTGCTTCCGCATTGGTTTCTTTTTTGATAGTATTCTTTATGTGATGTATTCATTTTCATATATCGTGGACTTGTAGTCATGATCTATTCATACGGTATTGTATTTTTGAGTCCTCTGTTGGACTATGTGTTGGTTGCTTTGCTGCGCGTCTGCCCTAGGGCAGCTCTGGTGAGTATTATGAAGTTTAGTATTGCGATATGTTCATTTTTCATATATTATATATTTATTTTGATGCCTGAGGCCAAATTATAAATTGTGTGTGGTGTATGTATGTGTAAATTGTCCGTCGAACAAAGGAGATGCCCGATTTTATATTGGATCAGCAGCTCTGTAGGTCTCGGGGCGTGACATAAGGCCCTTCATCTCCTATGCGGGGCAGAAATGATTTCTCATGCTACAGTATTCTCATTTTCGCTTCTTCTTCCTCTCTACCAGCTTCTGACTTGACCATCGGAGAGCCTTGCCGGGAGCATTCTCGGTGGGTTGTTAACGGTCATTTTGTTTGCAGATTCGGAGCTAGTCACCTGCCTGAGTCTTCGACTGCACCGCGTGTTGCCTACCACCCTCCTCCGTCGACAAACTGTGTCCCGTCATCGAGTTGGGAATCCACCCCCGCTCACCGACAGGATCAATGAGAATCATGTTGTAGGCCTTATAATTGTTGGGACTGGTGCGTACGGCTAGAGGGGGTGAATAGCCGATCACCCACTTCAATCGCGGTTGTCTTCCTACACGTTGTTAGTGCACAAGCGGAATAACAAAACTAACAACTAGAAGAGACAAATCGATTTACGTGGTTCGGAGATAAGACTCCTACTCCACGGCTGTTCGTAAGGTGAACGATCCCAATCAGTCGGTGGATGAGTCCCCGGAAGACCACCGGCTAGCTCTTGTCGCTCCTTGCGGGTGGAGAAACCTCATCATAAACTCCCGACAACACCTGAGCACTTGAAGACTACTAATAAGCTTTACCCAAGCTTATTTCGTCAACTTTTGCCCAGCCAAACCGAGCTATCTTAAATAGAGCTCACAGCTAAAACAGCCAAGACCAGTCAACTGGTGCCAAGACCAGTTCGATTGGTCCACCTTGGATTCGAACGTTACAGTCCAACGTTCGAATTCCAGCCGACACCAGTCGACTGCACATAAGATCAGTCGATTGATCTTTCTGTGCTCTACATCAGTCGACTGATCCAAGCATCAGTCGACTGCCCAAACCCTAAACCTAGGATTTCCCTTCCCGAATACAATTCTCTCACACTCGGACCCTCACGACTCAACTAACTCTTCTTTTGTAGCTTCGACGTATTGTCTTCAAGCCTTCTTTGACTTTGGCTCTCGTCCCTCGGATGCATACGAACCCGTGGCTCGTCCTCATGTCATCGTTCGTGTATGCCTCGAAGTGCGCTTCCCTCGGCTCATTGTTCCTGCTTTGTCCATCCCTCGGATGCATACAAGCCCACAAAATCTCCTCATGTCATCCTTCACCGGACCCGAAGCCGTCCAGCTAATTCTATGTGTGTCCTGCAAACCTGCATACTCACATACACATATCAAATACAAGGGTGAACTTAACTTAAATCCTTTACCCAAACATCACAACACATGGTCACTCTGGATCATAGATTGCTCTAATAATAATGAGTTGTGATAAATTTTCTCAAACATTTACTTATAAAGGTTTGTGCAAAAATTTAGAGATGCATGCACTTAAACCGACTTTATTGTTTTAAGAAAAGGATGACCAATATAATGGGAATGTGTTATGTGTTTTTGAAATGATGGAAGTTAGATACATGAAATGAGTAATATTAAAATTTATTTACATGGTTTAGTAAAATATGAACAACTTAATACAATCCTTCTTTTCTAAGCGGGCTTAACCTAGCTACCATAGGAAAATTTATTTACCGTAAGTGGAGTTAATCTTGATAAGTGATCATATAAACAAAGCAATACTATCAATATGAAAAAACAGAAATGATTATTGTGTGAATGATTTTCTAGACTATAAATTCTAATCAAAATTGAGTTTTTAGGGAGAGAGTGGAAGAATCCTAGGGGAAGAAATTAATCTTAATTTTGATTTGCTTTCAATTCCTATTAATTTTGTCTCAGTTTATTTATTTTAAAATTTTATCTTTTAATGTTATTGTAATATATATTTTCCATTTAATATATTTTTAAATATATTTTATTAGATATATATATATAAATACTCCACTGCGGACTTGTTGTCGGGCGGCCCTGCGGACTCGGAGCGCTTGTATTCAACATAGATGCTCCGAGTGGAATCTCAGGCGCTTGAGATTCATTTAGAATCATATTTTTGTTATTTTTTTAAAAAATTTTGGACTGTATTTAGAGTTTAAAATTTTAAGATTTAGGAATTAGATTATAGTGAATTTAAGTTAATAAGATTTTTTTCTAGGATTCAAACTTCTCTCTTAGGTTATAGTATTCGAGATAATAAATTTTAGATGCTAATGGGGTATATTATATGTATTTAACATTTAAGATTTTAGGATTTAAGGATTAGATTATAGTGAGTTTAAGTCAATAAGATTTTCTCCTAAAGTTCAAGCTTCTTTTTTGGGTTATAGTATTCAAGATAACAAATTTTAGATATTAATGGGGTATATTATAAGATTAAGCAATTATTAATGAATTATTTATTTTAAAAAATTTTTAAAAAGAAAAAAATAACTAGGCACCTAGTTTGTTGGTCCACAGCGGAGCGCTCTCTCTCTATATATATATCTCTGCACACTTGTAACTCTTGGATTTGAAATCAGGCATAATAATTATTTTAAATTTTAATTATTATTTTTTAAAGATATATTATATATATTTAGGATTTAAAATTTTAGGATTTAGGGGTTGGACTATAGTGAGTTTAAGCCAATAAGATTTTTCCTCTAGGGTTCAAGTTTTCATCTTGAGTTATATTATTCCAGATAAAAAAATTTAGATTCTTACAGGGCATATTATATGTATTTAGCGTTTAAGATTTTAGGATTTAAGGGTTGGGTTATAGTGGAGTTAAGTCAATAAGATTTTTTCTATAGGATTTAGGCTTCCCTCTTAGGTTATAATATTCAAGATAAAAAATTTTAAATACTCACGGGGTATAATAAATATATTTAGGATTTATATTTAAGAAATTTTGTTTTAAAAAAAAATAATTAGGGCACTTGGAATTCAATCCAAGCACCTTGATAAGTTTTTTTTTAAAAAAATTGATCAGGACACCTAGATTGAATCCAGGCGGCCCGATTGGCATGGCGCACAGGCACACTATGAATAGTCCACAGCAAAGCATCTCTCTCTCTCTCTCTCTATATATATATTTTTGAACCGATTAATTCTGGAGGTGACCAATTAGACCACATAAAAAATTTCCACCATCTTCTAGGGTAAATTACGGAAGTGTAGATGGGTCCTAGTGGTCGACCTGACATCACGAGTGATTCGAACACAACAAACATATATATAATATGTCCTACGAAAGATTCAAACCCTCATTATATGGAGTGTATCTTACCTCTTTCTATCGCACTATGTCCGGGGAAAAATGTTTTCAATTTGAGGAAAAACATAAACAAATAGGATGGCAAAATATTCAAATATAAAACTAATTTGCTTTTTATTGTTACTAAACTATGGCTCTAATTGTTTTTAAAATTTACTTAGTTTCCTCACATTTTAAAATCCTACCCAAGAATTCCAGGGGAGAAATACCTATCTAATAACTTTAATAATTTTCTAAAATACAAAGGTAGTCAAAAAAAATTAAGCCCTAAGAAAAGTTGCAAAATGCAAATATAATCATCTAGTTGAGGTGGATCCGCAAAGGATTGATAAGATCAAGTCACTACAAGAAAATTGGGATTCTACAATATTTAAAAGACAACATTTTTAAAAAAATATTGTCTTTTTTTTACAACACTTTTAATGAAAAATATTATCTATATTTTTTATTTCTTATTAAAAATAATATGTTTTTAAATAAGCATTGTTTATTGATATTTTTTTTATGTCAAAGATAATGCTTTTAAAAAGCGTAGTCTATGAGTGATTTAAAAATATTGTCTATAAATATTTTTTAAATATCTACAATAATCATTTTTTCATAAGTATTTTCTATGTCTGCGACTTATCTCCTCTGGTAAACCTCTTCTTCACGAAAACTTCATAAAAGGAAAAGCGCAAGTTAAGAGTAGGTTAGGTCCATTAAAAAATTTACTTCCTCTTTGAAAAACTCAATTAAAATAAATAATAAAAAGCAAAAAAAAGACAAAATAAAACAATGGAAACAAAAACAAAAAAAATAACAAACAAAAGACGAGAAGGACAAAAACAAAAAAAACAAACAAACCAATAAAAAAAGAGACAAAAAAATTTAAAAAAACCTATAAAAGATCCAAAAACAAAAAAGAAATTAACAATGAACCCCTAGTACTTTATTCCAAAAACAGGATTCCCAATTTATCCTAGTGGTCGGTAGGAAACTTCCATGAGACCGGGTCGGTCACTCGAAGTTGGAAAAATCTCGTTAATCATTTATTCCGAAAACACAATCTCCTCGCCTCTCACGCTCAAACCCTCACCTCTCACCTCTCACCTCTCATCCTTCATCGCCGACCATAACCCTTGCCTTTCGCACGCAGTCATTACCTTTCGCAAGCATCACGCAACCCCTCGCCTCTCACCACCCTATCCTTTGTCGCCGCCTCGCCGACCCTAACTTGATTTTCGTCGCCGGCCCTCACCTCTCGCGTGCGATGTAAAAATACGATTATATATATATATATATATATATATATATATATATATATATATACGCCATAGATAAAGTTTAAAAATATAAACAACCATATGAATAATTTTGGAATAATTTTCTGAAATTTTAAAAATATTTGCGAGGAAAATTGGAAGCAAGAGAGATTAG
Organism: Boesenbergia rotunda; assembly: GCA_024364735.1. Classification (NCBI taxonomy): domain Eukaryota; kingdom Viridiplantae; phylum Streptophyta; class Magnoliopsida; order Zingiberales; family Zingiberaceae; genus Boesenbergia; species Boesenbergia rotunda. The sequence goes on along the minus strand of JAGFNQ010007021.1, from coordinate 51,400 downwards.
TTTTAAATCATTTAAGGAAAAGTTGGATATATATATATATATCTCCAAATGGGAAGACTAAACCCTAGGGGTAATCGCAAGTAAAAAAATAAAGAAAAAAATAAAAGAAAAAAAATCAAATACACTAGGTGTGCACGAGTTTGTGCGGTAAGGCCTTTAGCATAAAATTTCGAGCAATGATAGGGAGAGTGAAAATAGGAGAGTGAAAACCATAGTGAATGATATGACATGACGTGACACTTTGCATGCACATGTCCGATTGTCACTTGGACACCATCGGCGGCCTTCGGCCGCCGCCCCGAATCAAACTATACTCTGGGGGGCACGGTGAACCCGTCGGAGATCGTGCATGCAAGGTGCCACGTCATTCACTATGGGTTTCACTCTCCTATTTTCACTCTCCTAATCATTATTCTAAAACTTCTGTGTGTGTATATATATATATAATCCCTCCCTCCCTACATTTTCACGCGTGCTCTTGCCCTCACTGCCACATACCCTTTTCTTCTTCTACTTCTCTTTCGCCTGACGCCCCACAATCCTTCTCCTCTTCCTCTCAAGCGTCACTAGCCAAGCTCTCGCGCAAGCTTCCTTATCCCTTAGCGATCTGCCTGACGCTAGGTTTTCTTTCCCTTCTTCTCCACGCTAGCAAGACGTTGATCACAAACCATCGTCGCCTCTGCTCCCACCACGCGAAGCCCATCCCCGCAGACACCCCGGGCCACCTCCTCCTTGAGCCGACGCGGTCTCGATCCACCCATTTTCCTTGCATTACTGGTCGTTGTTGCCACAGCCGCATGTACCATCATCAGGGGGTTGGATTCGTCGTCGGCGTCATCGCCGCGAGTACTTCGAGATGCTCTTGATTGGGGAAGATCTTCTCTTACAATCGGTTTCCATACCTTTCCCCCATCCCTTTTTATTTAGATGTTGAGGTTTGTGGTGTTTTGTTGTCGCTAATTTGTTGTCGCCATATCCAGCTTTTGTATTTAGCATAGCGGACGGATCTGGGAGTTATAGTAGGATCGTCGAAGGAAAAGACCATTGTCAGAAACTTCATCGTAGTCCTTGTTCTTGGCTGGAGCCGAAATGGAATAAGGGTGCTTTTTGAGCATTGGTTCTCATTCAGGTTAGATTGGTTAGAGTTTGGATGGATCTTCTTGTTGGCCAAATTGTGGAGTTTAGTGTTGATTTCGTTTTAGAATAGCATTCGGGTTAGTTTCTTGTTGAATATTCTGATGGATTTATGGTCTCGGAATAGGAATACATTTAATTTAGATTGACTAATGAATTTGAGTTTTTGGCTTGTTATTAGACAAATTTGTCTTGGGTTGTTAGAATATGATGGGTCTTGTTCTCTGAATTCCTACCGTGAGTTATATGTACAAAAGTTTCAGATTGTCCGATGTACAGCGGAGATGATGCCTAATTTTCGAGTGAGCACGAGCCTCTAGGAGTGTGACACACGATCTCTACTGCTAGCGACCAGCTATCGGTTAACAGGTTAGTCCTCTTCTCTTCTAATCTCGATGACCTATCTCTCACAGGCCAATTTGAGGTCAATTTTATTTTTTGCACGCTTAGGAACATCAATGTAATTCAAATGCTTTGTTCTGGAAGGAATTAGCGGCGATGTTCGATCATCGGAGGTTCTGCCCACATGGAAGTCGCTGTGCAGGGGGGGAACTCAATATCCTGCGAGGTCAACATGAGCATTAGGGGACACGCCGGAAGGGGTCCGGCGGAGACCACTTAGACGCTCAAGTCAGTATATCGATGGAGAGCAAAGGCAACAGGAAAGGAAAATGTATTTGGGTTGAGAGAGCATAACCCCTTTATCAGAGGGGTTGGACTACCTTTTATACTGATGGCGGTAGACTTGGTGCATCCCCTCGTCTCGTGCTACGTCTCCGTGATTTATGCCACGTCCCCCCCTCTTTCGTCGGCTACTAGATAGCTTTTGAAATGGTCTGCGCCGTTATTACGCTTCGGCCCGTTGCGATTTTTAAGGGCCGTGATGACCCCTTACGACAGGGAAACTTATCCACAGTGAAAGGAGGGGAGGAGGACCATTGCTTGAGGTCGAAGCTAAATCGGGCTCCTCTACCCTGAGGTGAGCTCGGGGCCTTCTGACCCGGGTAAGCTAGCTCGAGAGCTAGACTGCCCGAGGCGCTCTCGGGACCCCACCCCTCGGGGGGGGGGGGGTCCCAGAAAGGGTCTTCTGGCTATCCTCCCAGGGTGTGTTCCCCGAGGGGGGGTCCTGAGGCTCGGGAAGGAGGGTCACTTCGAACCGACGCGTCATGCCACGCAGCTGCTTCATCCTGCGTGCCTACCCCGGCTATCCAACTCTATCACCAGTCCCTCCCTTTATGTCTGATCGAAGGAAGTGTAGTTGACTGATCGGACTAGTGCACAGATGAAGAAGCTGCATTCCGACGGGACTTTTTGTTACTATTCCATCAGTAGTTGCACGGGACCTTCGGGTTATAATCTTTGCCCCGAGTTCTGAGAAATCCCCTCTTTGGTTTCGTTTTTCCCGGAAAGACTTCTGTGGGGATGATACATGTCTCCTCGTTATAAAGGCGCGTGACACCTTTTTTAATGGCGACAAGGTATCTCTGCGAATGCTTCATTGCCACGTGCTTCCACTGCCTTTTCCAAGATTTCTTACTGACATGCGCCGCTGTAGCTGGCTCACGTCAGGCGATTGTCCCGAGTGCTGCGGTTTCTTGTTGTCCACGCGCCTCTTCCCCATTGCACTCAGGATGGCGACTTCCGGGGTATAAGAGTGGAAGATGACAACGTTAGGCCCACTTCTGGCTCTGTGACTAGGTGCACTTCGTCTTCCTCTTCTCCTGTAAGGCTTCTTTGGCGTAAGTAGTCTGTCTCCTTCTTGTCTCCTCCCTTAGGAACCATGGAAGACTATCGAGCATAATGGTATGAGTCCGTCTCTTCAAGGGTATGGCCGGAGGCTCTACAGGTGGCCACCGAGGCCTACGGCATCTCGGCCGAGATGGCGGTGGTTATCCCCAGGGTGGGCCAGACGCCGGTGGAGCCTCCTGCAGACATGTTGACCTTCTTCCTAGGGCAGATGGAGTTAGGACTCCGATTTCCTATCCCTCCTTTTTTCACGAACATAGCCTCCTATTTCGATATTCCCCTTCACCAGATGGCTCCCAATGCTTTCGCTCAGATGGGAGGGGCGTATATCATTTTCAAGCTTTTTGACCTCCCTCTGACTCCTCATCTCTTTCATTCTTTCTTTATCCCGATCGGCTCCCGAGGGGTCTTTAGTTTCGCAGCCCGACCAGGCCATAAATTTTTAGGAGGGTTTCCTTCTTCGCATAAAGGGTGGAAGGAGAAGTTCTTCTTTATTCGACTGTTGTCATTACCCTTCAGTCCCTTAGATTGGATAGAGGATTTGCCGACCCCTCCTTCTTTAGAGAAGTTTCTCCAGGGCCCTGTGTACCAGCGTGCTAGGAAGGTACTCTCCGGCATGGAATTCAGTGGCCCGGGGCTGGTGCAGAGTGAAGAGCTTATGTACCGGGCGAGCCTCAACCCTAAAGTTACGCGAATCAGCCCCACCCTGGGTATGTTCATCCAATTCTTCAATGCCCGTTAGTTCTGACTGATGTTCTTTTTATCTAGCTATTGCAGAGGAAGTCATGTTCACCAAGGTGATGGGCTGACTCATCAGGTGGGAGGAGGCCAACAAGGAGGCGTTGAACCCTCCTCCGGCAGTTTCCGATGCCCCTCCGGCGCCCGCCGAGTCCTCGGAGGGGACTGTTGACTCGTCCCGTGGGACTGCTTTGCCCGAAAGGATAGAAGTCAATGTTACATCCCCGACTATCGCGAGCCGAGGGCCTTCTGCTCCACAGGTTGACCCGGTGGCGGATCTTCCTCATGGAGGTGGTTCTTCCTTGAGAGCTGTCCATCCAGAATGGGTTAATGAGGGGCCCTCCCCTCATGTTGCTCCTTTAGAAGTCCAGTCCACTGGCCGTTAGAAGTGGTGGCTCCCCAAGGGCTTGGGTCCTAATTGGAAAAAATCAACGCTCCACGAGTTTCCCCATTCTTCCGTCTGTGCCTGAGGAATTTGCACCACTCCCCGAGGAAGTAGCGTCTGTTCTTGTTCCGCTGGTCTCAGCTCCAGAGGTGGTCGTTCTAGCACTCTCCTCCGACTCTATTGATCCCGCCGCGTCTTTAAAAGGCAAGGAGGTATTGTGTACTCAATACCGGATGAAACTGGACAGACTGAAGAAGAGGTTGGATGCAGCATTGGAGGCTTCCATGCAATCCTTCCCCCTGGTGCAGTTCAAGGAGGTTCCGACCGAAGGGGTTTCGACTGAGGTGACTTCTAGCTCCGAGAAGGATGACTCTGGCCCTTCCAGTCTGCCACTGAAGCCACGACCATCCAATGACTTCCCCCTCGTCAGGGCTCGTTGATGTCCGGGGGATGAGGTAACATGCCAAGTACTCCTGGAGGGGCAGCCATACGAGTCTCGGCTGGCCCACTAACCACTCTTCGGGAGACCCTTCTGAAGGTACAAGTTACTGTTGCATTGATCGTTTTGTTGCATACTCTCTGATTCCTTGGTGTAATGGTAGGCGGTCGAGGATTGCCTCACCGCCGGTCGAGGTTTATACTCCTGGCCTCAAGTCGAAGTCTTAACCCGCTGGGCCTTAAGAGCGGAGGCCATAGCTGACCATGAGCATCGAGCCGTGCTCATGCAAGCGGTGGTCAGCAGATCACTCCATGCTAAAGTGGGGCATCTACTGGACACTTTGCAGGACAAAGAGCTGGGTCTTCAAAATTCTCGCAGCCGAGAGCGTCTGGCATCCGAGAAAGCGATGGTTATTACTCAGGACCTGCTTTGGGTGACGTAGGAGAGGAACCAGCTTCAAATGAGGGAGAAGAAGTTATTGGATGACATCCGACACATGGTAGCCGCGACCGAGAGGTTAAATGCACGTGTTCAGTATAAGGCGGAGCAACTTGGTCAGAAGGAGTCTGATCACATGACGACCACTGAGCGAGCGTCTATCCTGGAGGATGACCTGGCTCAGGCTTGGTCGGATGAGCGGGCCGCGTTTGGGAGGCTCAGAGAGGCCTTAGTCGAGCAGACTGAGATGTCTGCCGAGCTGGGATGGCCGAGGCGTTCCTATGAGACTGTTGAGACCGAACTCGTTGCTCTTCGGGTCACTAAAGCTTCTAGCTCTGCGGAGGCTGAAGCGGGCTTCAAGGCGAAGTTTCTGGAGTCAGATGAATTCCGTGCTATCGTGACCGAACATGTAATGAAGCGCCTGCAGCAGGGCCTCCATGGGGCTATCGATCAGTTGAAGAAGGATCAGCTCCTACCTCCCGATGCTGACCCGCGTTTGTAAATGTTGGCCGAGTTAGAGAGAGGGCGAGGACTCGAACTTGTAGGACCCTAGGTTTACCAGGGGGTCGGGCCCTGTTGTAGCAATTTTGAATTTGTGTGATCATCTTTACCATTTCTTGTGCATCTGCCGGTGTCTTGCTTGATGTGTCTCGTGCCTTCATATTGCAGACTTAACAAATTGGGAGGTATTTGTTTGTTTCGAGGATGATCCTGGGTGTGGGTCCCCTAGGATGATTCACAAGTCGTAGCGCCCTGCCTGCATTTATGTCCAAGGTGGGCCCCTGTCGATCATTCCTTCTGGCGACGGTGGGTGGCTCCCGAACCATCACCTTCGCATCATCCGCAATCTTATTGAATAAGCTCACAAAGGGTAGTGGGTTCCTAGGCGCAGTATGGGCGCGCTGGTCAAAGCGACGCTTTGGTGTCTGTTGCTGTTCTTGCGGCATTCCTGCATTAACTGCACGGAGAGGCAGTGGTCAATATAAATTGGGGGGAGTGGGGTACACCATCTTCCGTCTGCTTTCTTCCCAGCGTTCTTCCCTTCTCCCTTGTTGGTGTCCACTATGCTTGATATCGGAGACGCAGTAGTGTTCTTGGCTATGGGACCTGACAGAGGTAGAGACTTTTGTATCACTACGCTCGTTGGGGAGCATGGTGGAGATGATGTCCAGGGTCTTGCTGAAGATCCTGGAGGATGTGGGACTCTTGGGTTATCTGAAGAGTCCAGAAAAGACATTACATGGACCTCCAGGGGGCATGGAGGAGATGACTCATCCTTCTAATCACCTCCCCTGGTCGGCCTATGGCGGTGTGCCAACAAACGTCATCCTCTTCCGAATCCTTGTTTTCCCCGTGTTTTTGGCAAAGGATGGTGTTTATGGGAAACGCCGTCATCAAGAGCGGGGGGAGGGGGGAGGGTACAGCCGCTGGCTTTTCTCTTTCTCCTTCTTCTTTTCGTTGATCCCCTATTTGCAGTGGTTGATCCTTCCTCCTGTTGAGGCAATTCTTCTTTGCGTGTTTATGTGCTCCGGAGAGAAATTGTCGTTGTTGTTCCCCCTCCTCTTCCTTTTGAATGTTGTATCAGATTCATCTTTGCTGGAAGAGGTGACCGGGATCTCCAGATGGGGTCATGCTACCCATGTGTTACCTCAGGCATTCTCATATGTTACCGACTACTCGGATGGAGTACCCAGAAGGTGGCAAAAGATTCAAGGACCCATCGACGGACTCTTGTGCCTCACACATTTGGGAGGTGGCTCCGAGTCTAGCGACCCTGCAAGAATGACGCTGTAGAGGAGGAGCGCTTTCTCTCCCCAGATATTCCAATTGTATCTTGATAATTCTCTGAGATGTCAAGCTCCCTGTATTTTTCACATAAATAAAGCAATATTTTTGTTACCTTGTGTATGTGTATGCCTGGATTATTCTTTTGAATCTTTCGCTTGTATCCCTTTGGTCGGGTATGTTGTAGACCCGACCCTGGGCCGGGTGGTCCGTTGACCCGGTTCACCGGGCCGAATCGGAACCAGCCCGGCAGGATGCCGGGCAGGTTCCGATTCCGGTTCCAACCGCCAGAAATCACGAACCGGCGGTTAACCGCCGGATCCAACGGCACTGAACCGCCAGTTCAGTGTCGTTGGATAGTTTTTAATTTTTTTTTTCTTTTTTCGACGGATGAGATCATTTGACCATTTTTTGATTAATGGCTATGATTTAGTGACCATTATGATCCGAACTCTATAAATAGGGAGCTCATTTCATCATTTTCACACACAACACAACTTCTCTTCTCTCAATCTCTCATTCTCAAATCTCTAACTCTCAACTTCTCTCCGCGTTCTTCATTTTTCGAAGATAATGGAAGGAGGTCATGGAGTTTCATCATCTCGATCTCGGAGGGGAAAAGAAATAGCATACGAGAATCCCAACCTTCAAATTCAATCCACCGATGATGAGACCGAGGCTCAACCCTAACGCCCTCCAATCCCCGAAACGCAAGGAAGTACCGACGCGATTACTTCTAAGGTTCGGGAAAATCCTCCTTTAAATTCGTCTATTTTCACTAAACATTTTGAGAAGGTCACACTTCCGTCGGGAGAATTGCGTGCAAAATGCATGTCACGCCCCGAGACTTAGGAGTCGTTGATCCAATAGAAAATCGGACAGCACCTCCCCTGTCCGGAGGACAATTTACACATACAAACATCCCACGCAATTTATATTTGGCCTCAGGCCTCCACAATAGATAAACACAACATAAAAGCACAAGACAACTAAGTAAATCATACCTGACTGTGAACCGGTCAGACTTACGACAAATCAACAAATACATAAACCCCTTAGGGCACACTACAACACTCACAAGACATATACAAAGTCCTAAAAGAAATATGAAATAAATACATCGCCAAGTACAAAAACAAAACCCTATCGTCAAGAGGGGTAGGGACTGGCTGCTAGGCTCTTCTGGCGACTCTAAGTATTTCAGCCTGAAAATAAAAATATATGACAACGGTGTGAGTCCATAAACTCAGCGAATACCCAGCAGATATGCATAATACGTTATAATAACGATAAGAATCTACGCTGATACAGTCTCATATGAATAATAGACAAGGATATATGCTAATGACACTGAATAAAGGTACATACCAGAATCCATCTATCTTGCAGAGGGTGAAATAAATCCCTATGAAAAAAGTATAACATATAATCCAAGATAAACAAGTCTCCAGTATATGCATGTCAATAAAGTGCAGAAATCAAATGCAGCAAACAATGCACGATGCAAAATATGCACATGGTGCAATGATATGTGTCACCCCTAACACCAGTCAGATCATCGTCCACCTGTCATAAATGGACGTCCGAAAGGGTAGAGCTATGACAACTGTACGCACCCTGCTATCACTGCTCCTGAGTGACCGAGTGGACAGGATGCTGGTGGAGGTCACTCTCCTACCCCAAGCAATGGGGGAGTCTAGCTCTCATCTTCTCGTGTCTCAGGACGAGAAGGGATCCCTGACTGCTACCACGCACCGGAACCACCCTCCAAATAGTGACCATGTGGAGCAATACAGGGCAAATGCACACACCCTATGGTAGCCACTACCCCTGAGTGGACGTGTGTGCATATCCTCATGTAACTGACGATGGGCTCAGACTACATAGGAGCCGATGATCGTCATCATGCAATAATGCAAGGATGGTACATGACCCAAACATATATAACACCCACCAAGTCTTCAACTAACACCTCAGTGTGCTAGGTATAGGTCTGAATCCTATATTATGGGATACAAGCAACCAACTAGGTATACTGAAAAAGATAAACAGTGATCTATCAATATCAAAATGCAAGAGGAAATATATCACTACTTCTATGCACATATATATACATATACATGGCAACTATTGAGACTGTATGAAGCTAAATGGGAGATAACCTCAAGGTTAAGCAGCATGTATCAAATACAGGTATACTAAGGCGGATATAGCATATAACTTACTGTTATCTATAACAAACCATGCATAGCAATATGACAATATCAACAAGATAAGTCAAGGGTACCCGCCTCCAAAAGAGAGATATGCTCATATCAGAAAGAACCTCCCATCCGATAATCAGCAACGATAAACTCAATCAATGCCCTATGTCAAAGGCATAATGTTTAGCCCGAATAATACATAATTTATAGCTAAACGAGTTATTAGGATCGTTCTAATTATCCTATTTCATTTAATTAGTCACAATTAAATAATTAACCCTTAATTATCCTAATCAATCGCTAATTGATTTAATTAGGTTTAACATCATAACAATCCCATCAAGGCAAGAATCACCAAGGCTCTCGATCTATCTTCACAAGGTTCTCCAAATCATAACCTAATCCATAATTTCATAATCATAGCTCACAACATCAAATCCACCAAAACTATAAGAATCCACAAGGAGACCTAGAACAGAATATGCGCTAACCCTGGAACCCAATGAAAAATGACCACCTCAAGTGCAAACTCACAGCAAACACCAATCAGATGGAACCCACGGCACAACTTCAAGATAAGGCAGAATTTCCCAAAGTCCACACCTCCAATCAAGCCCTACACGATGCAAGTCATAAGCTCTAAAGGCTAACCTAAATACTAATCCAATTTGATAGCATCCACAACACCAAACTGAATCAAGCACAACAAAACCGCATATCCTCACCTCAAGCAGCTCCTCGCAACCTACAGACCTGAGCAACTTCAAGAGTGGGAGCAACTCATGGAAATAAAAACTACAAGTAAGAATCCGATCAGTTTACTTCTTTTCAAAATCTACTCAGCGATCAAATATCCAAATTAATCCAAGTCTCATGGTAAATAAAATCAAATGTCAAAACCAATCAAAGTACCAACATCTCAGTTTGAAACTATATATCTTCCAATAGAACTCCGAATCCAGAACCAATAAGGAAGATCAAATTCCGACAAACACTTACGATATGGAAACCCAAAATCCATGAACCAAGGTCCATCCATACCCTAAACAAGATTTAAATCTGGACAGAACATCCAAAATCAACCAAAACTCGGATTCCTCACAACCACATCAAGACATGTAGAGAAACCAACTCACGGTGGAATTGGAGGATCCATGAAAATCAACTAACAAAATCCAATATGGCAATTCATTTTCTGATCCACACCGAATCCATTGCCAAAAATAAAATCCCAATGGAGAATAGATTATCACACTAGAACCTAATCCATTCCAAGAATCGACACTGAAACAAAGCAGGTCTTACCTGGTGGCCAGCACACAAGCCTTCTCCCCTTTTTTGTTCTGATCTGGCAATGGAGGTTCTCCCTGATGAAAAGGAAGGCAGTAATCATGCTGATGACATGATCGGGAGATAGAGCTTGGGCCGCCGTAAATGGCGAGGCAGCGCCGCCAGGCGGATCGAACAGCCGGCGTCTGAGAGGTGGGAGAAGCAGCGATCGGCAGGGAGGAGAAGGAGAGGTGGTCGGTCGATCGGTTAGTGGTTGTGAGCCCTAGGGCATGCGATGGGAGGAAGAAGAAAGGATCGGCTGTGGCTGCGGCTAGTCGCGCGATGAGGAGAAGAAGGGAGTCCGGTCGCCTGCGGTTTAGGGCTCGCAAGAAGGGAAGAGGTTTTATTAAGGGGGGGTCTTTTGCAGAAAAGTCCCTCACTTTTCTCAAATTCACCCTCTACCCTTAGGGTAAAGGTTTTAACCATTTAACCCTCCCATTTATTATAAGTTAATCTCAGATAAATTTTTAGGGTTAAATTATTTACACTCTTGATAATCCTAAATCCTCCAATATATTTTCTAGATTTTTTTGCTGTATTTTACAATGCAAGCATTGCAATGCTTCCTACAAATTCCAAGCCGGTGGCGGCTATGGGTCGTTGAAACGACATGTAGAAATGAAGCACCCGACGGATTATGGGCTTGACCACTCTTAAACATAATTATCTAGATTTTCTAGTGGTAGTAGTACTGATTTTGGTTTATTTTTATATTCGGATAATAAATTATGAGAATCATTAGCTAAATTTGTTTCCGTAGAACATCTTTCTTTTAGTTTTGGATCTAAATGCACATTTAAGGATTTTTGTAAAGAATCTCTTAATTCTGTAGCTAAATGTGTACCTAGGACTACATTTACTCGTACAATTAAAAGATTAGTAAAACAAGAGAAAAAGAATTTAATTGAAAAATTTAGTAAATTAAATAATAAAGTTTCTTTATGTTTCGATATTTGGAGTGATCATTGGCAAACTCATTCTTATATGGGTGTAGCATGCCATTGGATTGATAACTCTTGGATCCTCCAAAAAAGATTGTTAGCTTATAGAGTTTTTGATGAATCACATACTGCTCATAATATTGCACAATTATTACACTTAATTTTAGAAGAATATGGATTGACTCATCAAATATTTTCAATATCATTAGACAATGATAGTTCTAATACCGCTTCTATAGATGAACTAAAATTTATTTGTCAACCTGTTATTGGTGGTTTATTTTTTCATATTCGTTGTGTATGCCATGTTTTAAATTTATGTGTTCAAGATGGATTAAAACTTTTACAAAATTATATTCAACCAATTAGAACCGCAATTTCAGACTTATGGTCCCATCCATCTATGATGAAACAATGAGGTAGATTTTGTAAAGCTAATAGAATGCGACCTAAAAAATTTGCACGTGATGTTTCAACACGTTGGAATTCAACATATCAATTATTACAAGATTCTTTTCTATATAAAGATTTATTATGTTTATTTTTTGCACAAAATAGTAATACTAATATATATTTATTTTCACAACAATGGAATATTTATAGTAATATTTGTGAAATTTTAAAAGTTTTTAACGATGCAATTGAATAACTTTTCGGTGTTTATTATCCCACTGCTCATTTAATTTTAGTGAATTTTTATAGTATAGTATTAATATTAAATGAACATGTAAATAATGAAGTTTTAACTTTATGTATATTAACTATGAAAACTAAATGGGAAAAATATTTTTATTTTATTCCTGAAATTTATTTAATTGCATTTGCTTTAGATCCTAGATTTAAATTAGAAGTTTTACAAGAAATGTTAAATTTATATTATGACATTTTAATTCCTATTAAAGATTCTTTCTCTTCGGATCTCGCTAATATTATATATAATATTAGAAATTATTTATATGATCTTTATAATCAATATTATGTTAAATATGGAACACAAACTAATATTTCTGAAATGCAACAACCTACTACTATTAATTTAAAACTTACAAAAGCACAACTTTTATTAAAAGAACGGAAGAAACGTCCACGAGGATCCTCAAGTTCCACACAGGAACTTGAGAATTATTTTACAACTTCTTTTGATTTTAATGAAGCATATAGCGAAGACTTTGGTATCTTGAAGTGGTTGTCACAGAAGGCTCAAAGCTTTCCTGTTGTCTCTGTGATCGCAAAAGAAATTTTAGCTTCTCCAGTGTCAACTGTTGCTGTGGAGCAGACGTTCAGTGTCGGGGGCAACATATTAGATGAACGACGATCAACTATGTCTCCCGACTCATTGGAAGCTCAAGCATTATTTGATGATTGGACCAGAGCCGAGAAGCGAATCCAAGAAATGCAACTTTCAGAAGACGAAGTCGAAGAATTTGATACCGAAGGAACAAATGCAACGGGAACGAGAGGAATTGGAAGTGAGTGAGAAAGGGTAAAAATGTAAAAGAACTACGTGGGCTTTGATTCCCCTACACACTAAGGGGATACGTAGGCAACTTATATAAGTGCAAGCCCTTTTTTTAATAAAATTAATTTTTTTAATATAATTTTTAATTTTTAAAATTTTAATATAATAATCTTGAACCGTGGCGAACCGTGAACCGGCGGTTCCGAACCGTGAATCGTAACCAGCTTGGGCGGTTAAGGTTAAGGGTCGACCTCCCACGAACTGTCGAATCGGCGGTTCCGAACCGTCGAACTGTCGGTTCCGAACCGTGATTGGGTCTAGTATGTTGCTTCCGCAGCGCCTACCCGTCCTGGGCGCTCAGGGAGATCATAAGGCATCCTGGTTTGTGTCCTTTGTAGCAACATAGACCAAGTCTAAGTACCCCGGGCATCGGCTGAACCGTGAGGTATTAGAGTTTTGGGTACTTGGTCGGGCGTGTGCATCCGGACCAAGCCTAAGTACCCCTGGCATCGGCTGCACTGCCAGGTATTAGGGTTTTGGATACTTGGTCGGGTGTGTGCATCCCAGACCAAGCCTAAGACCCAGGGCATCGATTGCACTGCGAGGTATTAGGGTTTTGGATACTTGGTCAGGCGTGTGCATCCCAGACCTAGCCTAAGTACCCCGGGCATCAGCTGCACCGCGAGATATTATGGTTTTGGATACTTGGTCGAGCGTGTGCATCCCAGACCAAGCCTAAGTACCCTGGGCATCGACTGCACCATAAGGTATTAGGGTTTTGGTTACTTTGTCAGGCATGTGCATCCCAGACCAAGCCTAAGTACCCCGGGCATCGGCTGCACAGTGAGGTATTAGGGTTTTGGATACTTGGTCGGGCATGTGCATCCCAGACCAAGCCTAAATACCCCGGGCATCGGCTGCACCGCGAGATATTAGGGTTTTGGATAGTTGGTCGGGTGTGTGCATCCCAGACCAAGCCTAAGTACCCCGGGCATCGACTGCACCAAGAGGTATTAGGGTTTTGGATACTTGGTCGGGCGTGTGCATCCCAGACCAAGCCTAAGTACCCCGGGCATCGGCTGCACCCCGAGGTATTAGGGTTTTGAATGCTTGGTCGGGCGTGTGCATCCCAGACCAAGCCTAAGTACCCCGGGCTTTGACTGCACCGCGAGGTATTAGGGTTTTGGATACTTGGTAGGGCGTGTGCATCCCAGACCAAGCCTAAGTACCCCGGGCATCGGCTGCACTGCGAGGTATTAGGGTTTTGGATACTTGGTCGGGCATGTGCAACCCAGACTAAGCCTAAGTGCCCCGGACATTGGCTGCACCGCGAGGTATTAGGGTTTTGGATACTTGGTCGAGCATGTGCATCCCAGACCAAGACTAAGTGCCCCGGGCATCGGCTGCACCGCGTGGTATTAGGGTTTTGGATACTTGGTCGGGCATGCGCATCCCAGACCAAGCCTAAGTACCCCGGGCATCGGCTGCACCGCGAGGTATTAGGGTTTTGGATACTTGGTCGGGCATGTGCATCCCAGACCAAGCCTAAGTACCCCGGGCATCGGCTGCACCGCAAGGTATTAGGATTTTGGATACTTAGTCGGGTGTGTGCATCCCAGACCAAGCATAAGTATCCTGGGCATCGGCTGCACTGCGAGGTATTAGGGTTTTTACTCTTTCGGTAGTACATTGATACTTTGGAGGAGGCGTCACCCTTTATTACTTGAGTTGGTTGCAAGACAGCAAAAATACACCAAAGGACGTTTATTATATAATGCAAATCTTACCGGTACAGGGAGAGTCAGAGACGATTGTCTAGCCCGGGCCTCCCTAATACTGGCCCTTCTCCTTATGTGCATGACCTCCCCTCTGTAGCATTGTTGAGATACCAGCTGATCTCCCTTGACTTCCACCACCCGGTCGCCTATCGGGAACTTATCTTCTAGTGGTACACAGAGACCACTGCCTGGAAAGTGCTGAGCGCTGGTCGGCCCAAGATGGCATTGTAGGAGGAGGGTGCATCCAAGATCAAGAAGGGAGTCCTTCTGGTCCTCTCCGGTGCGTCACTTCCCAAGGAGAGCGACAGGGTAATCTGCCCTATCGATTGTACTCGATACCCCGTAAAATCAAACAGTGGGGTTGAGACTGGGAGCAGTTCCTCTTCATCAATTTGCATCTGTTTGAAAACCGCTTTATACAGGATGTTCACGGAACTCCCTGTGTCCACAAAGATACGCTTAACCTTGTAGTTAGCAATACGGGCTACGATCACTATGACATCTTCATGGGAAGCTTCCACTTCTTCAAGGTCAGTGTAAGATGTGTATATTGAAAGACACGACTTTTATTATATGAACATCTTTATTATGAAAAGAGAATCACACTACACTAGGTGTTTGTTTATAATAGTACATACACGAAGTCCCATTGCTTTGCATTGTAGATAACATGGTGTGTGGTGTTACACGAAAGATCATGTTATCAGTTCCTTGCTTAGTATAAAATAGAGGCCCACAACCGAGATGGAATTGGACAACCCATCGGGATGGTTGTAGTGTAATTAGGTGTAGTTGGTCTTGACCATAGAATTACACTAGTGTGCTTTGAGTACATTGGGTAGGACCAAAACCCGATGTTATCCGATTTGTACTGACTAGATAATTGGATAGGACCTCAGTTGATATTATGGAGGACGATCCCTTAATCCCGAAATAATATCGGGCATATATTATTAATTATTGTTTCTTTGATTTATCAATGGACGAGATATATTATGTTAGATCGACAGACCCGGTAAGTTGGAAAATAATATTAATAATATGATGTGCCGATGATTATTGACGGAATTTGTGTCCTGATAGTCAGGATGATGATGCCCCTTGATGAGCTCAAAAGACTCATCATGCTAAACCCTACAGGTGGATTTGATCCGACACGTTGATAAGGTTGAGTGGTACTAATCAAGGATCCAGAAGTTGATTAATTTAAATTATCAGTAATTTAATTAATTAACGGGCATGCGAGATCTTAAACACGAGGGGATGGACGACTCGTAATATGTGGAACTCATACGAAAATATGGGGGTTGGTGAGGAAGTTCAATTAAGATCCTTTAGTGGAATGGATCTTAATTAATGGATCGGGTTTGAATCCATTAGCGGGCCAAGAACCAACTCCTCCTCTTGGTCCCTGCCTTAGCCCTATAAATACCCTATGAGATCAAGAAACCAAGGGCCAATTGAACAATCCAAAACCCCAAGCTCTCTCCTCTCATCCCTCTCTCTCTCACCCTCTTAGGGTTTCGGCGCCGAGACAAGAAGAGGTGGTGTAGTCTTAGGTTCAACTGATAGCTCATCATTATGAGGTATTGGTTGTGGGTCTAGACTAGGTGTCTCTGTAATGTCTATTGGAGTTTCTTGAACTTCATCAAGTTCAATGCCACTCCCACTGTTTTCTTGTAAAAGAAATTCTTTTTCCAGAAATACAGCATGCCTTGAAACAAACACCTTTTGTTCCAAGGGATGATAGAATTGGTAACCCTTCGTTTCCTTAGGGTATCCAATAAATAGACATTTATCAGACTTAGCATCCAATTTGTCTGATACAATCCGCTTCACATAAGCAGGACAATCCCATATCTTAAGGTGAGTTAAGTGGGGTTTCTTACTATTCCATGTCTCATATGGAGTAGTAGAGACTACCTTGGTCGGGACTCTGTTTAGCAAGTAAACAGCTGTCTTAAGTGCATAGCCCCAAAAGGATTTTGGAAGAGTTGCATGATTCATCATCGACCTAACCATGTCCATCAAGGTTCGGTTGCGCCTCTCAGATACACCATTATGCTGTGGTGTATACGGCGGAGTCCATTGGGATAATATCCCATTGTCCCTAAGATAATCTTGAAACTCTTGACTTAAGTATTCACCACCCCGATCGGATCGAGGTATTTTAATACTTTTGCCAAGCTGTTTCTCTACTTCATTTCTGAACTCTTTGAATTTCTCAAAGGCTTCAGATTTGTGTTTCATCAAGAACACACACCCGAATCGTGAGTGATCATCGATAAAGGTGATGAAGTAGCTATAGCCTCCTTGTGCATGAGTTGACATTGGTCCACATACATCCGTATGTATTAGACCAAGCAACTCTCCCACTGGTTTACCTTTTTCGGAAAAGGGTAATTTGGTCATCTTGCCTTTTAAGCATGATTCGCATGTATCAAATGAACCGGGTTCAAATGATTCCAGAATTCCACATCGGTGTAATTCGGTCGTGCGTTTCTTACTTACATGGCCAAGACGGCAATGCCAAGTGTAGAAGTCTATTCGATTATCTATTCGAGCACGTTTATTGCTAATTTCGATATTGAAAATGTCACCGGATAAATCTAACGTGTAGATACCATTGCACAAAGTTCTGGTCCCATAAAGAACACCATTTAAAGTTATGTAACAACAATTGTTACTAAAAGTTAAATGGTAACCCTTTTCATTTAAGCATGAAATAGATACAATGTTTTTTATTAACGAAGGAACAAAATAACAATTATCCAATTCTAAGACAAGTCCAATAGGGAGCTTTAGCAAATATGTTCCGATGGCAATAGCAGCAATCTTTGCTCCATTTCCAACTCGCAAATTCGCTTCTCCTTTGACGAGTCTTCTTCTATTCCTTAGCCCCAGTATGTCATTACATATATGTGAGCTACACCCAGTATCAAGTACCCAAGTGTTTGAGGAAATAGAGTGACATTCAATAACGAAGATATTTGAAGAGGATGGGGCATCGGATGCCTTCTCTTTCAAGGACTCAAGATAAATCTTGCAGTTTCTTCGCAAGTGACCCTCCTTGCCACAGTGATGGCAAGTGCCTTTTAGGGTATTTTCAGTCTTTTTGGCCTTTTTCTCCTTTCCCTTATTCTGTTCTTTGGCCTTCCTCTTAGAACCTTTCTTCGAGGAACCAACTAACAGTACCGTCTTTAGATCCTGCTTCACAGAAGGCTCTAAAGTCTTCAGCAGGTTGAGCAACTCAGGAAACTGGTCTAGAGTAGCACTTTCGGGAGGACGGTTGGGAAGTTGATCTTCAAGGACATTAGCAAGCTTCTTTGCCTTGAGGATTGTCCTTAGGTTTCGAAGCCAGTCCATGAAGTTGGGCCAAGTTAGTTTATTGGTGTCCAAAATGGAACGCATGTTTAGGGAAGACATGATCGAGTGATTATCCTAGAAATATAAATTGAGCTTATGTGAGAAGAATGATTAAAGAATGTATCAACATACATAAATAAAATCCTATTTATTTTTCAAATTGAATAACCCTTTTTATCAATTCGGGAGATCGTAGGAACATCTCCAAATAGGTTGATATCCAACCATAGATAAGAACAACCATGGCTGTGGCCATTAAGTTTTTCTTAGCTATGAAGGTAGGTAATTATACCGATTACACATCACATATATGTAACTATCACTTTATGCTATCAACTAATTGAATGTTTACATAAATCATTGGGTTGTTAACTCATTAACAAGTATGCATCAATATACATAGCACCCAACTGCACCTCTCTTTACATCGACCTTGGCTGTGGCACAACAAATCGATGCTTCAAGCTTAAGGCTGACCCATTAATCAAGAAATAGTTTTAATATGGTTGGAGCTCATTCAACCGTTTAGTCAGGCTTGGATGTGTCCAACAACCAAAACTAAGGATTGACCTCTGACTCCAACTATATTATTCATAAAGTAATTCCATGGTTGTTGAGGTTCAAGTCGGGCATGGATGTGTCCATCAACCCAAACGAGAAACAAAACTCCGATTCTAACCATATTAATGGAAGGTGTTGGCCTTAATATTTTGTAAGGGGTTTTGGGTCTCATCCTTTCTTTTCTAAGCACATTCATGACATAGAATTATGTCATGACTAACGATTTCCTTAATTAAGTATGTATGTGACTTAAGTTATCAAGTCTCATTAATTGAATTAGGAACCGGATTTCCTAATTCCAATTTCATACTTAATTAAAGGAATTGTTTTGGGAAATAATTTCCTAAATTGTCATAATTAATTTCGGAAATAATATGTTCAAGACTTTGATTTCTCTAAATCAAATCTTATTAAATTAAGAGACAAATCCCTTAATTCAAGTACATATCATTTTCATGAAAATCTCATTTAAGAAAACTCTATAGGAAACCATTTTCCTAATTAATTTTGGAGACAACAATATATAAGAGCATCACCTCTTCAAACATATTTTATTCATGGATTTAATTAATTACAACAAATTATTTTCTAAGGGTGGCTCCCCGAGGCTCAGATACCCAAAGAAAAGTAATGTGTTGTAAATCCAATTGGACGGCTCCCCGAGGCTCAATCCATAATAAAGAATTTTGTTGTCAATTTAAAAACCAATTCAAATTTAATTGTCAATTAACTGTCCATGAATTTGTCTAGACTTTCTTAAAAGAAAGTGCCCAAAATTGCGAGATTTCAAAAATAGGTTTTCAGAATAATTGTAAGTTTCTGGTACAAAGGAAACTTACATATTTCCAAAATTGGAAAATTTCTGAAATAGAAAAATTTCCAAAATTGGAAAGTTTCCAAAGATGGGAAGTTTTCACAATTATTATAAAATTTCAGAAACTAGAAAATTTCAAACGTTTGCGAAATTTCATGAGGATTTCCAAACTTTAAAATTTCTAAATCTAAAATTTATTATAATTTGAAAGTTTCCATAATTGAAAATTTTTTCCGAAATTGAGATCATGACAAAGTTTTCCACAAAACAATTATATGATTAAGTCGAACACTAACCGGCTCTGATACCACTGTTGGGTCCGGGTGCATGTCGACAAGGATACGAGTTCGTAAAATTTTAAATTTTTACGTGCAGCAGAAGAATTTGCATAAAATAATTTCCTAAATTATTTTAACTTCGTATCTAGCATGCAATCTTATGGTGTGTTGACATAATCATAAAATAAAACTTTGCGGAAAAGTAAACTAATTTACTTTGTACCTCGCGTAACTCGAAGTAAGGGACGAGATCCAACCGTAGCGTCCCTTGGAAGCTTCGCCTCTATTCGCGTCCACGCCGAGTTCTCTTCGGGATGACTTCGCAAAGTCACGAGTTTTGTGCCGACGAGAACTACTAGATTCTCGGAAGGCACAACTAGAAAAACAAGAGAAGAAATAGGAAAGAGTGGAAACTAACCAACAAAGAAACGAAATCAAATTCCGAGAAGAGAGGAGTCGCTATCCGCTTCTTCTTCTTCTTGTTTGGTTTCTCCTTCTTGTTGAAGCTCACGGCAACTCACCCTTAGGAGGGAGGTGCTTCGGCCCTAGGTCCTCAAGAGGGCGCCGACCCTAATTGGCCAAGAGGGCGCCGACCCTAGGTGGGGAAAGGAAAAGAGAGAAGAGAATTAAGAGAGAGAGAGGGAGCTCTATATTGATTATCCAAATCTTGGGAATCCAAGGCTTGCCTATGGTTCCTTATATAGTTGCTTCTCCCTTGCCAAGTCTCCTCTTAACCGAATTAACGGAATTAGTTATCATAAGAAATTTATCCTATAAATTCTCTTATGAATTATTCCGTTTAAACCAAGTTTTATTATAACTAACTTTATAATAAAACTAATTAGTTATCATAAGAAATTTATCCTATAAACTCTCTTATGAATTTTATTATAACTAACTTTATAATAAAACTAATTAATTATCATAAGAAATTTATCCTATAAATTCTCTTATGAATTATTCCGTTTAAACCAAGTTTTATTATAACTAACTTTATAATAAAACTAATTAATCTCTCATTTTATTATGGAATAAATTTTATAAGAAATTTATAATCTTTCTTATTATGGAAAAATCAATTCATAATTGATTTTATAAAATTAAAATAAATCAATTCATGGATTATTTTAACTTCCATAAAAAGAATAAATTTCTATAAATTTATTTATATAAATTTCTTTATACAAATTTATTTATCCATAATTTATAAAATAAATCGCGCTAGATTTACTTTATTAATTAAACCAAAATTAATTGGTTTTCTCCCCAATAAGTGGCCGGCCAACCAAGGAGGGTTGGCACCCTCTTTGGCCGGCCCAAACCGAGCCGAACCAACGCGAATTAAACTCATTTAATTCGCCCAAAAAGCCTTCAAAAGACTTAGCCATTTTTAGCTTCCATTGCGCCTCTGATTAACTCAGATTCGACTTATTTCTCTTGATCGGAAAATCCAATTTTCAACTCGTTTTAAATCCCTCAGATTACTCATAGTGCGTGTGACTAAATAGGCTTTCGATTTATGTTGGCCGTCTATAATCAACAAATTATAGAACGATCATAAGTGGCACCTAGTAGTACATCATGATCCCCAATTAATCGAAAGATCAACGGTTTGACCTCAGAAGAAATTATTCTGAAACCCTTCAGCAGCTCTAATGAATCGTGCCCCATTCCCTTCACCACCTTATACCCACTTGGTTCAGGACACGGTCAATGGTGTCAGTCCCCACTAGGCTGACTACGTCACACCTAGCCCAAGTAGTGTCTTTCTCGTCCTTTGGATTTCTAATTACTCTCATGTATTTCAGAGACTCTCACTCTAAACATGATACGCTCTGGCCAGAGGCTTTGGATAACAATTCGACGATAGGCCTGGGTATACATCTCCTCGCAAGGAGTGGTGAATCCTTTGTAGGCTGTTCAAACATCTTCGGGCACTTCGGCTTATACCCGATCATCCTGGGTCCACACCTCCTTGGAGATGCTTGCTTAAGATGTCAAAGTATAAGTCTCTATGACCAAGATGACTTGAACACCGCAAGTCAAAGGAACATCGCACTTAAGCCGCAGTAAGATCTTCATTGACATATCTACATGTAAATTCCCATATGAAGTCTTACAGCTAGTCACTCCAATGAACTAGTTCCCTTAACTAGCATCCATGTTTATCTCCGGACATCCCAATGTTACCAGCCAGTGAGAATCAGCTGATTAGAGAATAACCCATGCTAGTCTCAACAGAATTGATAGTGTCCGTTTTTATCAATTCATCGACTAGGGATATTTTCAATACTTCACATTTGCGCATTTAGAGATAATCACTAGTTGTGATTTCATCACAAATTCTCTTATGCTGTGAGTTGTATTGCGGACATTCAGTAGATGAGTTTAAGATCCCAATCAAATACACAAGCATGTATACTCAAATAGTGAATTATCATTTATTAATATAAATGTTTTACAATCATAAGGCGATTGTCTTAGGACACTTCTCTCATATCACTAACAGTATCCAAGCCCTAGCGAAGGACTGCTAGGCAACTGGCGAAGGACTGCCAGTATCCAAGCCCTAGCGAAGGAATGCTAGGCACTGGGCGAAAGACAGCTCAGTATCCAAGACCTGGCAAAGGACCGTCAGGCAAAAGTCCAACCAAAGGAGCGGTTGGCATCAGGTATATTCTCCCGAGAGAAGTAGGTGAGGACGCGTTCCCCGTTGAGGGAACAGTAGGCGTCGGTTCGACCTAGGGCTCCATTTTGGAAGCCCAAAGTCAGAACCAAGACAGCTAAGGCTGTATAATCTAATATTTTATTATTTTATTGTGTTTTGGACTAACCCTGGATGCAGGACCGAAGGAACGTGTGTCTGCAGCTCAGAGAGCCTCAAAGGAATAAGGTAATAGCTGACCAGGGCGCCCGGAGTGTCCCGGGCTCCCCCAAGGTGAACACCAAACACAACAAATGCAAAGTGGCTTCGACAATACAACTCCCGGGCGCCCCCGTGCTCCCGGGCGCCCCCGCTGCTCCCGGGCGCCCCCAGCGTCCCGGGCGCCCCCATGCGCAAGCCTCGATCTGGCAGCCTTCGAAGCCAAGCAGATAACACTTTGACCCGGTCAATCCGGGCGCCCCGAGCGCTCCGGGCGCCCCGGTCAAAGCGGATCCCGAAGATAAGGGGATCAGACGCTGACCCAGATTGAACCGGATCGAAGGACACGTGGGGGGGGGGGGGGGCGCCCCCGACATCCCGGGCGCCCCCAGGCCCTATATAAAGGGCCCTCGACCAATGCTTCAAGTAACAACTACGGATCAACTCTTCTACGCTCTTCTGCACTCACGCTTCGCCTCGGAATCCTTCCAACTCGAGCCGACGACGTCCCGCTACTCCAAAAAAGTCGATCTACCCCGGACGTCGGTAAAAGAGCTAGTTAAAAGTTTACTGCACTTATTTTTTGTAATCAAATTTTGTAAACTGTTTGCACCGTATATAGAATTGCCCAAAGTAAACGGTCAACGACCGTGGGCCTTGAAGTAGGAGTCGACACAGGCTCCGAACCAAGTAAAATTGACTGTGTCTGTGTGTTTTTAATTTTAATCTTCCGCTACGCATTCTCTTTTTAAATCCGAACGATTTTCGATATTCACCCCCCTCTATCGGTTCTCTCGATCCAACAAGTGGTATCAGAGCGGGGAAGTTCAAACCTGGTGCAACCACCAGTTTGAAATTTTTTTTTCGAATTTTTTTTCTATTTTTTTTCTTTCGTATGAATTTTCGTTAAATATTTCGTTCGAATTTTTTTTAAATCAAGGTTGGTGCAACACCCCTTGTTATTCCATTTTATTCAACACTACTAATCCAAGACCTAGTCTTGGGAAATTTGGTTCTTTTTGTTAGTTTTCTTTTACAGATCAAATGGCCATGCAAGAGGGATTTAGCACCGCTAGACCTCCACTTTTCAGTGGAGAAGACTTTTCTTACTGGAAAAGTCGTATGGAGGTCCACCTGAAAACTCAGGTGGACATGTGGATCATCATCCAGTCCGGTCTGGAGATCCCCAAAAACTCCGAAGGACTACCTCAAAGCTACACAGAGTGGGACACCGCTCTGAAACGAAAAATCGAAGCCGACGCTAAAGCGACTCAGACTCTTCAATGCGGATTGACTAAAGAGGAGCTGAACCGCATGGGCCCCTTCAGCAGTGCCAAGGAGCTGTGGGCAAAACTGATCGAGCTGCACGAAGGCACATCAGATACTCGGATCAGTAAGAGGGATCTGCTTCTGAACAAACTCTACACCATCAAGATGGTCGACAACGAAACAGCAGCCCAGCTCCACGCACGAATCCAAGAGTTAATGAACGGTCTTCACACTATAGGTCACAAGGTTGAAAACCGTGACTTAATAAGGTATGTCTTAAACGCTTTCCCTAGAAACACCTTGTGGGCATCTATGGTAGATGCATACAAGGTCTCAAGGGATCTTTCAAAAATAAAATTAGACGAATTATTTTCCGAACTAGAACTGCACGAACAAACTAACACCAATATGGTCGAGAAAGGTATTGCTTTCGTTGCAGGTAAAACTGGAAGGACAACAAAGAAGAAGCTTGAACCTGAACCCGAGTCTAACTCTGACTCAGACTCAGAAGACGAAGAAGGAGATCAAACTAAGCTGGTCCGACTAGCCCGAAGCTACTACAAGGAGCTGAAGAACCGAGCCAACAAACGGAAAATCAGCCGAAGAAAGGACGAACCAGCTGAACCCGCGAATGACAAAAACAAGCCCAACGTAACCTGCTACGAGTGCAAGAAGAAGGGCCACTACAAGACAGAATGTCCAAACTTAAAGGAAATCAAAAAGACAAGAAGAAAGAAAGCGCTCCAAGCAACCTGGGACGAATCTTCCTCAGAAGAAGAAGAAGAAGCACCCCAATCAAACCTACTAGCCCTGACCGCCTCAAAAAAAATCGAGACTGAGTCTGAATCAAAACAGGACGACGGCAAGCTGACCTTTTCAGAAGACGGCGAAATCAAGGTAAGTGGTTTCAATAGATGTCAATTAAGTGAATTAATTTCATATCTTTCTCGAGATTTGGCAAAAGCCAAACTCCGAGTCGAATCCCTCCGACAGGAAGTAAAACTCCTGAAAGAGGGAGCTGACTCTAAACCCTTAACCGAGAAGGTTCAGGAAGGAACTCCTACTCAAGTTGAAAAACTTGAAAAGGAGAACTCCTCCCTGAAAACTCAGGTTAAGGATCTTAGATCAGCTTTAGAACGATTTACATATGGTTCCAAGGGTCTTGACATGATCCTTGGAAAACAGAAATCAGTTCTAAATCGATCCGGACTAGGCTATAGAACCAAATCCCGGCAAAGATCTTACTTTGCTGTACTGAATCAGTCCAAAGGTAAAATTCAGGCATGGGTACCTAAACTATACCTGAACAAACCAACTGGATCAAATCAGTATTGGATCCCCAAGGACAAGATTCACATCTTGCCTAACCATCACCGTGGCTTTAGTCCAGGGGGAGCCAAACTGAAAACAATATTCATTATTAGATAAGAATTTAATTCTTGATTGCAATTGCTTGATTGATTGCTTATTTAAAATTCCTGCAATTTACCATGCTTAGATTTAGGAATGGTTAGTATAAGGACTGAACAAACTTAACTGAAACTTGACAACATAGAATTGGGTGGAGGTGAGATGATAGTACGTTAGGGAAGCCAATTTGGCGGAACTAGCCGAAGCTACCGATCCAAGATCCAAACTAGTTAGACCAGAAATTTTTCAAAGAATTTTGAGAATAAAATTTCATTAAAAGGCTTTGTCAAAGAAAGGATGGATGATCCCATAAGGCTACGGCCAAAGAAGGCCTAGTGCCTCGCCAAGACCTGGAAGTCAATTTTTGAAATTCAAATTTTTTTTGTTAAATTCGAATCTAACACAAAATTTCAGTTACTTGTAGATTTAAACATCTTTTCAAAAATTTCAAAATTAATTAAGTTTTCAAAATTTAATTGTTTTCAAAATTAATTAAGCTATCAAAATTTAATTGTTTTCAAAATTAATTAAGTTTTCAAAATTAATTAAGTTTTCAAAATTTAATTGTTTTCAAAATTAATCAAAATTTTCAAAATAGTCTTAACAATCAAAACCTGTCTCACGAAACCTATAAGACTAACGTGATTGAAAACCCTAGATTTGGGTGAGACAGTAGGATTAAAACTCAATTGGAAATTCTTTGATGCTTATATTATGAATTAATCATGTATTTAAGATCACAAGTTAAACCATGGTCAACATAGTCAAACCATGTCAAAGCAGTCAAACCATGGTCAAACGATGACAAGACACAAAACTTGTCTCGTTGCTACAGTCCCGGGCGCCCGTGACTCCTCGGGCGCCCCTACCCCACCTTTTCTTACTCCCTAGGCAAAAAGCTGACTTTGCTTTTGACCAGGGCGCCCGGAACCACGCGGGCGCCCCCATCTCTCTCAAAGCAGCAAAAGCTGCAAACGCACCCTGTTGAGGGCGCCCGGGCTGTCCCGGGCGCCCCCAACCAGTCAAAGGTACTGCTTGTGGCAGTATCTACTGACCAGGGCGCCCGGAAGCTCCCGGGCGCCCCCATTGGTTTGCCTATATAAGGCACCTGAATTCCTCTTTTCTTTCCACACCAAAATCAACCTCCTTCACTTCTTCCTCTTCAAGAAGATCTTGCAAGTCCTTATCCTCAACTATGCCTCCTCGAGCTGCCCGGTACAATTTTAGTTTTTTATTGCATTTAAATTTATTTTTATGCAATACCCCCATGATTCTTTTAAATTTCCTTAACTTAGAAGACGCCGACCAAACCCGGCTAACCCCGGTGCCGAACCAAGTCCTGACCCTAGGTTCCCTACCCTAGAGTTATGTAACAAGTTTGCTCAAACCATTTACAAGCCTATTAAAACAAGCTCTCTCAATAGACACTTCTTTACCCAATCATGCCCAATAGTAATGAATATTATCAACTTCTATCAGTTAGATCATCTTGTCTTCTGCACTCATACCATTAATGAATCTTTATGTGCAGAATTCTATAATAATATAATTCGATAAGATAATCTCATGTTTCACACTACTGTCCAAGGGATACCTTTGTCTATCACCCCTATGTTATTAAACCGGTTCCTTGGACTACGACCCTCTCAGTCTACATTTTCCTGTTATTCACCTAGGAATCCCCCATTTGATCCTCCCTACTCACACATTACCTTAGACACCATCCACTCCTATTTTTATAGGGAAGGACTCCCCGAAAATAGACGTTTCCTAGCCGTTGAACTTCAGGCACAGGACTATGCCCTGTATAGAGTCCTGGTCCGCTGTATCTTACCACTCTCCACTAGAGATCTCGGGACCATGCGACCCTTTCATGCCTTCCTTCTGTATGCCCTAGTCCATCACCTTGACATAGACATTGGACTTCATCTGTTTCATACTATTCTGCATGCGTCCAGTGTCACGACCCAGGGACGAGTGCGCACACCATTCTGCCACATCATCACTTCCCTCCTTCATCACCACGGTCGTGACATTACCTTAGGTGAAATAACCGCTATGACTGACTTTGACGAAATAGGATTTAGGAACTTCTCATTAGCGGGTCTAGAGGTATCGGCCACCGGGGTTCTGAGCTGGAGACGACAGCAGGCCGGAGCTCCGATCGACTCCGACGAGGAGGTCGAAGTTGACGTCGGAGATCTAGCAGCAGCAGCCCGAGCGCACATAGATGAGCCCGCTCCACCGACACTCTACGATCGAGTAGCTCAGCTAGAGACACGTGTTCAGAGCCTCCGAGAGGAAGTGGAGGCCAATCACGCCGAAAACATGGAGACAAATCTGGGCTACTACAACAGTTACATGAGCGCCCTTAGAGCCGAGAGGGAGGCCAGAGAGGCAGAGTATCACGAGATGATGACCCTATTTCGATCCTGGCAGCCAGGCTCCTCTGATCATCCTGGTCCCTCATCCTAGATCTGCTTAATATTGTACCAGCATTTGACTGCCCCTACTCAGTAGGGTTGACTGTGTTTGACTGTATGACTGTGTTGACTATCTTATGGTTTCTTGTCTATTCAGCAGTTAGGAATGTGCTCTGAAGAATAGATTAAATTTTTGTTCTGCTCTACCTGATTTAAAAATCAGTTTTTAAAATTAGAATCTTGAAAAACTATTTTACTTAAATTCAAAATCAGTTTTCATTTTTCGACATAGTTTTAGTTTTATTTCAAAACTACCCCTTTCAAAACTAGGATTTTTTTTGAAAATGGACTTAGCCTAGGCCCTAACCCTAGAACTGCATGCACCTATAGACTTAGAAGCAAGCATCTCACAAGCACCTTAGGGTACTTTTGATTGATAACCTAGAAAGGGTTGAGATGCTTAGGTCTTTGCCTTAATTCAAGATGCTTTAAGTCAGTGCATCTGCAGTAATTGGGGCACTAAATACAATTTACATAGCAATCAAGTTAAGTGTCAAGCTTAGAAAATCTAACGTGAACAGAAACACTTAACTTGACTAACCCTAGCAAAAACTACTGTTTATCACAGTTAGTAAGTAGCTAATTGGGTTAGACAGATCCCTACAAAGAAAATTGACTGATTTAGTTTAAGTCTAATTATGAATTGGTTCAGTACAGCAAAATCTTACTTATTTCCTTTATGCAATCTTAATTCTGCTATATTTATCTGTTTTGATATATGACAAAGGGGGAGAGATAGGAAAGGAGAGAATAAAATTAATTTTTATTACTTCTATCCTTTATTCAAAAAGTTTTCAAAAATTTTCTTATCGTTATTCAAAATTTTCAAAAATACTTAAGCTTTTCAAAATTGAATAAAGTACTTAAGTTCTTAAAGCTTTCAAAATTTTTACTTAAGCTTTTCAAAAGTTTCAAAATTTTCTAACTTAAGCTTATCAAAAATTTTAACTTCTACAAGTACTTTAAGCTTATGTTTCTCAAAACTGTATAAGTACAATGTTACTAAGTACTTAGTTTTTTTTGTACTTAAGTTTTCCAAATGTACTTTATTTATTAAGTACTTAAGTTTTCAAAATTATTAAGTACTTAAGTTTTCCAAATGTACTAAAGTGTTTCAAAGTTTACTAAGTACTTAAGCTTGTTAAATCCTACTAAGTACTTAAGCTAACACTTACAAAATTTTTGAGTACCTTAAAACTTAAAGCTTCAAACTTTTTAAGTACTCTAAAATCATGCTTCAAAAACTCTCCTATGTACTTTTAACTTAAGTTATTAAAAGATTTCTAAGTACCTAAAACTTAGGTTTTCAAAGTATAAGTAAAGTTGTTTAAACCCACGAATTTTTGAAAAATCTAGGGGGAGATTCCTTCCAGGGGGAGGGAACAAAATTTAAACCTTTCATGCTTGGTTAAACTTAACTTTTTGAACTAAGGTTGTCATAAATCAAAAAGGGGGAGATTGTTGGTGTAGAATGGACTCAAGTCAAACCTGTGTTTTGATAATGGCAACAGAGCTCAAAAGTTAAGTCTTACTTGTTTTTCTAACAAGTTACTCTAGTGTGCAGAGACAAAGTCCTGGCGAAGGAATGCTAAGCACTTGGCGAAGGACTGCCAGTATCCAAGCCCTAGCGAAGGACTACTAGGCAACTGGCGAAGGACTGCCAGTATCAAGGCCCTAACGAAGGACTGCTAGGCAACTGGTGAAGGACTGCCAGTATCAAAGCCCTAGCGAAGGACTGCTAGGAACCTGGCGAAGGACTGCCAGTATCAAGCCCTGGCAAAGGACCGTCAGGCAAAAGTCCAACCAAAGGAGCGGTTGCATCAGGTAATTCTCCCGAGAGGAGTAGGTGAGGACGCGTTCCCCGTCGAGGGAACAGTAGGCGTCGGTTCGACTTAGGGCTCCATTTGGGAAGCCCAAAGTCAGAACCAAGACAGCTAAGGCTGTATAAATAAATATTTTATTGCTTTATTGTGTTTTGGACTAACCCTGGATGCAGGACCGAAGGAACGTCTGTCTGTAGCTCAGAGAGCCTCAAAGGAATGAGGCAATAGCTGACCAGGGCGCCCGGAGTGTCCCGGGCGCCCCCAAGGTGAACACCAAACACAACAAATGCAAAGTGGCTTCGACAGAACAACTCCCTGGCGCCCCCGTGCTCCCGGGCGCCGCCGCTGCTCCCGGGCGCCCCCATGCGCAAGCCTCGATCCAGAAGCCTTCGAAGCCAAGCAGATAACACTTTGACCCGGTCAATCCGGGCGCCCCGAGTGCACCGGGCGCCCCGGACAAATCGGATCCCGAAGATAAGGGGATCAGACGCTGACCGAGATTGAACCGGATCGAAGGACACGTGGGGGGCACCCCCGACATCCCGGGCGCCCCAGGCCCTATATAAAGGGCCCTCGACCAAGGCTTCAACACACAACTCCTGATCAACTCTTCTACGCTCTTCTGCACTCGTGTTTCGCCTCTGAATCCTTCCAACTCGAGCCGACGACGCCCCGCTGCTCCGAAAAAGTCGATCTACCCCGGACGTCGGTAAAAGAGCTAGTTAAAAGTTTACTGCACTTATTTTTGTAATCAAATTTTGTACTGTTTGCACCGTATATAGAATTGCCCAAAGTAAACGGTCAACGACCGTGGGCCTTGGAGTAGGAGTTGACACATGCTCCGAACCAAGTAAAATAGACTGTGTCTGTGTGTTTTTAATTTTAATCTTCCGCTACGCATTCTCTTTTTAAATCTGAATGATTTTCGATATTCACCCCCCCTCTATCGGTTCTCTCGATCCAACAAAATATATTCCCCCTCAACCCCAGGGGTTTCCCAAAATAACAAAAGATTTGATATACTTTTGAAGGTATATGAAAACATATGATAAAAAAAGGGATGGCAAAACAATCATATGATCATATGAAGTCATAAGCATAGCAATGTATTGTTGGATCGATTGTGTCCGCTAGAGGGGGTGAATAGCGAATCACGGATCTTTCTTTTACATGCGTTGTTAGTTGCACAGCGGAAACAATAATAAAAGAATAAACAATGCTAACAATCAGAATTTACTTGGTATCCACCCCGGTCGGGTGATTAATCCAAGAATCCGTCGGTGGATCAATCCCCGGATAACCTCCGGCTAGCTCTCGTCGCTCCTTGTGGGTGGAGAAACCTCACCACAACACCTTGAGAACCTCTGAGCACAAAGACTACTGTTTGGCCTTTAACCAAGACCAAACTCGTCAAGAAAACCAGCCCTAACCGAGTCCTCTTTAAATAGAACTCGGGCTGGAAAACCCGCTGGCAGTCGACTGGTCCCATGGCAGTCGACTGCCACCACTCAGATTCGACCGTTGACATCCCAACGTTCGAATTCTGGTGACTTACCAGTCGACTGCCAAAATGACAGTCGACTGGTCCAGGGTCCAGAACCTACTGTGAGTTTTGGCAGTCGATTGGACAACCCCCAGTCGGCTGCCCAGCTTACAAAAGCACTGCTACTCACTCTCTTGACCCTCCTCCACACGTGCCTTCAGGTCCACTCCTTTTGCTTTCCCCTTGAAGTCCTCTTCCACCGGCTGTCATCCCTCGGATGCGCATGCTAGTCCTCGACTTGCCTCCATGTCACCTTTCACGTGTGCCCTTTGAAGCCCACTTCCCGGCTTGCCCTTGGAGTCCTCCTCCCTCGGCTCTTGTCCCTTACCTTAGCTGACTCTTCACCAGCAGCCTTGACTATTGCCTTCGCGCCCTCTTCATCTTCAGCCTCGTCCCTCGGATGCACACAAGCTTCCAGCTTGTCTCCATGCCATCTTTCATGTATGCCTCGAAGTCCGCACCCTTGGCTCATCTACCCTGCTATATCAGGTCCCTCGGGTGCACACAAGCCTCCAGCTTGTCTCCATGCAACCCTTCACCATACCGAAGCCGTCCAGCCAAGTCAATATGTGTAAATCTGTACAACCTGCACACTCACATACACATATTAGTACACAAGAGAAAGCCTAACTTAAACCCTTTTCACAAACCTCAAAACACTTGGTCACTCCGGACCACAGATTGCCTCAACAATCTTCCCCTTTTTGATGTTTGGCAATACATTTAAGTTAGGGAAAATAGATAGTATTAATAATGGTAAACAACCATTTGGACTTACACTGCCAGGACTTCATCTTGGACTTACACCGCCAATACATATGCAATGCATGAATCCTATCCCAAGGCATCCCCCACCTAACCCTCCAAGTTAGGAATTTTTCCCACCTAACCCTCCAAGTTAGTATTCTCACCACCTAACCCACCAAGTTAGGAATTTTCATCACCTAACTCTCCAAGTTAGGATTTTCCACAAAACGCGCTTTTTAAAGCTTCTCCCCAAGCTCCCCCTACATTGGACTTACAAAGGCTTTTTAAGAACCTCTCCCAGGTTCCCCTTATGCCAAAAATGAAGCAATCATGCTCCCCCTTAATCTCAACTCCCCCTAAACCTAGGGTTTCTTGCAAAGATAAGTTTGGTTTCCCAACTTAAACCAACACTTCTCCCCCTTTGCCTAATATCAAAAAGAACCCAATAATATCCCAATTATCGGTTCTTTTAATCCTCAATGATCCTAAACAACGTGTATTAATCCTCCATACACTTGTTTTTCATCATTCAGACCCAAGTCAACTGCTGGATACCCACACCAGCCCTGACCAGTCGACTGACTCCAGGGCAGTCGACTGATACTCTGAATATTAGTTTTCTGGCCGAATTTTAGAAACACGCCAAAAATTCCTCAAATCTCTAAAAATTTTCAAATTTTGTGGAGAACTTTGTGGTACCCATACCTACTTGGAAAAAATATATTTCACCATGTATCTATCATGATTCCCAAGTTGGACACAAAATTCAAAATTTTCAATGAAAATTAAGGCAAACAAGGAGGCAACCTCCCCCTTAACCTATGCCTTCTCCCAATTTTCATTTTTCTTAGGTTAAGTTCTACCCAAACTTAACCTCTTAACACCAAGTTAGGTTCTTCCCAACCTAACACCCGAGTTCTTTTTCCTTTAAACACCATTTAAAGGCTTGCTCCCCAAGCACCCTTATCCCTAGTGTCAATAAGAACTCAACAACACCTTTGAAAAACTCTAAAAGGTTTGCAAGCACATTTGCTAGGATATATTCTATCTTAGAAAAGTATGATTTGATTAATATTATCTAATGTGCTTGACTTTGGTACAATTCTCTAATTTCCTTAAAGATGGACACTTTGTATCAATTTTGACCTCAATTCATGATTTCTTGTGTTTTCCAACTCTAACCATTATCAATTTACACAAAGAATTGTCCTCAATTCTCCCTTTCCATAGGCATTCTTAATGTGATAAAGCTCTCCTTCTTCTTATCTCTTAATCCTAGGTAAATACCCACTTATCACTCTTCCTTGAATTTCAAGATATTGAATCATGGAATAACACTTTATTCAAGGAATAACAAGACTTTTAATCCAAGGCCTTATCCTATAATCCAAACTTGCAATTTTTGATTGTCCAATATACCTATTTCAATTTCAGCCTACGGACCTGTCGACTGCCCCTAAGGCAGTCGACTCCCAAAACTCACAGAATGTTTCTGGGCTTCAGACCAGTCGACTGCCCCCAGGGCAGTCGACTGATACCTGAATTTCAGGTTTTCAGCCCAGTTTCAGTAATGCCTAAATAATTCCACAAATCTCCAAAAATTATGAAATTTCGTGGAGAGATTTATGGGGCCAATGTCCACTTGGGAAAAATACGTTTCTAAAGAAATGTACTCCGAATCCCAAGATTGGCACGAAACTCAACTTATCCTAAAGTGTATCATTGAAACTCATCTCCAAATGTCTCAATTGTGACTTCTCCTTAATGTATTCTCTTATACTTGATCATAACTCATTTCTAGCACTGAATTGTATGACGTTCACTCATTAAAACTTAATTTTCTATGATATATTCTATTTTCACCTTTTTGTCCCTAATTCTCCTTTTAATGTGTCATTTTCTAGAATTAAGACTTACCCAAGTCTTCCAATCCTTTTGGCACACTTCAACCTAATTTTCTAGGAGAGAAACTCTTGAGATCCATTCACCATGGACCCCATAGGATCCTAGAGCTCCCCCTTGAGCTCTGAGCCCTAGCCACCTCCCTAGGTGACTCAATCCACACTAAGCCACACCGGTGTGCCCCCGGTGACTCTTGGCCTACAAAGTGAACCTTCTTAACCTTGGACACCTTGTTCTTGGTTAAGTCAACCTTTCGACCCTTGGATGGCATTCCCTTATCATCCTTGGACTTATCCTCCTTACCATGATTGTATGCCTCCCTAGCATACTTCTTTTTGATGGCCTTGGAGGTCTTAGACCGGTATCCCGATCTCGATCTATCGTAGTTTGATTTTAAACTACCCAATACCATGTCTAGGCCCTTAGATCCAACCGTGAACCTTTCTAGGGCCTTTTATAATGTATCAAGCCTTGCCCTCAAAGCTTGATTTTTCCTTTCCAA
The DNA here is from genome assembly GCA_024364735.1 of Boesenbergia rotunda. Taxonomy (NCBI): domain Eukaryota; kingdom Viridiplantae; phylum Streptophyta; class Magnoliopsida; order Zingiberales; family Zingiberaceae; genus Boesenbergia; species Boesenbergia rotunda. The sequence goes on along the minus strand of JAGFNQ010007021.1, from coordinate 17,463 downwards.
ATTTCTAACCTTTGGATTCATGTGTCCACCTTGGACATTCCTAGGCTTAATCTCCTTTCTAGGCACATTTCTTCCCTTCTTGGGATTAGTGCCATGATCCTTAGGTTTAGATGTCTTGGGTCTATCATTATGCATGCTTTTCCTAGGGTTGTGTTCTACCTTGTTAACCCTAGTTCTATCATTGTATCTAAATTCAAAATTATGTACCATTAGACATTTCTCATGAGCTCTGGCATGCATAAATGGATTCTTAACATTATTTTTAATATGCAAGGAGGAATCTGAAATTGAATTGCATTTTACCCTAGGATTAGGAGTTACCTCCCTTACCCTTGTAGTCCCTCCTCGTTGTGGTCTTTGCTTCCTCCTTTCTTCTTTTTCCCATCTTCTCAAGTGTCCCATTTTCTTGAGCTCTTCCTTCTTTGGACACATGGTGTGGTAGTGCCCCAGTTCACCACACGTGAAACATCGAATTCTCCAATTCTTCTCTTGGGATTCTCCATTCCTACACTTCATGTTAGAATTAAAGGAATTTGAAATGAGTATAGATTTTACCTCCTTTTTACCTTGTGGGCACTTATCCTTGTAGTGCCCCTTTTGGTTGCAACCAAAGCATATAATATGCTCCTTTCTCTTGGCTTTGGTGGAGGTGGAGACTAGGTTGACTTCCTCTTCACCCTTGGATGAAGAAGATGCTTCCTCTTGTTCTTGTGTAGACGAGGGTCTTCCCTCCTCCTCAATCCATGAGGTGGTGACCTCCTCCTCTTCTCTAGATGAGGTGGATGACCTCTCATTTTCTTCTTCCACTTCTTGGACCAATGAGTTGATTTCTTCAGGCTCTTGAATTTGTGTAGGGTTCTTGTGATACTTTTCCAACTTATCCCACAATTCATGAGCATTCTCATATTTACCTACATCATTCAAAATATCGTTAGGCAAAATATTTAACAAGATATCAATTACCTTATTATTTGCCCGAAATTGTTCATGTTGCTCTTTGTCCCAATATCTAGGACGAAGCTTCTTCCCGTGCTTGTCCTTTGGAATTTCGAAGGGCTCTTTTATGGCTATCCTACACTGCCAATCCATGCTAAGCCAAGTCTCCATCCTTGCCCGCCAATATTCGAAGTCTTCATGATCGTAGGGCGGTGGAGTGTAGATGTCATCCCCGAATTTGTCTTCCATGATTTCTTCCTCTAGCGTGTGCTCCCTCAACGGTTAGTCCGATCAAGAGCGTTCCTTCGCTCTGATACCAATTGTTGGATCGATTGTGTCCGCTAGAGGGAGGGGTGAATAGTGAATCACGGATCTTTCTTGTACCTGCGTTGTTAGTTGCACAGCGGAAACAATAATAAAAAGAATAAACAACGCTAACAATCAGAATTTACTTGGTATCCACCCCGGCCGGGTGACTAATCCAAGAATCCATCGGTGGATCAATCCCCGGATAACCTCCGGCTAGCTCTCGTCGCTCCTTGTGGGTGGAGAAACCTCACCACAACACCTTGAAAACCTCTGAGCACAAAGACTACTGTTTGGCCTTTAACCAAGACCAAACTCGTCAAGAAAACCAGCCCTAAGCGAGTCCTCTTTAAATAGAACTCGGGCTGGAAAACTCGTAGGCAGTCGACTGGTCCCAGGGCAGTCGACTGCCACCACTCAGATTTGACCGTTGACATCCCAATGTTCGAATTCTGGTGGCTTACCAGTCGACTGCCAAAATGGCAGTCAACTGGTCCAGGGTCCAGAACCTACTGTGAGTTTTGGCAATCGACTGGACAACCCCCAGTCGACTGCCTAGCTTACAACAGCACTCCTACTCACTCTCTTGACCCTCCTCCACGCGTACCTTCAGGTCCACTCCTTTTGCTTGCCCCTTGAAGTCCTCTTCCACCGGCTGTCATCCCTCGGATGCGCATGCAAGTCCTCGACTTGCCTCCATGACACCTTCACGTGTGCCCTTTGAAGTGCACATCCCGGCTTGCCCTTGGAGTCCTCCTCCCTTAGCTCTTGTCCCTTGGCTCAGCTGACTCTTCACCAGCAGCCTTGACTATTGCCTTCGCGCCCTGTTCATCTTCAGCCCTTGTCCCTCGGATGCACACAAGCTTCCAGCTTGTCTCCATGTCATCCTTCACGTACGCCTCGAAGTCCGGGCCCCTCGGCTCATCATCCCTGCTATATCAGGTCCCTCGGGTGCACACAAGCCTCCAGCTTGTCTCCATGCAACCCTTCACCATACCGAAGCCATCCAGCCAAGTCAATATGTGTAAATCTGTATAACCTGCACACTCACATACACATATTAGTAAACAAGAGAAAGCCTAACTTAAACCCTTTGCACAAACATCAAAACACTTGATCACTCCGGACCACAGATTGCCTCAACATGCATATTAAGGCATACATAATGATAGCAATAAAATAGCATCGCATAACAAGGCATAATGTCAAATGAACGAAGCATAAGAAAAATCTAGTCAAAGAACATAGCCTGAAGAGTCAAGTGCATGATACACCAAAATCAGACACAAAATTAGATGCATATCAATTCATCAAAGTCAACACCAAACCATAATGGCGAATAGTCAGGACGGACAGATCCGTCAAATCATCAGATACCACAAAGCAGAATCAGAGTACAATCATCCATCGGCGGGAGGGTCATCATGCATAGGGTCATCCATCATAGCATCATCAAGAACAAAAGACCCTGGTGTAGCACTACCAGAGGGCGCATCTCCGGGAAATGTGTGCCGGCGCCACTCGTCATACCAAGTCTGTTGCAGAGTACAGACCCCCGAGACAGTAGACTCCACTGCGGTTAGTCTGCGATAGAAGGATCAGAACTCCGAGCGGGCCTCCTTGCGATAGAGCTCACGCAAACGATGATCTTGCTGAATGGTCCGATCGAGCTCTACAATCTGCCAGCGTAGATCTGGCTCAGGCTCATAGTCATAGTCAGCAACAGCAACGGGATCCTCATGATGTGCAGCAGCATCTGCTGGTGCCTGAAAGTGTGGACCTCCCCTCGATAGCTCACCGAGACCCCTCCCGTCCTTCCAAACTAGAGCCCCATCGTGATCTCGTATGAGATGCCAGACTTGGCAAATGCCCGCCGACCAAGTCGACAATCCTATCTGACCATGGGCACTGTCCTGCCCTTGGTTACATCAACACCAACTGACACAAGCCAGTCAGTGATGACATGACCAAACGGCATATAGATAGTGCGTCGGCTCGGCTCTCTATAGGATAAGATGGACTGAAAAATTCTCTCCATGATATCGAAGTCCATGCGGTAGTGCATGCCATAGAGCAATAAGCAATGGTAAGGTCGGATCTCGATCAAGGGTTTGGAAGTGATCGACAAGATACAATTTGTGATTATCTTAAACAGAATGTAATCAACAGGGGAGAGACAGAGCGCTGCAAATGTTGGAAAATCAGGGCACAACTCATCAAGACCGGTTGGTCGAGGATGGCCAAAGAAGTGCTGATAAATAGTGTCGGGGGTGATGCCCGCAAAAGGAGCCAACAAAGGGTCAGGGAGCTCAGGATAGATAGAATACAAGATAGGCGATCGACGACCGCCTAGATACTCCTCCAGAATCTCATAAGAGAAATCAAGTTTTCTCTTGGCGACTCGGGTAGTGAACTCAAAGTCCCCTTGAGGCCCTTGTTGAAGGTTATTGTAAAATTCTTAGACAAGGTCATAGTTTATAGTCCTTTCGAGGGAAAGGAGAAAGCCAAGGTTGTAGAAGGTGATTATCTCCATAATGGAGGGACAGTGCTCGGCCAAGAAGGGTTCATCAATGGACCGGCAAGAAAGTAACTTGAAAGTTTGTGATTGAAAGGCCTGCTCACAGGCAGCATTAGGGAACCTGGAACTCAACGAAGGTTGAGGCCTTCGAGAGGGCGCGGAAGAAGAAGGGCCTTTGCCCTTTGAGCTTCCCTCCACGGGTTCTTTTCCCTTGGATGATTTTCGATTGGGTTGAATAGATCATGGCAACAATTTGAATCATGTTAAGTGGATATAATCATGACACAAGAAGATAATCATGGCACAAATTAAAAGATCACAAGATTAAGGTTTGATCAAATTGGTCAAGACAAGGTGTAACCAATGAACCAATCAGTGAACATAAGGTTAAGACATTGATCAAATTGGTCAAGACAAGGTTTAATCAATGAAATAAGGTTTAGGTCAAGACAAAAGAGGTCACGGTAAGAATAGGGTCGCAACACAAAACGAAACCACAAGGAAAAAGCATGGTTAGCGCAAATATATGATTGATAAGCACCAAAAGAAAATCGCACAAAATTCTTACTTTGGTGCCATCAAGTACTTGGTTGAAGAAAACACTCTTAGAAACTTACGCAAGGAGGAATCACAACACAGGGGACAAGCTCGCATCTAGCAGTTGCGGAGAACACCAATAGCAAGAGGAAGAGCTCGAACGCACAGGGAGAAAGTCGCACTCGCAACCACACGTAGGGGGAAGAGACGCAGGAAGAAAACTCACGCACGGCAAGAGGATACACAAGAAGGAATTTCGGCGCTAGGGCTTGGAAGAAAGAGTTTCGGAGGAATTAACTGGTTGGTGGATCGGTCCACCAACCACAATTTAATGCGATCGAACGGATCACCGTTCGATCTGAGAGCACCCAGACTGATCAGGGTCTGGCCTGATCCTGATCGGTCGGGTGACCGATCAGGCAGGCTTCTGATCGATCGGCTGATCGATCAGGATGCGAATAGTAGGTTTGGAGAGTAATCTGTGAGCCCCCTGATCGGTCTGTGGACCGATCACCATAGGGTGCCAGATCGATCTGTGGACCGATCCAGGCTAACACAGAATGTTTGCCCGATATTTCGTGAAGTTCTCTGTGACCCCTCTGATCGATCGGTGGACCGATCACCACAGGGGGGGGGCCAGATCGGTCCGGGGACCGATCCAGACCAACACAGTGGGTTTTGACAATTTTTCACAAAGGAGCTAGATCGGTCCTTTGGACCGATCATACATACTCTTGATTGGTCTGGTGACCGATCAGGCTCCCTGAATTTTCCTGATACGATCTGAAACATTCAGTTTCAGATTTCCAATCGATTTCTGATAAGATCGGATGAAGTTTATCGATCTTGGAAGTGATCCCTTGACTAAGATTGATCCCTGAAGGAGGATCAAAGGTCTTTATGAGTTAGACAAATCACTTTGCTCCACCCAAGTGGAGTCAAACTCAATCAACAAATATTCAAGCAAGTTTGTACCATATTCAAGTCTCCAATCAAGTTTCCTTGATTGGAATCTCCAAGTATGATCATGGAGCCAAATACACATATGTTATGCGTTGGTATTCCCCATACTTGGTCACCGAAGTGATTTTTATCTTGTCAACCAAATTTCTCAAGGGATGCATTGACATTTTGGAATTTTGGTTGAACCTAGCATCTCACCCCATTTCTAGCAAACAAAAACGTTTTGTTGAACCTTATAGTTTGTGTGAGATATCCCCAAGTTACCTAATTGTTCCCAACAATTGAATTGATCATGAAGGGTTTTGAATGCATTTTGATATCTATGAAGTGCGACACATTCCCAACTCCCTTCTTAAGAAGCTAAACTCATTTTCGGGGAGTGGTTTAGTGAAAATGTCAGCTAGGTTTGATTTGGACTCTACATGTGAGAGTACAATATCTCCCCTAGCAACATGATCCCTAATGAAGTGGTGTCGCACATCAATATGTTTGGTTCTAGAGTGATGGACCGGATTCTTGGTTAGGTTAATTGTGCTAATGTTGTCACACAACACTTGCACACCCTTGTATCTTAATCCATAGTCCTCTAATGTATGAATCATCCACAACAATTGTGATACGCTCTCTCCCATGGCGATATACTCTGCCTCGGGCGTGGAGAGAGCAACACAATGTTGCTTCCGACTTGACCAACTAACTAGAGAGGATCCTCGAAATTGGAAACCCCCACTCGTGCTTTTCTGATCCAACTTGCATCCAGCATAGTCGGAATCGGTGTAGCCATTTAGGTCAAAAGATTCGGTACGGGGGTACCATAGACCAACTCATATTGTGCCCTTAAGGTATCTGAAAATTCTCTTGACAGCAATTAAGTGAGATTCTTTGGCATAAACTTGATACCCAGCGCACATACCCACAGCGAAAAGTATATCAGGTCGACTAGCTGTGAGGTATAGCATACTACCTATCATGCTCCGATATTGAGTCAAATCAACAGGTTTACCACTCTCATCATTGTCTAATCTTGTGTTTGTAGCCATGGGAGTGGTTACCTCTTTTAAATTACTCATGTTGAATTTTCGAAGCATCTCTTGAGTATACTTTGATTGGTGCACATGGATCCCATAGCGAGTTTGCTTGATTTCAAGTCTAAGGAAGAAAATCAACTCTCCCACTAGACTCATTTCAAATTCACTCTCTGTAGCGACCCGCCTTCTCTACCTTAGACGGACCGTTACTTTGTCTACTTCTTGACTCTAATGCAACGACTAAAATTGCGGAACTTTCTTAAACTTTTTTTTTAAATCTATCTAAGAATGATATTCTAACTTTAATAGTCATGCATTTAAACTCATCACACAAGGTGCTATAATATTACTAGAGCATTATGGAATATGGATGCAACTTTTCTAAGCATAGTTAAAGCAATAAAACTTAATTCGAAACTAACCACATCTTGGCACATGCAATAATATTTCTAGAACTTCATAGAATGTAAATCTTACTTTTCTACCGAATTTACAAGCATTTTAAGTACAATTAGGACCTAGTCCAAAAGGGAATAATAATAAGCTCAAGAATAAGTCTAAAACGCAATGTATCCACATGTTAAACTACTCATGCCCTTGCTCATCTAGTGCATTCACAAAAGTATGCATACTAATTGAAATGACATGGAATCTTCATTCTACAAAATTGAGCATGTAAAACTATCCGAAGCATGAATGTTTAATAAACTCCATAACACAATAACTTGGAATTTGGAAATCTTAAACATGCATTTCAAATAAGCTAAACTGTCTCATCCCAAGGATCTCTCCAAGGTCAGCCACCACACACACGTCACTCAGCACCGCCTCGTCGCCTTCCTTCAGAATTGCTTGTCTTTACCTTTATCTGCAGTAAGAGGAAATGCAACTAATAAGCATAAAGCTTAGCAAGTACTATCTAGCTCACAAAAACTCGAAATGTGCAAGCATGCTTTTTAAACAATGTGAAATCACATGAGATACTTTTATGCTTAAAAGAAACACTAAAACATGTATATACTTTTATGCTTAAAAGAAACACTAAAACATGTATAACTCAAAACATGCATACTCAAGCATTAATAAGTCTTAACTCACTTTTTCTTGGCTTAACTTGAAACTTTAGCAATTCTTTAACTTTAAATCTTTCTTTAACTTTTAGAAAATTTCCTTAAACTTTAGAAAAACTTTGCTAAAGCATATACTTGAAAATAATAACTCACTTGGATCCACTTAAGACGTAAGTACCATCTTATGCGCGTTCCCTAAAAGGTTGGGGTAGCGAGCCGCCAATCCTAATAGAGCAGACCTTGGTCTACCAGGGCCAAGACCTTGGAATTGGACACCTGGATTTCTTTAACGACGCCCTTGGACGCCGGGTACTGGCCTTAGAAAATAAAATAGCTTTTCTCTCTTTTCTTTCTTATCTTTAAATGCCTTGGCATTTTATCGAACACCTTGTGTGCCCAAATCCCTAAGTCTTGACTTTTGGGGATTTCGTAAGGCCTTGGCCTTCTCTTTTCTTTTCTTTATCTTTCTTTTCTTTTCTTATAGATTTCTTAGACCCTAAACTCACATAGGATACTCTATCAAATATATATAAGCATATAATGAACTAAGATCACATGCAAAATCTTAAACTAAAAGTAAATATCTCTTTTAAAACTTTTAAGGGAAAATTCTTGCGGAAAACCGCCTCTTACTGCAGGTGAGCAGTACTTACCTCGATATCTTGGACTTACAACCAAGAACGGCGTCGGAGGTTCCGGAGAAACTCGGAGTCTCGGAGATTTCTTCGCGCTCACGCGTTCCTCTCGTCGTGGGGATTCCGAATATCGGAAAATCTCTCGGAGGAGAGCCTTGGCCGGCCACCGGAGGAAAGCCCTAGGCTTGGTGTTTTCGCCCAAGGGAGGAGAGAGGGGCGGCGTGAGGGTTTGGGTGAGGAAAATAAAACTTCTCTCCTTAATTATCTATTTATACTTATGGGGGCGAATTTACCTAATTATACCTTATCTATTGTTTCGCTCAATCTATTTCAACAAAATTAAACCAGCGCAGCTGGTTCGCCTATTGTCTCTCACAGCGTAGGTGAAGGGTTCGATTTCCACCTACGCGATTTTTTGTTTATAACCTTTTTTGCCACTTTCGTTTACGAAAAAATTCTATAAAAATATCCATAAATTTGGAATAAATTCTAAGATATTTCTAAAATTAGTTTCGAGAATTTTCGGGCTATCTCTTTTAATAAAATACTAAACGGACTCGGAAAATTCCATAAAAATATTCTAAAAATTCCTAAAAATATCTAGAATATTTCTAAAATATTTTTAACTAATTTCAAGGACTTTAAGGACTTAAAAGGGAAATTTTGGGGCGTTACAATCCCCCATACCTTATGAAAAGTTCGTCCTCGAACTTAGAATAATTCTGGATATCTTTCTCTCATGCTGTCCTCACGTTCCCAAGTAGCCTCCTCATGCTTTTGACTTTGCCAGATGACCTTCACTAGTGGCACCTCTTTGTTTCTTAATCTTTTAACTGCTTTGTCCACTATCTGTGTCGGTCTGCTCTCATAGCTAAGATCTTCTTGGATCTGCACTGACTGAGGCTGAATCACTTGATTGGGATCGTGAATACACTTCTTTAGCATGGAGACATGAAACGTACTGTGGATAGCTGACATATCCTCTGGCAAGTCCAGCTCATAGGCTACCTTCCCAACTCTCTTTATAATCTTGTAGGGTCCTATGTAGCGAGGACTCAGCTTGCCCTTTTTGCCAAATCTCATCACTCCCTTCATAGGGGCGACCTTGAGAAATACTGAATCTCCAACTTGGAATTCAAGTGGCCTACGGCGTGTGTCAGCATAACTTTTCTGTCTACTCTGGGCAGTCTCAATCCTCTGGCGGATCATCTGGATAGCCTGAGTGGTCTCATCTATAAGCTCAGTCTGGCTGCCTAGTCCTGACTCCATCTCTTTCTTCTCACCAGCTTCTTGCCAACATATGGGTGATCTGCATTTTCTGCCATACAGTGCTTCATAAGGGCCATCCTGATGGTGGCCTGATAGCTATTATTGTAGGCAAACTCAGCTAAGCACAGAAATTTGCACCAACTACCTTTAAAGTCCAACGCACAAGCCCTGAGCATGTCTTCTAAAATCTGATTTACTCTCTCTGTTTGTCCATCTGTCTGGGGATGGAAAGCTGTGCTGAACTGAAGTCTGGTGCCTAGGGCGTCCTGAACACACCTCCAAAAATGGGAGATGAACCGCCCATCTCTGTCAGAAACGATCGACTTCGGAACTCCGTGAAGCCTGATCACTTCTTTCACGTACAGCTGTGCTAACTGCTCTACCGAATGCGATAACTTGATGGCTAGGAAGTGGGCAGACTTGGTCAATCTGTCCACTATCACCCATATTGCATCGTGTCCATGGGTGGTCCTTGGGAGACCTGTGATAAAATCCATGGATATCTCTTCCCACTTCCACTCTGGAATGGGAAGAGGCTGCAGAACTCCTCCTGGTCTCTGGTGTTCTGCTTTGACTCTCTGGCAGGTCAAGCAGGTACTGATATATCTGGCCACGTCTCGCTTGAGTCCAGACCACCAGAACCTTTTCTTTAAATCTTGGTACATCTTGGTAGAACCAGGATGCATAGAGTACGGGGTACTGTGGGCTTCTTCTAAAATATTCTTTCTTAGTTCCTCATCATTGGGGACGCAAAGGCGGTCTCCAAGATAGAGGATGCCGCTGTCTGATACTCGAAACTCTGAATTTTCTGCCTCTTGGATCTCCTGCTTGATCTTCTGGATCTCTGGGTCTTGACTTTGCTTTCTTTGTATATCCACAAGCAGGGTTGACTCTAGAGTCAATGCAGAAAGTTGCCCAATTATTACCTCGACTCCAAAATCCTTTATTTCTTTCTGAAGTGGTAGAGACAGTGATGATAGGGACATCAGTGCTGCACAGGATTTTCTGCTCAGTGCATCTGCCACTTTATTAGCTTTACCTGGGTGGTAGAGGATTTCACAGTCATAATCTTTGACCAACTCTAGCCACCTGCGCTGCCTCATATTCAGATCCTTCTGAGTGAAGAAGTACTTCAAACTCTGATGGTCTGTGAAGATTCTGCACTGCACTCCATACAGGTAGTGTCTCCAGAGCTTCAGTGCGAAAACCACAGCTGCTAGCTCAAGGTCATGAGTAGGGTAATTCTTCTCATAGTCCTTGAGCTGTCTGGAGGCATATGCTATTACTTTACCGTCTTGCATGAGGACAGCTCCAAGGCCCATCTTGGATGCATCACTGTAGATGTCAAAGGCCTTGTCACTCTCTGGAACAGTCAGGATGGGAGCACTAGTCAATCTTTTCTTCAGTTCTAGGAAGCTGTGCTCGCATTTATCTGACCACTCAAACTTCTGATTCTTTCTGGTCAGGGCTGTGAGTGGAGAGGCTATTCTGGAAAAGTCCTCCACAAATTTTCTGTAATATCCTGCCAGGCCTAAGAAGCTTCTGATTTCACTGGCATTCTTGGGTCTACACCAGTTGCTGACTGCTTCTATCTTGGCTGGATCAACTTGAATGCCTTCTTTGGATACAATGTGACCTAGGAAGGCCACCTGATCTAGCCAAAACTCACACTTTGAGAATTTTGCATAGAGCTTCTCCTGCTGAAGGATCTGCAGCACTATCCTCAAGTGTGTAGCATGGTCCTCTGGAGTCTGTGAGTATATGAGAATATCATCAATAAATACAATGACGAATTTATCGAGATACTCCCTGAAGATGTGGTTCATCAGCTCCATGAAGACTGCTGGAGCATTGGTTACTCCAAAAGGCATCACTACAAATTCGTAGTGGCCGTATCTTGTCCTGAAGGCCGTCCTGGGGATGTCACTTTCTTTAACCTTTAGCTGATGATACCCAGAACGCAGATCTATCTTCGAGAACACTGTAGCCCCTTTGAGTTGATCAAATAAATCATCTATTCTAGGAAGGGGGTACTTGTTCTTGATGGTTACCTTGTTCAGCGCTCTGTAGTCTATGCACAGACGCATAGACCCATCCTTCTTCTTGACGAAAAGTACAGGGGCTCCCCAGGGTGAATGACTCGGGCGAATGAAGCCCTTGTCTAGTAGCTCCTGGAGTTGCTCTTGTAATTCCTTCAACTCTGCTGGAGACATACGATATGGGGCCTACGAGACCGGACCGGTACCTGGTACTAGCTCGATCTCGAATTCCACTTCCCTGTTTGGAGGTAGTCCAGGTAGTTCTTCTGGATATTCGCAGACTACCCGTACATCCTCCTGCTTGAGTTCTTTCTTTGCTTCTGAGTCCACTACGTGTGCAAGAAAACCAGCACACCCTTGCTCTAGCATCTGGTGGGCTGTCAAGGCTGAGAGGAATTTCTGAGTCTTCCTCCTTGGGGCTCCTTGAAATTCAAACGGTGGTTCTCCTTCTGGACTGAAAACCACCTTCCTCCGGCGACAGTCTACTGAAGCGCTGTACTTACTGAGGAAATCCATGCCCAGTATGACGTCGAAGTCTTGCATCGCAAGGACTATTAGATCGACATATAGCTCTCGGTCTGAAATCTTGATTGACACAGCCCGGAACCTCTGGGTGGATTCCATGATTTCCCCTGAGGGGAGAGTTGTCAGGAATCTGGACTCCCAACTCTCTGCAGGCACCTGTAACTTACTAGCAAAAGGTACTGATACGAAAGAATGGGTCGCCCCAGTGTCAAACAGTGTAGTAGCTAAATGCTGAAAAATAACGATTTGACCTGTTACGACCGTGGAGGCGCTGGCAGCTTCTTCCTTCGTGAGGGAAAAGACTCTGGCATTGGTTGAAACTGGTGCTGCTTCCAACCTTCCCTGACTGATCTGAGGCCCTCCAGTATAGTAGGCATGTAATGTAACTGAGGCTTGCCTCCATACTGTACGGACTGCAGAGGAGTACCTTAAACTTGTTTGGGCAGTCTTTGGATCTGTGTCCCTCTTGTCCACATGAGTAGCACCCAGTTACACCTAAAAGGCATGCTCCTGGATGGGTCCTCCCACACTTAGGACAAGGTGGATACCTAGCTTGCTTGTTCTCTGGGTTTCCTTTTTGGCTGCCAGGCCACTGCTTCCTTTTGTGGTTCTTGTTCTTCCAGTTCTGGTTATTTGGCTGAGGCTTCTGGCCTCCTGTTGTCTTGCTCTCAATCAGGACTGGCTTCTGCTGTGTTTGTTGTGCCTTGATGCTATTCAGATAGTGCTCTGAGATTAGTGCACTACTGACCAACTCCTCGCTGGTCTGGGGTCGGTGCGTCCCGCTGTTCACGTTGAGTGCTATCTCAGGGTTCAGCATGCGGAGCATCAGTCTGACTCGCTCCTTCTCTGTGCTGACTAGCTCTGGGCAGAGGCGAGCTAGTCTGTTGAACTTCGCGACTGCTTCTCCCACTGGTAGGTTACCTTGTCTGAACTCCATGAAGTCCTCGTAGTGCTTGTTGGTAACCCGCATGTGGAAGAACTCCTCATAGAACTCTTGCTCGAAATCTGCCAGCTCATCTGGTTGACTATCCTCTTACTCTTGACCCGCTCCCACCACATACGAGCATCTCCAGTTAGGCAGAAGGAGGCACATTTGACCTTCTCGACTTCTGGCCAGTCAAGAAGCTCCATTGTGCTCTCTAAAGTCTTGAACCAAGCCTGGGCATCCCAGGGCTCAGTCGTGCCTGAGAAGCTTTCAGGTTTCAGCCTCTGCCACTGGACGAGGTATGCTTCTTGTCTTCGGTTCACGGCAGGGGTCTCCTGTGTGACTGGTGGAACTTCAGCCACCACTGGAGTTCCCACTCCTGCTGTGGGTGGTGTAGGGGGCCTGGGTGCTGATTTGCCATCAGTGTGGCGATGGTCTTCTGTTGCTCTGTAATCTGAGCTTGCATTTGAGCAATGACTGCCATCAGGTTTGGCTGTTCTGTGCCAGGCTCATTGTTATCTTGAATGGAGTGCTGTTCCTTGCATTAGGAGCTCGGCCTCTTCTTGCCATCTAATAATGCATAAAGGAACAAGAAATCACTACTACATTTCTAGGTATAAACGTGTCTTCTTACTTAGTAACCTAATATCCATTCTAGGGATTAAACATGATTCCGTGATACTAAGGTATTAAGCATGCTTCCTTGTTCTATACATATAGGAGTAAGTACTTAAGCATTTCTCTATACTGCAATTAGATAAAGGAGCAATAGAAAAACTAAAACTTAAAACTTTCTTACTTGAAGACGGCAAGGTTGATGCTGATGTGTGTGTGATGCTGGAGAATGGGAACTGCTCTGATACCAACTGTAGCGACCCGCCTTCTCTACCTTAGACGGACCGTTACTTTGTCTACTTCTTGACTCTAATGCAACGACTAAAATTGCGAAACTTTCTTAAACTTTTTTTTTTTAAATCTATCTAAGAATGATATTCTAACTTTAATAGTCATGCATTTAAACTCATCACACAAGGTGCTATAATATTACTAGAGCATTATGGAATATGGATGCAACTTTTCTAAGCATAGTTAAAGCAATAAAACTTAATTCGAAACTAACCACATCTTGGCACATGCAATAATATTTCTAGAACTTCATAGAATGTAAATCTTACTTTTCTACCGAATCTACATGTATTTTAAGTACAATTAAGACCTAGTCCAAAAGGGAATAATAATAAGCTCAAGAATAAGTCTAAAACGCAATGTATCCACATGTTAAACTACTCATGCCCTTGCTCATCTAGTGCATTCACAAAAGTATGCATACTAATTGAAATGACATGGAATCTTCATTCTACAAAATTGAGCATGTAAAACTATCCGAAGCATGAATGTTTAATAAACTCCATAACACAGTAACTTGGAATTTGGAAATCTTAAACATGCATTTCAAATAAGCTAAACTGTCTCATCCCAAGGATCTCTCCAAGGTCAGCCACCACACACACGTCACTCAGCACCGCCTCGTCACCTTCCTTCAGAATTGCTTGTCTTTACCTTTATCTGCAGTAAGAGGAAATGCAACTAATAAGCATAAAGCTTAGCAAGTACTATCTAGCTCACAAAAACTCGAAATGTGCAAGCATGCTTTTTAAACAATGTGAAATCACATGAGATACTTTTATGCTTAAAAGAAACACTAAAACATGTATATACTTTTATGCTTAAAAGAAACACTAAAACATGTATAACTCAAAACATGCATACTCAAGCATTAATAAGTCAAACTCACTTTTTCTTGGCTTAACTTGAAACTTTAGTAATTCTTTAACTTTAGATCTTTCTTTAACTTTTAGAAAACTTTCTTAAACTTTAGAAAAACTTTGCTAAAGCATATACTTGAAAATAATAACTCACTTGGATCCACTTAAGACGTAAGTACCATCTTATGCGCGTTCCCTAAAAGGTTGGGGTAGCGAGCCGCCAATCCTAATAGAGCAGACCTTGGTCTACCAGGGCCAAGACCTTGGAATTGGACACCTAGATTTCTTTAACGACGCCCTTGGACGCCGGGTACTGGCCTTACAAAATAAAATAGCTTTTCTCTCTTTTCTTTCTTATCTTTAAATGCCTTGGCATTTTATCGAATACCTTGTGTGCCCAAATCCCTAAGTCTTGACTTTTGGGGATTTCGTAAGGCCTTGGCCTTCTCTTTTCTTTTTCTTTATCTTTCTTTTCTTTTCTTATAGATTTCTGAGACCCTAAACTCACATAGGATACTCTATCAAATATATATAAGCATATAATAAACTAAAATCACATGCAAAAATCTTAAACTAAAAGTAAATATCTCTTTTAAAACTTTTAAGGGAAAATTTTTGCGGAAAACCGCCTCTTACTGCAGGTGAGCAGTACTTACCTCGATATCTTGGACTTACAACCAAGAACGGCGTCGGAGGTTCCGGAGAAACTCGGAGTCTCGGAGATTTCATCGCGCTCACGCGTTCCTCTCGTCGTGGGGATTCCGAATATCGGAAAATCTCTCGGAGGAGAGCCTTGGCCGGCCACCGGAGGAAAGCCCTAGGCTTGGTGTTTTCGCCCAAGGGAGGAGAGAGGGGCGGCGTGAGGGTTTGGGTGAGGAAAATAAAACTTCTCTCCTTAATTATCTATTTATACTTATGGGGGCCAATTTACCTAATTATACCTTATCTATTGTTTCGCTCAATCTATTTCAACAAAATCAAACCAGCGCAGCTGGTCCGCCCATTGTCTCTCACAGCGTAGGTGAAGGGTTTGATTCCCACCTACGCGATTTTTTGTTTATAACCTTTTTTGCCACTTTCGTTTACGGAAAAATTCTATAAAAATACCCATAAATTTGGAATAAATTCTAAGATATTTCTAAAATTAGTTTCGAGAATTTTCGGGCTATCTCTTTTAATAAAATACTAAACGGACTCGGAAAATTCCATAAAAATATTCTAAAAATTCCTAAAAATATCTAGAATATTTCTAAAATATTTCTAACTAATTTCAAGGACTTTAAGGACTTAAAAGGGAAATTTTGGGGCGTTACACTCTCCATGTGTCCAATAAACTAATTTAAATAGCCCATGTTATTTGAGCCACAAATTATGTCATCGACATACACTTGGGCTACATAAATATTGTCACCATCTCTTTGTAGAAATAGTGTAGGGTCTATTTGGCCTCTAACAAAGCTTTTTTCAATTAGAAATGTCGACAACCGCTCATACCAAGCTCGGGGTGCTTGTTTAAGGCCATAAAGTGCCTTCTTGAGTTTAAATACGTGGTTTGGAAATTCGAAACTCTCAAACCCCGGAGGCTGTTCGACATAGACCTATTCTCTTATTAAACCATTTAGAAAGGCCGATTTGACGTCCATTTGATATAGCTTGAAACCCCGATGTGCTGCAAATGCAAGCATCAATCGGATGGACTCTAATCGTGCCACGGGAGCATAGGTCTCATCATAATCAAGGCCTTCAACTTGACTGTAGCCCTTGGCTACTAAGCGTGCCTTGTTTCTTATGATTTCTCCCTTATGGTTCAATTTATTTTTGAAGACCCATTTGGTTCCAATAATGGTGGTCTTCTTAGGTCTAGGGACTAAGTCCCAAACTTGACTTCTTTCAAATTGACCTAATTCATCTTGCATAGCAATGATCCAATCGGGATCATTTAATGCCTCGTCAATTTTTCAAGGTTCAATTTCGAAAATTAGGGCAACTTCATTAGCCTCATTCCTAAAGAATGATCTAGTCCTAACCCCCATAATGGATGTCTCCAACAATCTGGTCTTATGGATGACTAGAGGCTAACCTAATTGTCCTTGGTGTTGGTGGTGTTTCTTGAATGGTTTCACTAGACACTAGCTCAGCCTCAGGATCCGGCTGATCTATGTGTTGTCTAGGCTCACCGTCATCAGACTCATTACCATCAACAACATTCGGACTTTCATTCAAACCTAGTTTCCTATGTTCGAATTGAGCTTCATTGACATCTTCTGGTTGATCATTTGCTTTTGGAATTTCTTCAAAAATAACATCAAAAGATTCTTCAACTAATCTAGATTTCTTATTGTAGACTCGGTAGGCTTTGCTAAATAGGGAGTACCCGACTAGTATCCCTTCATCAGCCTTTGCCGTGAACTTTCCAAGATAATCCTTGGTGTTTAGAATAAACACCTTACAGCCAAACACCCTAAGATGTTTAACCGTAGGTGGTTTTCCAAACCAAAGTTCATGGGGAGTCTTACCTAAGAACATATGGATGAGGACTCGGTTTTGCACATAGCAAGCTGTGTTCACGGCTTCTGCCCATAAGTAACTCGGTAATGAATACTCATTATCACAAAGTTTATCCTTTTCATACTTGATGCTTGGTAAGCCACGAAGTAAACCCTTGTTGGCCAACTTTCGGATATTCTTCATATTCACATGTGCTAGTCTCCGGTGCCAAAGGGTAGACTCCTCTTCTTTTGACATGAAACACTTAGCAAAAGCATTAGTATCACTTTTAAAAGATACTTGGTAAATGTTATCTACTCTTGTTCCTACTAGTATCGTGTTAAGAGTGTCATGTTGTCTAACTAGACATTGACTTGGTTGAAAATCAATTGTGTAACCCGCATCACACAATTGACTAACACTTAGGAGATTAAATGTCATCCCCTTGACTAGAAGGAC